>JAAGEH010002534.1:5268214-5434325 GCA_011751065.1 Lasiurus cinereus
TGGTGGACACTGTATATGACCTGGACCCTGAGGGTGGTGGATACTGTCCATGACCTGGACCCTGAGGGTGGTAGATACTGTATATGACCTGGACCCTGATGTGGCGGATAGTGTCCATGACATGGACCCTGAGGTGGCGGACACTGTATATGACCTGGACCTTGAGAGCACTGGGCATAAAGGGGAGTTTATCTGATAGGTGTACTCTCTTTATTTGAGGCGGGGGGGGATGCTTTCTGTAATGACACAGAATTTTATACCTTGGCAAGGACCTCCAGAGAAAGTGCACATGTGGTACAAAGATGACACTTAGAAGCTTGGAAAAAGTGACAGTTGCTGTTAAATCAAGCAGAAAAGCCAGAACTGCTCTGGTAATTCATGGAGGAAGAGATCCAAAGGCTCAGAGAAATTGACATGCAAGATCAGGAAGCCTAACAGGTACCTATATTGTTTAGAAGGTTCTAGAGGACATTCCATACACCAAAACATGTAGGAATGTGCTGGTGGGAGGAGCACCAGCATCAATGAAAAGTTCACTGGGTCGTTTGTTTGTATGACCATCTTATCGTAGGGGTTACTGATGGAATTTTACTGTCCAATTTGTTCTCTTGTTACTTCCAAAAAGTATGGCTTTAATTGTGGGCTAATAAGAGTAGTACCAGAGAGAGGGAGGGAAGAAGAGAGAGGGAGAGAGAGGTGGGGAGAGAGAGAGAGAGAGAGAGAGAGAGAGAGAGAGAGAGAGAGAGGGAAGAGAGAGAGAGAGAGAGAGAGAGAGAGAGAGAGAGAGAGAGAGAGAAACTGGGCATAATATATAATGTTGGATTTGTGCCAGGTGAAGTCTAAATGTGATCACAATGCCCTAACTCTGTGGTTGGCAAACTGTGGCTTACAAGCCACATGCGGCTCTTTGGCCTCTTGAGTGTGGCTCTTCCACAAAATACCACGGCCTGGGGGAGTCTATTTTGAAGAAGTGGCGTTAGAATAAGTTTAAGTTTTAGAAATTTGGCTCTCAGAAGAAATTTCAATTGTTGAGCTGTTGATATTTGGCTCTTTAGACTAATGAGTTTGCTGACCACTGCCCTACAGGAGTAGAAGTTTTGCAGTGGTTTGAAAAGAGAAAACTGGATGAGAGAATGAGTTACCAAACCTTCCACAGTAAAGCAACAATGAGTTTAAAGGGCTTATGTCTTAGCAGTGTCATCAAAACAATCTAACCTACCACATTAAATTAATGGAGCTCATGTTAAATATATTATTTTAAACACTTGTTTAATAGTTAAAATTTTGTACTTGGTTCATGTTTGAAGATGGTGCAAAGACTTCAGCATATTCAAGTAGCATTCTCATTAAAATCATTGATGTTAATATGGGAAGAAAAAGCCTTTAAAGTGGTCCACACTTACTAAATTTAAAAGGTACTTGGAGTATTACTAATCATATCCAGAGGGCAATTAAAAAGTGCTCAGAGACAGGCAATGGCCCCCGGGGGCAACTAGAACAATTTTAGAGCAAGGCACAGTATTTAGAAACTTTCTATCAAATCTATAGAAATGTTTCTCAAATAAAGACTTTTGAATTTCATATAACATCTCAGAGTTTTAATTCAATAATACCCATTTATGTTTAAGACATTTTTCACCATATCACAAATTTATGTAGTAGTCCTAAATTATAATCTTGTGTTATCAATGGGTGAATATTGCATTTACCAAATAAGAAGCATCTTGATTCTTGTAGTAATTATATTTTAGAATAATGTAGTCATATTCTAAGTAATGTGCTGAAAAGTGACATAATAAAAGTATTATAATGTTGTTATGGCAACTGGAACATTTCAGTTTAAACACCCATAAATCCATAATTTTAAATCACACCTAAATAATAAAAAATGTATTGATAAGTAATCAATCCTTATTTAGTCATTTCTATTCATTTTTAAATCCTATTTGCCTCCTTTCACTCTTAATTAATTTGTCACTTATTCATTGTGAACTTTTGAGCATTCAAATCTTTAGTCTGAATGCAATTGCAATAAGACTGTGTTTCTTTTCAGCCTGACTTATTTCTTGTTATTGTGCTTCCTCCTATTTAAACCAAGCTCCGGACAAATTGAAATGTTTTTGTTTCCCAAATAGTGCATGACCTCTATAATTTTTAAAAATGCCTCTTAAATGTTCACACCATCCAGCAGCTTTTCTCAAATTTAGATAGACTACTAAATTTGGCAAATGAAACATAGTTAAATTTGAATTGCAGATAAATGATGAGGTTGGTTTTTGTTTGTTTGTTTTTACAATAAATATAGCCCCTCTATTGCATAAGACATATAATAAAAATTAGTTGTTGTTTTTCTGAAATTCAGATTTTACGGGATATCTGTATTTTATCTGGCAACCAACCCTGCAGCGCGGAAAGCTCTCCAGGCACAGCTTTTATTTTTCTGTAAAGCATACTCTCTCCCTCAGGCAGTACTGAAAAAGTAGAGCCATCTGTACAGAAAAGTAAGGTAATGGCCCTCAACTTGGTTCTGAGCCTCTTTTCCAAATTAATTACACATTCTGCATTGCCATGTTGCTCAGGATTATTTTCTATATTCCCAGTCTCTAAACAGCTCTTATCTTAGATGGGTGAGATCTGACTTTTATCTGACACACTCTCTGGGGTAGACATGGAGAATGAGGGACTCATTTAAATTCGAGTTCCTGGGGTCAGGCCTAACCATGGTCATGAGTGGGACTAGTCAGTATGGCAAAATGGGTAGCCAAAGGACAAGCCCCGTATGAAAATGGGCCTGCTGATGGTGAATCTGCAGAATAAGGTTTAAGAGAGGAGGGGAATATTAGAATGGGGGGAAAAGTGAAGCAATAAACAACATCATCTGTAAGGCGAAGCAGCAGGAGAGAGGAGCTTTCATGGAATCCTATCTAATAAAGAGAGAATATGGTAATTGACCCTCATGCCATCACAAAGATGGTGGCGCCTACAGCTAGTAAGAAAGAAATATGCTAATTGACTATCCGCCCTCAAAGATGGCAGCACGTACAGCCAATAGGAGGGAATATGCTAATTGACTGCTCTGCCCTCAAAGGTGGCAGTGCCCACAGCCACAAGATGGTGGTGCCCAGTTTTCTCGGCCCCACTGGGGTGGCAGGAGTGCAAGGCCAGGCCCACCCCCAGGCAGGCCTGGCCACTCCACGAGCCTGCCTCCAGAGTCCCCCAGTGCCATCATCCCCCCAGCTCCCAGGGTAAGCCCAAGGCACAGGCAAGCCTTGGAGGGGAGCTGCCCACCCACTCAGGGCCAGTCTGAGGCACAGGTAAGCAGGGCCAGTAGAGGCTTTTGCTTTTGGCAGTGGCAGCAGCAGAGATGTGATTGGGCATCACCTTCCCCTGACTTCCGCGTCACTTTCCACTCCTGGGGGCTCCCAGACTGTGAGAGGGGGAAGGCTAGCCTGAGGGACCCCCCTCCAGTGCATGAATTTTTATGCACTGGGCCTCTAGTCTATATAATAAAAGCTCAGTGACCGTTATGGCAGAATGACCAGAACAACCAGTTGCTATGATGCATACTGACCACCAGGGGGCAGATGCTCAACACAGGAGCTGCCCCCTGGTGGTCAGTGTGCTCCCATAGGTAGAGCTCTGCTCAGCCAGAAGCTGGGCTCATAGCTGGTGAGCACAGTGGTGGTGGCAGGAGCCTCTCCCGCCTCCACAGCAGCTCTAAGGAGCAGCAAGCCAAGCAATAAGGAGTGAGTAGACAGGCAGTTAGGAGAGAAGGGTCCTGGATTTTGAGAGAGCACAGTCCGGGCTGAGGGACCTTCCTCCAAACCCTCTCCCCTGCACGAATTTCATGCATTGTGCCTCGAGTAGTTATAATGAAACATTGTCAAGGAAAAGCATGTTAAGAGGACCAAGTTTATTTGAACAATTCACCTTCCACTTTGGATATCCAAAGACAGCGAAGTTCTATTTTCAGCCTTAGGGTTGTTAGATACTCTTCTCTGATGCAGTTACTTTGTCTCAAAGTCCTAAATCAAAGGAAGAAGATGCTAAACCCAGGCTTACCTTGATTCTTTACTGATCCCATACCCAGATGTACTCCTTTTTCTGACTCTCCCAGTCCTGCCTTCCTGGCCTGTGTCCTCATGTACTTCGCCCTCATGGTTTACTGTAAGAAAAGAGATGAGACATGGCCTTCAGCTATGTTAAAGATCACCACCATCTACTAGGTGACAGCTACCTATATTCAAATAACAGTATCTAAGAAATCACAACCAGATTCTAACATGTGTACTATAACTTTCACCTAATATCTTTGAAGACAAGTATATAAAGCTGTGCAGACATTCCAACAACAAGGCATCCAAATGTCTCTCTTTAATAAAACAGAGAAAAATGGGAGAGAAAAGTTGCTTCTTGCAACAGCTGACTGAGAATAAAACGTGGAAAAATATAAAAATTATGGGCTTGAAAGCATTAGGAGATTAGCAAAATATGAAAAATTTCCCAGAGCAAAGATGTGGGAGAAAATGAACTCAGAGAAGTGCACTAACATTGGTGGTAGTGTTGCCTTGTGGCAGTTGCCATTTTTGGAGAGATTACTGAGAAGCAGAAAAGTGTTTTTGACAGTTCAAATGGGGAGGGAGATAAAAACTGGACTCAATAACCCACAAAGGATAGGTGACCTAGAAAACACCCCCTTCCTTGGTTTGGGAAACCAAATAGTTATATTTGAGGATTAAGGGTAAACTGGAATTAATTAACTAACCTTCAAAAGTCTACAGCCCTATTATTACTTCATCTGAGTTATCCAGAAAAATCTCTGTTTCAGAAGCTAAAATGAGCCTTATTATTTGATAAGTGTGTGTCACTCATAATCTCAAGTCTCTTCTAGACATAGGATAAGATGGTACATCCCCACCCACTTGAATTCGGTGCCTGAGCAACGAAGTATTTAAAGCCCAGTACAAAATTCTCCAATATCATTTGCTGGCCTTATATGGCCAAGAAGAAGAAAACAAAGCAGGGGGTGTGGGGGTAGAACAAAACATTTCAGAAGGCAAGCTAGGGATGACAAAGAACAGTGGACTGGGAAGTCTTCCAAAGGAATTGCCTAAAGGCTCAGGATAAAGGGCTGTTGAAATGTATTCTCAGGATGCTCAGCATTACTGTGGCCCCGTGACTTCTGTAGGTCATGTACTCTTTCTTTTTCAAAATCAAAATGCTTGTTGTAATTATCCTGTCCCTGTTTCACCATTTTATATTAGTATGGAGCAGAAGATCAAGAGCTGCCATATCTACATAATATAAAGACTACTGCACATCACATGGTAATGAAGGAACAATGATGCCTTACCAAAAGATTATCAGCTCCATAACAGTATTAGAGGGGACTTTGAATTAGTCACCTTTGGGGACAGAGTGGGTACATTTGACATGCAGTGAAGACAATGAGCCTAATATTTGGTGACAAGAGAAACAGTCTGTGGTAGAAATGAGTATCTCTCCCCATTAGTTCCAGTTTTCCTCTTCTAGACACATGTGAGGATTGTATTTCCCTGTTCCCTTCTTTTAACCAACAAAATGTTTAAAAAAAAAAGGTGATATGTGCATTTGCAGTTAGAATTAAAATACAATTCCCCCATTTTGCCCTTATCTTGGCAATTATAGAAGTCATTAATATGAATATACTATAAAATTAAAGCTGAAATGCCCAATTGCTAAATCAAACACGTGAGTAGTAGTGATACCAGAGAGTTATCTCATCCCACTTATATGTGAAAACAACTTTTTGTTCAGCCATTGAGATTTTGAGGTTGTTACCATAATCTAGCAAAGATTTTATGACTAATTATTTAACTTGTACTCTAAATTATTTCTCATTTTCCTTGCAAAGTAATATTTTACACTATCTCTTCTTATTGTGATTTGTTCATTGAAGAGAATGGGAAAAATCCCAGATAGAATGAGAGGGAAAATTCAGATTGCCCACAATCATCGCTGTGAGGAATCCTGGGAACATGCTGACAGTTTCAGCTTCTGTAGCTAAGAGGGGACAATGTTTTCAGATTAATAGAAAAGCATAGAAGAAAAACGTACCAATAGCCAATGAAGCAAGTATTATTGCTACTTAATGGCAACCAATACAAAATATAAAAATTTAAATAATTAATCATTCCTTCATAGACTTAGTGTATTTTGAACCTCAAGAACTACCAATAAATCACTTGAGTTATGATTTAAGAGCTTTTTGAAAAATACTCATGATACATCATATTTTCTATCTCCAAGGGTGATTTCTACATTAAATAATCAACCATGACAATATATCAAAGTAGAACAAATAGGTGGTGGATTGTCAGGGCCAAGTTCACTTGATTTTGAGTCGTCCTAACATGCAAGAAGAGCATTCAGTGCAGATATGGAATTTAGAAGGTGCATGGCACTAGTCGGGCAATTGTAGAGCTCTCCATTGACTTACTATGAAAAATTAATCTTTGAGGGTTAGATATATTCCCTATTTTTTAGTATAACACCTTTACAATATATATTCTCAAAATATACATTTTGCTGCTAAACCTATTTTGAGGGGCTTTACTTAACCTGAAGATGCATTGGGTCCATTAGGGATGCTTACCAAGCAACTGTTCTATATGGAACACTATGCAGTAGGAACATGGAGGCCAGGAAGGCGGGGAGCAGGGGAGTGTGATGAGTTGCTATGTTGTGCTGGAAGAATTCTTAAAGAAAGATGACACCTCTGAACACATGTTCTTTCAGCCACATCCTCAGCACAGCTGCTGGTTCCCATCTTTTCTGGAGAAAAATGAAGTTGAAGCATCCTGGTTTTCTTTCAGCCAGACTGACATCTCATATGACATGCACAGACTGAGGCATATAGGTGTGCATGAATGTGCCATGGGTATTTTTGAAGTCTGTCCTGGACCTTTTGTTTCTGACCTGTTCTTGTTTCTGACCTGTTCTTAATCTCATGCATCCCCATTTGATCCTAAACTCCTGTCTCCATGGCTGTGTCTGCTTCCACCTCTGGCAATTTAGACTTGGTGTCTGTAATTGGTCTCACTGGGGTTAGCTTCTCAGTTCTACGTAAGAGATTTTGGTCAAACTTCTGGTTCTCTCCTTGACAGATTGCCTCACATAGTGTAGACCATCCTAATCCTAGCCTCACATGACTTGGCTGATACCCTCACCAACTGACCCTGGGATTGTAATAGAGCATTCGGCTGCTCTCTGATTATTGCCCAGTATTCATTTCTTCTTCTGCTCTTCGGTATGCTCCATACAGGTAAACAAACACCTCATGTGACTTAGGAAAATACAATAAAAATAGTGTGCAATTGCTTTAATGAAAAGCTAGTTGGAAAAGTGAAATTTGAAGTCTCTTTGGCTATTGAAAACACACTCCTCATAAACAGCAGTGCAGATGACAGCACTCCTATTTCATGTTGCACTGCAATTGTTTTATGGAACTTAGGAAGTCTCACTTTTTCCAAACAAAAAAAAATCACCAGGCCTCTCTGCGCTTGGTACTGATTGAAATGAGAACATTCAGTTCCGTTATTACATAAAGAGAAGTGAACCTACTGCTTTTGACAGGGAGCTGGCTCCTTTCTGAGGCCACAGGAACATGTGATGCAGCCACTTGTTTTAAGAGGCAGCAAATTGGCCAGTAATTATTAACCTGCCTTTTCCTATCCAAGTGCTTAGAATAAGATGGCAATTATGAAGCATGAACACATTTCTCAGATTTCTTATTAACCATAGGCAATGCCACCAAATATATAAAATATTTTTTTTCAAAAATCATTTCTCACTTCTCTTTGCATTAGTATGTTTTAGCTTTATGAGCTTTCACCAGATTTCCCACCTGTATTGACTTTCACAGCAGTTGATCTTTTATATTAATTTAAAAATGAAGGCAAGGAGACACAAGCATTTTCACCACCAGTAAGAAGGAAGCCAAGAAGGAGAAGAAACAGGCTGGCCCAGTGTGAACGATTGTGGCTTTGGCATCGGCAAGATCTAGTTTTGACACCTGGTTTTGATCTGAACATATTGTATGACTTTGGACACTAATTCAAATTCTCTAAACCACAGTTTTATCAGTAAAATGGGATTAAAAAACCTATGTCACGAAATTGTTTTGAAAAAAATTAAATAAAAGCATGTGGTTAGCACATAATAAACTATAAACAAGTGGTTACTATTTCTACTGAACTGTGTTTTATTAGGTTTGCTTAGAGCCAGTTTGAGAAACATCAGTTGGTAGACCTGAGCACAAGAGTAGAAAGATAATCCTTCCACCAATCAGGGAGGTGAACCATTAGGCCTGGGTTTCCGGGCTATCATTTGGGTATGGAGGCTGGATGGATTGTAAGGGATAGATACGATGAGTCCTAGAGAAAAATCTCTGAAAAATAGTTTTGTGGCTGTCCGTGGAACCAAAGCTACTTCTCTGGATAAGAATGGCTCTTTCTGCCATTGACTCAAAATTATCTAGCTCTGCGGGATTTACACAAGGGTTGTCTGCTTATTGCTAAGTGGTTCACATACACAAACTCATTTCATTTCACCACAATCTATGAGACATTACCTCTGTCATACAGATGAGGGTGGTGAGGCTGTACCAATTAAATGTCTTGTTCGTAGGTTTATAATTCAAAAGTCAGAGGCCAGGAAAAGCAAGTCCATGTGACTTGAGCTTCAAGTCCTCACCATTCTACCATGTTCCCTCCAGAACCTCACCACTACCAGGACCTCACCATCACCACCACCAATAAAATATATATCTATATTCTGTTTAGGAAGAAAATAAGATATTAAAAAAATGTGTTTTTTTTTAGGAAGTGGCACACACAATAGCTGATATTATATCATACAATTTATTTAGAATGGGTTGAGGAAGAGGAAAGAAAATGGGAAATTAACTTGTAAACTGTGAACAAACAAGAAACTGTGGGTCTAAGCTTTCAGACGCTTTTATTAACTGTAACTTTGTTGTCATCTTAGAATGATAAAGAGGGTCACTAATGCATTTCCTATCAAGATGTTTCTAACTGCAATGGAGTTATATTTCTTAAATATTTCCCCATTACACATTTTCTAATAGCATCATTTGTCATTTAATTATGAACTGTTCATAATGTATCCATATTTTCTTCCCCTAGAACAAGTTCAAGGATTTAGATTCTCACTGGGAGGGGTTGGGAGTAAAGAAGCATGAAAAATAGATTATGCAGGTTTCTGTGCGTCTCTATGAAAGTACTTTGACTTCTGTAGAAATGCAATTATTTCTTTCATTGCAGAAGTATTTATTAAGTAGCTACTATTTTCAAGCCAATTTATTAAATACTTAATAGAAAGAATTAAAAAAGGGAGAAGAGAGTTCCTGGCCTTTAATATATGTATAATATTGTTCAAATTCCAATAAAAGGAAATTTTTAAAATAATATATTTTATTGATTTTTTTACAGAGAGGAAGGGAGAGAGATAGAAAGCTAGAAACATCAATCAGCTGCCTCCTGCACACCCCCTACTGGGGATGTACCCACAACTAAGGTGCATACTCTTGACCGGCATCGAACCTGGGACCCCTCAGTCCGCAGGCTGATGCTCTATCCACTGAGCCAAACCAGTTTTGGCAGCAATAAAAATAAATTATCTGACTCTTATAGCCTTCGAGGAAACATTTTGCTTTCCCATCCACCTGTGTTCCTGATCCTCTGTTCAACCTGTTCTTCTACTAAGCCCAATAATAATCTTTCACAGAAAAGGTGACATAATGTCTCTACAGGACAGTACAGAACTTCGGGACAGCCTCCTCCTCTCTTGTTGTTTGGACATACATATAGAGGCCCAATTTTCAGAAAACATTCATGACTTCTGTAAAAATTTCATCCAATAGTTTGTGAGTACTGACTGTTTATCAGATATTTCTCTAGGGAATTTCACATCCTTTATCATACTTTTATAATAGCTCAGTGTTAATATAGTCACATACATTTTACAAATAAAGAAACGAATAATATAAATATGAACCAAATTGCCCGAGATCATGTTACCAGTTCATGGCAAAGCGAGTGGACAGGCTGTATTAAAGTAGAACTAAAGCAAAATTCTTGAAAATATGGAAGTTAAAAAAATTAAAGATCAAACTTAGATTAAATAGCTTTCCAGATACAACAGAATTAGTGAATTGAAAGATAAATTTGTGGAAATCATTTTAAATGCAGAACAGAATGATAAAAAGAGAGAAGATATTAAAGAGAAGTTAATCAACAAAGAGAATTGAAAGAGAAGTTTCAACACACATGTATTTGACATTCCAGAGGAAGTAATAGAGAATTGGGGGATAAGCAATGCCCACAATCATAAAATGTTTGATATTGGAAGATAGGAGCACTCATCAAGTTCCAAACCTCATTTTTAAAAAGATAAAATCCATACTTATGTTCACCACAGTGAAACTGTAAAAGCAGCAGAGAATGACATGCAGGATGACGTATAGGGAGACACTGGCATTATAAGCACAGAGGCTGGCATTAGAAGAGTCTGGCAGCCGAAACTGGTTTGGCTCAGTGGATAGAGCGTCGGCCTGCGGACTAAAAGGTCCCAGATTTGATTCTGGTCAAGGGCATGTACCTTGGTTGAGGGCACACCCCCAGTAGGAGGTGTGCAGGAGGTGGCTAATCAATGTCTCTCTCTCATGGATGTTTCTAACTTTCTATCCTTCTCCCTTCCTCTCTGTGAAAAATCAATAAAATATATCTTTTTTAAAAAAGAAGAGTCTGACATACGAGGAAAAATGTATTTGTCTACTCACAGTATTGCAGACGAAATTGTCTCCTCCTTAAAAAAAAATTACTCTTTAAAAGCATGCCTCATTGGAGTCGTGGGAATGCAATCATCTTAGAATATGACATTTTGGTCTCCATCCCTCTGTATTCACTACCATATCCCATTTTGCAAGTTATGGTGTTAATAGAGAAGGATGCTTTCGGCTGCCTTGGGGTACCTGACCCAGATATTTATGTCAGAGGAGCTAAAGAAGGCCACAATTATGGCTTTCTGACCTTTTACTTGAAGACTTTTTCCAGTTTATACAGAAATCAATGTTAGGGTTAGGGTTAGGGGTAGGGGTAGGGTTAAGGTTAAAACTGTGACCAGCAGTTGAAACAGAGGAGGTCTATCTTTGTGGCCAGGTTCTTACATTTCATGACCCATTTCATATATGTCCATCATTTTACAGTTGTATCAACCTTCTAATATACAAACTGCAGTGAGAAGCTGAAAATTATATCTGATGAAACTCCGATAGGTCTCCACTTTTCAGTAGATGCAAAATAAGATGGTTCTTCCTCCTATCTACTTTGTTATTATTTTCTTCTTATTAGACCTTTATTAAAGCAGCGTTAATACGCTCTCAGGGGGAGTACTTTGACATTTTAAAACACTACTGCTTTTTTACTTATTGGTGTGTAGTGACAATTCCTTTAATTATAAGATTTTTCTCCAGTATAGGTAATGTATAAACAGCTCAGCAATTTGGCCAACTTTTTCTAAATTTTCTAAACATGAACATTTACAACTCAGTTATCTCAGAGATATATGGATGAAATTGAGGGAAAATCAGATGGCTTCTAAAAATTGTTATAATATATTGTCTACTACAGATGCAGAAATTGCCCTTTGTCACCTCAACATTTTTACTTGTTAGAGTACAATGTTTCTCTGTACTTGAACATTTAAGATTCATCCACTTATTCCAAAGGCAAGCAATCCTGAGTTTGTACACAGAGTAAGTAATCTTTCTCTTATTCACACAAAGATTGCTCTATAAGAGTGGTGTCAAATGTGATATGCACACAACCAATGCGGTACACAAAATGATGCTTGAAGTACAAACAGAAAATCTTAGGATTTTATTTAGTTTTATCTTTAAAGCAGTATATAGTGCATTTAATATTAGTGGTATAGGCCCCCTCACTCAGTCCAGAGGACAGTGTGGAGAGTAAGAAGTGTCAATAGATGAGGATTAACATTGGTCCTCTCTTGTATGCCATTGAGAATGCTCAGGCAGGGGCCTTTACAGTTCATATCTAGTTTGAACTAAAATAACCCTCACAATAGATGAGTGCTTTTAAAAATTTTTGCAACCCTCGCCAGTTTGAATCAGTGGATAGAGTGTCGGCCTATGGACTGAAGGTCCTGGATTTGATTCTAGTCAAGAGCACTTGGCTCCGTTGGAGGCTCAATCACTGGCCTTGGTCAGGGCAAGTGTAGGAGGCAACCAATCCAAGTGCCTCTTTCACATTGATGTTTCTCAATGCTTGTGGTCTTGATTTGGCATCTAGAAGAGTACAGGAATCTGGAGAAAGGATGTGTGTAAGAGTCCAGAGACAAAACATAATTTTGGAAGATATTTTGGAGTCCAAGGAAACTTAGCTAAAGGAACTAAATTCTCCTTGTCTCAGGACCCCTTGCTTTTTATTAACACAATTTGTCCTAAGCCAAGGTGGAGATATATACATCAAAGGGTAGGGTTTATACAGAAGCATTGTTAGATTGGCTGTTCAGATGTTTGGCCAGAAGGAGGCAATAACATGTAGATTAAGATGCCCTGAGCTGTCTGGCAGCAAGCAATCATTTTATGCATCTTTTACAGGTTTGGGGAAATGCCTTTAGCCATTTCCAGATAATTCAGCCCTGCTGACATGCTGGAATTGGCTTTCAACAGTTTCTCTCTTTCTCCCTCTCCTTTCCACTATCTCTGAAAAAACAATGGATTCTTCTTTTTTAAGGCCTGGGGTGGAGAGTAGTCAGGGACTAGAAGGGATCAATGGGGGAAGATGGGGGACATATGTAATACTTTCAACAATCAAGATTTTAAAAATAAAGTTTAATTATTTTAAAATAAAAAAAATAAAAAAGCAATGGAAAAATATCCTCTGATGAGGATTAACCGAATGTTTGTGTGTGTGTGTGTGTGTGTGTGTGTGTGTGTGTGTGTGTATTCTTACAAAGAAACAGATGATTGAAGAAATTCCTATTATTCCCAAACTTCCCTAACATGAAATACATCTCTACAATTTTCAGCAATATTTAAAATTATATAATACTTAATCCAGTATTATATACTTAAAATTATATAATACTTAAAATTATAAATACTTACATTTTTAGCAATATTTAAAATTATATAATACTTAATGTATTTATAAATATCCACTAACCACAATGATAAATTTTAAATACATCTTTTAAAGATTTCTTGCTTATGATCAAGCCACAAACATCTTTATACCTTTGAAGAATGTCCTCCTGCTGTAGCAAAATATGATCAAACAACATAAATACATTGTGATGATAAATCAACATTAATTCCATCATCAGCAAATGCTGTTTGAAGATACAGAGAAACATAGTTCAAGATGGAAACACAGACTAAAGCCAAGTAAGCAGTATGAAAAGTTTGTTATACAGTTGAGTTAAACCAGTGATGTTTCTACTCTGCTCAGTTTATGGTATTTACTAGATTGTCTTTCACTGACAAAATACACATAAAACTGCAGTTTGTGGACCATTAAAGGATAGTTGTACTACAAAAATTATGTTCTCAAAAGTAAATGACTTATTTTATGTCACCATAATTTGGGGGGAGGAAATACGGTATACATTAACTCCTGACATAGTATCCACTTTGGGATTCTAACAAGAATGCTGGGAGGTCACAGAAATAGCCAGCATCTACATATCAATCACTGCATCATTCTTGGCAGGCCAATGCAACAGAGAAAGGAAGCCAACATGCACTAGGTGCTACAGTTTCATCCAGCAGGGTAAGGGGGTTTCGCCATAAAAACTTTAAATAAAGATGTGTCTTTACAATAATAGATGGAATGGAATGTGGAATGTAAGAAAATCCTTTGTTCCACAGAGAGCTTTCCTTGTCAGGTGACAAAGCACATAAAAGGTTTGCAGAACTTCAAGACAGCGTACATATTTTTGCCTTTAAAAAAGAGAAAAGTGTTAAGTTTGCTTCCCTTCTGTTGTTATAATGCAAATATTTAAAACAAACATTTGTAACATGTCCTTCATAGGTAAAGTGACTTACAATGAATGAAAAAGTAACTATTTTATGAAAGAAAACTAAACTATGGAGAAAATATTTGCAATAAATATTTGACATTATTTTTCTCATTTTTTTCTTTTGCTGAAAATAATGACGAATACATAAAAACCTCATCTACATTATTTTTAAAAGTGTTAGCACAACTTTCCAAATAAAGTTTTGGAAGGTTTTGAACTCATTTGTTGAAAACATTTTCAATGCAATACCTCTTTTAATAGGCAAGAACAATTGATTTACATCCTGGAAATAGAGATTTACTACATGCATTTTTTAAAACAACAAATTTTTGCAAAAAGAAACAAAACAAAACAAAAAAACCCTACAAACTTTTAAGTGAAATCTATTTATTTCAATAAGCACAGGCAGTGTGCATCACATCCAAATAAACTAACATTTATTTCAATGAAAGTTTATTTCAAGACATATTAAATAAAATAAACCAAATAATCACTTTGTATATCACAAGGGGTTAAACCATGATTTTTTTTTAAAGAGTGAAGCACCTTCCAAATAGTGCTTTGGCATCATTAATAAGATATGTTATTTTTAAATTAGTGTTTATTCTACATTTATGTTTAAAATCATTTTGATATGTTTTATAATGCATGAACTAGTATTTATACATAATATAATATATAAATATTCAGATATTGTGCGTCAAGGCTGACGTATCTTTATTGATGAGAGACTGAAATCCAGAAAGATATGATTTCAGACTCTGGTTCCCACTAGAGACCTCTGCTTCATGCTTCTCTGTAGATGTTCATGCCCTTGACCAGCAGGTGTCAATATCTGGAAGCATGGCTGCATTTATCCCGGCAGGCAGCATGGCAATCTTAACCTCACATAATAGGAAAACTCCTGCTCTGGTTTAAGAAATGCCAACTACTGGACTCTGTTCCCTTAGCAGAAACAGGGTAGGGCCTATGTTCACTGGGCTAAGATAGCAACTTGGTGATGCATTTTTTCTTTCATATTTATTAAATGGTTTTTAAAAATACAAGTGTGACTGGACAGCAGGAGATATTGAGGGAAAGGGGACACCAAGGCACTTGGCCATGGACCACCAGATTCCTGAGGTAGACCTGGGTGGGTGCAATGAGTGGTGCTGTGGAGCCAGGGATACCCAGTCTCCAGTGTTAATAGTGACTGATATTCAGTTCCTCAGGCAACTGATCTGTAAGACATAATTATGTTCAAATCATGGGCTTATTATTAGGACTATGGAGAGCGCAACAAAGAAAAGATCCACCATTCTGAGATTCTTTATACACTACATTTATGAAACTAAAGGTACTACCAAAATAAGACTGATTAACAGTGTTATTTTACCTCCCCCTTTTTTTTTTGACTGATAAATATTTCTATAAGAATACAAACCAGCATCCAAGTATCTCTCTCTGTCTCCTTCTCCTTTTCTCATTCCCTTTCTCTCTCCTCTCTACACATACAAACAGCTTTTCTGAGATAAAATTGACACGTAATAGATGACATATATCTGATGACCTTTGAACTATGTATGCACTCATGAAGCCATCACCACAATAATGTTAATGAGCATATCTGTCACCCCCAAAGTTTCCTCATGCCTATGGTAATACTTCCTTCCTCCCCCTCTCATTCTCTTCCCATCACCAGACAACCACCAATTTGCTCCCAGTCCCTATATATTATTTTTTTAGAATTTTATATAAATGATACTTGTCAGATTCATTTTATTCAGAGTAATTGCCTTGAGATTCATGCATGCTGCTGTTCACTCCTTGTCATTGCTGAGTTGTATTCCTTTCTATGGATAGAATACCATTTGCTTGTCCATTCACACACAGATGTTCATTTGGATTGTTTCCAGATTTGGACTATTAAAATAAAGCTGTTATGAACAATTCAAGTCTTAGTGTGGATATGTGCTTTCATATTGCTCCGAATAAAATGGAGCAAAATGGGCCCTAACCGGTTTGGCTCAGTGGATGGAGCATCAGCCTGCAGACTGAAAGGTCCCAGGTTCGATTCCGGTGAAGGGCATGTACTTTAGTTGCGGTCAGACCCCAATAGGGGATGTACAGGAGGCAGCTGATTGATGTCTCTCTCTCATCGATGTTTCTAGCTCTCTATCTCTCTTTCTCTCCCTTCCTCTCTGTAAAAAAAATAATAAAATATATGTTTAAAAAGTGGAGCGAGATGGAATGACTGGGTAACTGGGTCAGATGGCAGGAATATGTTTATCTGTTTAAAGTGGGTCCAGCATTTTATGCTCCCCCACACACACACAACAATGTATGAAACTTCCAGTGACTCCATCGCCAACACTTAATATATTCAGATTTTTAATTTTAAACATTGTCAGTTTCATTAGTTTACACTTCTCTACTGACTATTGATGTTGAACATCTTTTCATGTTTTTTTGTTTTTTTTTTTTGCCATCCATGTAACTTCTTGGCTGAAGTATGTATTGAAATCATCCATTTGTTTTTTATGGGTTGTTTAATTTTTATTGTAAGTGTTAAGTGTTCTTAATATAATCTGAATTCAAAAGCTTTATCACCCGTGATTTACAAAGCTTTACTTGAAATCTGATCTGTCTTTTCATTCTCTTAACAGTGCCTTTCAAAGAGTAAAAATTCTTAATTTTGATGAAGTTTGATTTATTTTTCTTTTTAAAAAATAATAATTTGGGTACTGTATCTAAGAAATCTGTACCATTCCCAAGCTTTTGAAGATTTTCCTCCTGTTTTTCATTAGATGTTTTTTAAGTTTTAGGATTTATTATTCATTTGAGTTAATCCTACCTAATAAAAGAGTAATATGAAAATTGACCACATCTCCATTCACCAGCCAATCAGAGTGAGTATGCAAATTAACCCAACCAAGATGGCCACTAAGAGAGTAGGAGGGAGGCTTGGGTTGTTCCTGGTCATGGAAGAAGCCAAGCTTTCTGCAAAGCCTGGCCAGGGGAGGTTAAGGCAATAAAGTTTCAATGGCTGTGCAAGCAGAAGGCTTGGCTCCACTCCAGGCTACAAAGTTTCAATTGTAGAAGGTAAATAAATCCCAGATACCAGGGCCTCCGCTTGGGTCACTGGGGGGCATGGTCAGCCTGCAAACCACCACAAGCCCCTCGCCCAGGCCACCCCACACCCCAAGAAAACATCCACCCTGATCTGGGACATCGTTCAGGGGTGAACCAGCTGGCTCCCACCTGTGCACCAAACCTCTATCCTATCTAATAAAAGAGTAATATGCAGATTGACATCACTCCAACACACAAGATGACTGCCTCCATGTGGTCAAAAGATCCTGCCCCCATGTGGACACAAGATGGCCACCACAAGATGGCCAGCAGGGAAGGGCAGTTGGCAGGGATCAGGCCTGCAAGGGAGGGCTGTTGGGATGATCAAGCTTGAAGGGAAGGGTAGTTGGGGGTGACCAGATCCACAGGGTAGGGCAGTTAGGGGCAATCAGGAAGGCAGGCAGGTGAGCAGTTGGGAGCCAACAGTCCTGGATTGTGAGAGGGATGTCTGACTGCCCTTTTGGGCCCGATCCTACCAGGCCCTTAGTATTTACATATGAGGTGTGTTGTTATTGTTTTGGCAAACAGATATCTAGTTTTCCCAGCATCATTTTTTTTAAAAAATACTAACTTTCTCTGTACAAATGCCTTTATACTTTGTTGAAATCAATTAATTGAATATGTGTGAATTTATTCAGTATTCTGTCCCAATTACCTATTTGTCTATCTCCATACAAATGGTGCATTAGTTTTGATTATTGTAGCATTATAATAAGTCTTGGAATTCATCATAAGTTATCCAGCTGTATTCTTCTTAAATTTGTTTGGCCATTTTAACCCTTTGCATCCCCATATGAATTTTTAGAATCAGCTTATAGCAGAACAGTGTAAAAATATTGTCCTGAGATTTTGACAGTGTTTGCATTACATTTATACGTTGCTTTGAAGGGAACTGAAATCTTAACAATATTGAATTTTGTGATCCAGAAACACAATATATCCCTCTGTTTGTTCGAATGTATTCATTTCTCTCAGCAACGTTTTATAGTTTGCTTATAGATTTTGCACATCTCTTGTCACATTCACTCCTAAGTATTTCATATTTCATGCTATTATAAATGATATTTTTTAAAATTATTAATTTCTGATTGTTCCTTGCTAGTATATACACAAACAATTGACTTTTGGGTATTCATTTTGAATCATGGAAAATTACTAAGTTCATTTTTCATCTCTAGCAACTTTTTAATAAATTCTATAGGATTTTCTACTTTGGTGATTATGAAGCACATGATGAAAAATAATTTTGTTTCTTCATGTTTAATATAAATGTCTTTTATTTATTTCACTTGTCTTGTTGGTTTGAATCTCTAGTAAAGTGTTATATAAGTGATGAAAGAAGACATCCTTAGAAATACTCAGCAGCAGTCTTTCTCCCTTAATTAGAATGTTGCAAATTTTTCTTAAAATATCCCTTTTATGACAGAAGAATTTCCCTTCTGTTATTAATCGGGATTTTGAACTTTTCACCTACTTTTCCTGCATCTATTAAAATAATTGTGTGTGTATGTGTGTGTGTGTGCGCACACCAAGACAATTCTACCTCCATAGAATGAGGTACAATATTATGTACTCTTCAATTTTCTGAAAGGAGTTTTAAATAATTGGCATTTTTTCTTCCTAAAATGTTTAATAGAATTCATTATTGAAGACATCTTCGTCTTAAATATTCTTTATATAAAGATTGTGACTTAAGTTTAAAGTTATCAAATGGACACAGGGATATTTGTATTACATATTTATCTTTTAATAATCTGAATCTTTCATGTCTTTCAAGGAATCTGCCCATTTCATCTATGATGTGTAATATATTTACACAAAGGTGTTTGAGTTTCTGTCATGCGCCAAATATCTATAAAATCTGCATAATATCATCTCTTTCATTCATTATATTGGTCACATGTGTTTTGGTGGGGGTTTTTGTTTTTTGTCTCATTAGTCTGGGTAGAAGTTTATCAATTTTATGAATTTTCTCAGAGCCAAATTTTGGTTTCATTGATTGTCTCTGTTGTCTTTCTGTTTTCTATTTCATTGTTTTCTATTCTCACTTTTCTTTTTTCTTTCTTTTGTTACTTTGAGTTCTATTTGCTCTTCTCTTTTCCTATTTTCTTATGATGAAAACTAAGGTTATTTATTTGCAAGTTTTTACTTTTTAACATAAGCATTTTTTGCAAAATTTCCCATTAATAATGCTACACTGTAAATATATCAATATGTTCTGTTTTACTTTCATTCCATTCAAAGTGCTTCAATTTCTATTTTGATTTTTCTTTGACCCAGGTTATTTAGAATTGTTTTATTTAGTTAATAGATTTTTTTCAGATGTCTTCCTAGTTTTATAGTAATTTCATTGTGATCAAAAAAGAGACTTTAAATAACTTGAACCTTTTTAACTTAATTGAGATGTTTATAGCCCAAATATAATCTATCTGGATAAAAAATCCTTATACACTTAAAATAAAATATATATCTGCCATTTGGAGTGTTCTCTAAACATGTTAGGTCAAGTAGATTGAAAGTGTTGTTCAAGTCAGCTATATCCTTACTATCTTTACTTATTGTAGAAATTATTGAGAAAAGGATACCGAAATCTCTGGTTATCATTGTGTATATGTCTATTTTTCTCTTTGCAATTCTACCAGATTTTGCTTAATGGATTTTAAAACTCTTTTGTTACATGTATAAACACTGAGGCATATTAAATCTTACTAATATATTGCAAATGGTAAGCATTATGAAATGAGTTTATCACTTGTTATATAATTCTCTTTGAAATCTATTTGATATTAATGTGTGACTGATACTTGTGAATTCTTTCAGCATTTCTGTCTACCTTTATGTCTGAGAGAAATTGATATTGGGTGCATAGTTCTCTTATTTAATTAAAGATATTGCTTAGCTGCCTTCTGGTTTTAATTATTTCTGAGAGCAAATAAGCTATTGTGCTGGTTTTTCTTCCTCTGTACATCCAACCCTACCATCTCTACCCTCACCCCTCTAGCTGATCTTGAGATTTCGAATTTATCATTGATTTGTAGTAATTTGATTATGATGTGTCTTGGTGACTTCTTTTAAAATATACATTTTTATTGATTTCAGAGAGAAAGGGAAAGAAAGCATCATTGATTGGCTATATCTTGCATGTCCCCTATCAAGGATCAAGCGGCAATCTGGGCATGTGCCCTGACAGGGAATTGAACTGTGATCACTTAACCACTGAACCACACCAGCCAGGCATGTCTTAGTGATTTTTATCCATATTTCTTGTCTTGATATCTTGGGATGGTTTTATGAGGTTTTGTTTTTTATAACTTTATATACCTGTGACTTAATTTTTATGAAATATGTAAGTTTTCAGAATTGTTTCTCAAATACATTTTCTACTTTCTATGGTTGGTAATTCCAATTACACATATATTATTCTATTTAAAATTTTTCATCTTACTTTCTTAGTACTTTATTTTTGATGGTCCCTATTTCTTCAAGTTCACTAATCTTTTCCTGAATAAGACCTAATCTTCTATTAATACCATCAGGGAACAGTTAATCCTCACATTTGTGAATTCTATATTGGCAAATTTGCTTATTCACTAAAATTTATTTGAAACCTCAAAATCAATACTAACTGCTCTTTCATGGTCATTCTTGGGCATGAGCACAACAGTAGAAAGATGTTAGTTTCCAAACACATACTTCTCACAGCTGAGATTGAATGAGGAAACACTCTGTCTTCTTGTTTCAGCTCTCATATTGTAAGCAAGTGTGTTGTTTTATATCTACTTGATGTCAAAATTTTATATTTTTACACTTTTTTTTAAAATATATTTTATTGATTTTTTACAGAGAGGAAGGGAGAGAGATAGAAAGTCAGAAACATCGATGAGAGAGAGAGACATCAATCAGCTGCCTCCTGCACGCCCCACAGTGGAGATGTGCCCGCAACCAAGGTACATGCCCCCTGACCAGAATCGAACCTGGGACCTTTCAGTCCGCAGGCCGATGCTCTATCCACTGAGCCAAACCAGTCTTGGCTTTATACTTTTTTGTAATTGAATTTGCTGTTCAAAATAGCCTCACATAGTACAAAAATGCTATCTAGAGTTCCTTAGCACAAGAAGGTTGTGATAAATCTTATAGAGAAAGCACACTTCTGTGAGCTTCATTCAGGCATGAGGTATAGTGCTTTTGGCCTTGAGTTCAATATTAATGAATGAACAGTGTATATTAAACATGAAGTCTTTGAAAATGTATAAAACAAGCTTATATACTGATTGGATATTAAGAATTGAATAGCCAGAGGCTCACAAAAACTGAATCCCATGTTTCCCCCAGAAGCAATTACAGTGGTACCTTGAGATACGAGTGCCCTAACATATGAGATTTTTGAGATACCAGCCGTGGAGCGAGCGATTTTTGCTTTGAAATATGGGCAACATTTGAGATAGGAGTAATCGCGGGGATCGGCTGGCTGCACACGACCCACCAGTTTACCGCGACTCGATCATCTCATAGTTTCCCACGCCTCAAGGTTATGGAACGAATTAGACTCGTATCTTGAGGTACCACTGTATTCAGTATTCACTAATCCACTGTTCATAGCAACTTTAGAGATTGAACTACCAAAAATATAAGAATTGACTGTATTTATTATCTCAGACAGTTTTATCTATCTGAATTTTTTATTTCTAAAGTTTGGGAATTTTTTATATCTTTTATTGCTTTGTTTAAAATGTTCAATTTTTCTTCCAATTTCTTAAACATATGTAATATCCTATATAATAAATATATAATATGCAAATTGACCCTCATGTCCTCACAATATGTCTGCCCCCACATCATCACAAGATGGCTGCCCCATCTTGTCAAGATGGCTGCCACAAGATAATCACCCCCACGTCATCACAAGATGGCCACCCCCACATTGTCACAAGATGGCTGCCACAAGATGGTCATCCCCATATCAACCCAAGATGGCTGCCACAATATGGCTGCCCTCATATCATCACAAGATGGCTGCCCCCACATTGTCACAAGATGGCTAGCAGGGGAGGGCAATTTGGGGCAACCAGGCCTGCAGGGGAGGGCAATTTGGAGTGATCAGGCTGTCAGGGGAGCAGTTAGGTGTCAATCAGGCCAGCAGGGGAGCAGTTAGGGGATAATCTGCCCACAGGCAGAAGAGGATTAGGAGCAATCAGGCAGGCAGGCGAATGGGTAGGAGCCAGCAGTCCTGAATTGTGAGAGGGCTCTCTGACTGTTGGCAGTTAGTCATCCCCCAAATGGTCCCAGATTGTAGAGGATACAGGCTGGGCTGAGGAACTACCCTTTTCCCCCACAAGTACATGAATTTCGTGTACCAGGCCTTTAGTAATTATAATAAAAGTTTTAATTTTTTCTACTAATTATATCATCTGTGTCGTTTCTAGGTCAGTTATTATTCATTCTCTCCTCATTATGGGTTGTAATTTTCTGCTTCTTTGCATGTCTAAAAAAAAATTTTATTAGATATAAGACATTGTGATTTTTACCTTTCTGGATTGTCAATATATTTATATTATCATAGATCTCTTTGAGCTCTGTTCAGAGATGCAATTAAATTCCAAGTATATCACTCAGTTTGATTCTTCAGAATCTTGCTTTAAAGTTTTGCCTAAGACAGCTTAAAAGCTTAAAAGCAAGACTTACAAGGATCAAACTATTTCCAAGTAATTTCACTGCATCTTAGAACAAAGTTCAAGAGTATATATGGGATATTGTAAATTTTATGAAATTTTGGTTAATTTTATTCCATTACTAAAACAAATCTCCAGGGTTATCTTCCTGTAATTCTCTTTTGCCCCCATGGTATTCTGATCTGCTTTTTTTAGCTGTTTTGGGGATGCCTTGTTTCCAGTTCTTCTATCTCTTCAAGTTAGGGAGACTGATGGCTCTGCCTGTCATCCCCTCACCCCCCCTACCCCCATGCTATGACCCAGAAACTCATGCAAATTAGGTGGAGAAGTCATCACACTCACTCCATTTGTTTCTTATCACTCAGGAACTGCTCTTTTGTTGTGCTGATGGGCAAAACCTTTCAAACTGTTTGGGAGTATATTTTGTTCTGGAGTTTCAACTGTAGCAGGTGTGAACATAAATCAGGTTCTTGTTATTCCATCTTTGCCATTCTTTCTCTACATATATTTTCAGTTCTGAATAAAATGTAATTTATTCCTGTTTTCTCAGTTAAATGGGCTAAAAGTTCATTCTTCAAGAGAAAAGCAGGTAAAATAGTTATGGGTTTAATTTTTCTGTATTGCAAATTCTAAATGACAATGTGTGAGCATAATTTACAGGATAAACTAAACATTGTAAAAGGATGATAACCCATGCTCTTTGTGAGTTTAGAAAAAAATATTTATTTTGCAAGATCACTTTAACATTTAGATAATTGAAATTTGAACATTACACTAATCCCTTATTTTACAAATAAGTGAGACTTGTAAAAGTTAAGAAACCTTCTCAGGATACCACACCTGGTTATTGGCAGGGCTGGGAAAGAATCTTGGTACTAATTTCCAGTGTGACTTTTCACTCATCAAAACTGCTCTTTTCACTCTAATTATGTCTGTTTTATATATCAGTGAACTGCATATCCACATCTACCTGAGTAAAATGCCAGGTAAATATATAAGGGTCTCATTATAAAGCAAATAGAATTAAAATAATTTAGAAAATGAACAGAGTTTTATTAAAGAGAGTGTAGTAAAGAGAACATTCACAGAGGTGTAGACAAGGTTAAGGAAATCAATAAGATGTGGTGACTCAATTATGGCAATCCCATAGCACCCTTAGGGTATGAAACTAAGACAAAAGAACAGAGTTCTACAGCAAGAGTGATAGTCATAGGAAGAAAGTCCCCCACTGCATCTGTAGGAGACTTCAGAAGAATTAATACCCAGTATTCCATCTTCTCTCAGTGTTTACCAATGGCCAAACCCAACAGAAACCAGAGGGCAAGGGGTCCAGAGAAACCAGACTTCTGGGGCTCAGAACACAGAAGAGAAAAATCAGACAATGAATCTGGAGTAGAAAAAGTATTATACCAACTTTTTTTTTTCACATAAATATATGAAAAAAAATTGAGGCCACAGAAATGCCAAGGGCATTGAAAATACCAATCAATCATCTGGGAATAGTCAAAACTGCTTTGGAAACCATCTGTACTTTGAATGCTTTCAGAAGCCCTTTACCTTAATTGTCCTTTTTACTTTTTTTAATACAAAGAAAATGTCTATGTTAGTCATTTTTTCATTAAGAAAATATATTAATGAAGTAAAAGGACAACAGGATTCAATACCTATTTGCACTCCTAAGAGACCTAACATTTTTTTCAAATTTGCCAGAAAGAATATTTTAATTTGTTAGTGTCTTTCTTGATGGAATTGAAAATTGACTCTGAGCACTCAGAATAACGTACCTAAACTTTGTTTTCCAGATCTAAAATTCCACTATCATATCTACTTGAAATCTTGGGTTGAGGAAATATAATTGGAACAAACAATAGGGTAAGCCTGTATAACTGTCTTTTGGATATTTCAAATCTCATGAGCTAAGTATTTTGTTCAACCTTTGACTTGGTTTATTCTGATAAAGAAAGTGGTAGGCCTGGGACCACTTATTTCCTACCTGGCCTCAGGAACACTTAAAACTTGAAATCATTTTTTAAAAAACTTATATCAATCTTTCATAGTTTCAGATTACAGAGTCGCACATTCAGTTTTTTCCAAATAAAATTGTTGCAGAAATATCACATAAATACCTCCTGTGCTAATTGCCTGTTCTTGGAGATGTTTTAAATGGTTATATCATGGTGAATTATGCTGACAATAGAAGGATGGCTCATTTATAAAGTTCACATAACTGATACATTGGGAAAGGTTTTGGGTTTTTTTGTTGTTCTGGTTGGTAAAAGTTAATCAAATGCAGGATGGCATAGAGCAATTCAGCATAAATCTTCCACAGAGCATTGCTCCCCATTCCCATCTCCTAGGTAGGGAGATCATTTATCTGACTATTTCTAAACTGTCCCAATAAATCTTTGATTAAGAGAACCAGATCAAAGTAGCTGACTAATGACTTGTTTTTCAGAACTCTTTTAGTAAATGTATTATAAATGGCATCTCCACTCTTCAATAGCCTGAAAGCCGAGATATTTAAAACTTAAGTGAAATCCACAAATGAGTCAAAGCGGGTAAGGATTTGCTTCAAATGCAGTTTTCTCTTGCCACTAGAAAAGCTGCCACAAGCAAATGGAGAGAAACAGTGAGTTCAAGTTCTGCAACACTCTCAGAGCACTAGATTTCAGTTCCTCTAAGGCCCAAGTTGAAAATAGAATTTGTTAGTGGTGGTGTTTATCAGCTTAATGGTAAAAAGAGAATGTCAAAATTTTAAAATGAAAAATATCATATTTTATTTAAATATCATATTTTATTCTATTCATTTCAGATACTGTCCAAAGTCTGATATTAAACACTTATTTTAGAAATTAACTTTCTCTTCCTCTCTTTATAACTCTAAAAAGGAAAATTAAGCTCTCTGGATGCAGGTAGTTTAACTAGAATGGGAGTAAGTGGCAACTGTTTGGGGACAGTAATATCTGCCCCTATAAACTAGTGTGTGTATCAGGCAAGTTCCAGTGGTCAGCAAACTCATTAGTCAACAGAGCCAAATATCAACAGTACAACGATTAAAATTTATTTTGAGAGCCAAATTTTTTAAACTTAAACTTCTTTTAACTCCACTTCTTTAAAATAGACTCGCCCAGGCCATGGTATTTTGTGGAAGAGCCACCTTCAAGGGGCCAAAGAGCCGCATGTGGCTCAAGAGCCGCAGTTTGCTGACCACGGGCTTAGGCCTTGCTTTTATGTCTAACCATGTGTTGCCAAGTTGTCCATGATTTAAAAATTACTCAATGGATATTTTGACATAATCTATGCTCTTTCACATAACACTTTATGAATTGAACTATGCCCATGATGTTGAGAGAATAAGTATGACATCTACTTATTAGCATTCTTTTTAGGATTAGAAACTTGGGTAACTATTACATATTATAATGTTTGACAATCAAGGCCTATTTGTCCACTTCCATTTTCCTCTTCTCTACTATTCAGATGCTGAGTGCCAATATTCCAAATGCTATATTGTAGGTGCTTACCAGTTATTCAGGGTTCTCTATGTGCTCAGTATGCCTCGTCTACTATGTTTATGACATACAACAGTCTTTATTGGACTAGGTACCGTTTATTCTATTGGTATAAATCAAGATTCAGAGGGGTTAGTAGGAACCTGGAGTCACACTATCTGTAAGTGACTGATCCAGGAACTGAACCTAGTTTTGTCTGAATTTGAAACTCATTTTCTTCCCATTGTCTCTTTCTTATTAAAGTGCTAAAGGTACTAGCTTGTTAAAATTTATGATTCTCCATGTAATGAAGTATAGCAATTAAAGATTCTCACCTAGATGACAAGAAGTTACAGAGATACATCAAAAGTCTATTTGAAATTTTCAAGAAGATTGTAGTATCCTATTGTAGTACCCCTTCAGACCATATTATTCTTTCCTTGTTTGATGAAATAGAGTATGTGTAATTACAAATCCTAGTCTGTGGGTTCAAATAAAAGGGTCCCAAAATGTAACTCAAGATAGCACAAAGATATTCCTATCCAGGGCATGGTCCCACTCAACCATTGCAACAGTGTGTGTGTGTGTGTGTGTGTGTGTGTGTGTTTAATGTAAAAGAAAATGTTAACAAAATATTAAATTATTTTAGTACCCATACTTCATTTTTTTAAGGAACACTTTTGTTCATATAATTTACTCAATTTGAAAAATGGTGCTTGATTTTGAGGACTAATTACGAGGGTCTAAAGTGTCATGATAATAAAAAATAAATACCCTTATGTTTGTATTGCATCGTTTGCAGAATAAATAAGCAAATAATATTACTTATCTATTACATTTGTAGTGGTTTTATGTATCTTTGAAAAGCAGGATAACATTTCTTTACTCTTCTCTCTCCCATTTCATTTAATTAAAATGTGATCTTTTCTAAATTGACTGAGTCACTTGGCTCTGCTGTGTATATTTCAGGCACTACACATAAATTCTTTACCAGATTTCCAGTTGGGGAGAATTAACCATTTTGCAATCTAATTTCCTTCCAGCAGAATGCCTCTGGTTCTTTGTCAATATTCAGGGAGAAAAAATGAGACTTCTAAGAGTCTAACTCTCTCCATACAAATGAACTCTCCATTTTATCATCTTGATTATTCTCTCCCTGCCTTCCTCCTGCCAGGAGAGTTTGCACACAGACTATTTTTCCTCAGAAGGATAAGGATTGCATACTATCATTCCCCATGAGTCCAGCCTTTGCCACATGTGGTTTATGCTGAATTTAATCGGACAAATTCAAATGTCTAGACCAGAGTAGTAGTCTAAGAGATTTTTCTCTTGGACAGGAATCTGGACAGATGATTTCCAACTTCAATCTCGTTGCTTTAACCTTTAGATCATTCAGGTCAATATCCTTATTCTTCAAACAACAATACTAAAATCCAGATAGCTGAAATAAAAATGTGACAAATGATTTAATGGCAAAACCTAGACCAATTCATATAATACTTGTCCAATGTCTTTTCTACTTAACAGTGCTGCCTCAAACATGATATTTCTCATTTTAATATTTGATATTCTCATAATCCACTGAGATAAGTTAACTAAACAATTAGTTCTATATTTCATCTCTAAAACACCTTATTCCACTTTTAATGCCTCTAAAATAGGGATAAATCTTAGAAGCAATGGTGTCTTCTTGCTAATGTTAACCTGGTTCCAGTAATAATGTGTCATTACCCATTCAGGTACAATCTTGGCTGATATTCTGGTGGCATAACTGGACAACTACAACCCCTTGGTATTTCATTGAAAAACCTCTTTAAGAACTTTTGAGGAATTACTATGACTTAGCTGTTGAGTTTTATTTACATTGTCTGGTAAGATTAAGAAAAACACAGCATCAAAACTTGCAAAACAGTTGTGTGTACATTGAAAAAAAATTTTTCCCAAACAGCAAAGGACTCTTAAAAGAACAGGTGCACCACCATTGCTCTCCAGAGCAAGAAAACCACATTGAGGGAAAGCACAGGCATCAGTGAGTCAAAAATGATTCAAAACACTCCGAGTCTGTGAAGAATATTTAGAAAAATCTTAACTAGTGTATTTGACATATATTTCATTTTACATATGTGTAAAAGTGTTGTGTAATCTTTTTAAAGTGTTTAAAATCTTTATAAAAATATAAAAATTATTTTCAATAAATAAAAAAGAATTCTAAGCCATAGTTCAATTTTCATAGTTTTCTTTTCTTCTTCTTTTTTAATGCTAAATAGAGCCACAGAATATCTTACAGTTAAGGGTAATTGGATTTTATTAAATAATGTATGTGTTTAGTTTTGTATGTTGAGTAGGTTATTTACTAGAGAAAAAATCCAAGTCATATTATTATTATCTTTAACAATCTCCTAATCAGGAAAAATTAAGCCAACCCAAGAAACATTCAGAAACCAAGGCAAAATATAACCAAGAATTCAATTCTTTGATAAAACTTGTGAACATGCTATTTAGAAAGAGAGCACTTGATGACTGGAATCCTCAAGCAAGAAGCAGGCTAAAAAAATATTGGAGGAAAATAAAAAAAATTCTCCTCCCCCATTGGGTCAAACAAATTGGCCGTGGGATGATGGATTGAATGGAGCTGCCATATACCATTGTGCAATTTGTATGGTGCACAGAAGCTCCTCACAAAAGGAGGAAGTGAGTGGGGGGGGGTGGGCAAAACCCAGCCCTTACCAGCCTATTAAGCCAAGTAGAGAGATGCAATTAATTTGAGAAAAATTGTGCCTTTATTATAACTGATCCATCCAGCAAGATAGCCTTTTTGGCAACAGGGTACAAGCCTGGCTGGTGGAGGCCAAGGATGACATGTTACAGCCTTTCTTTTTCTTTTTTTTTTCTTTTTTTTAATATATTTTTATTGATTTTTTACAGAGAAGAAGGG
Organism: Lasiurus cinereus; assembly: GCA_011751065.1. NCBI lineage: Eukaryota > Metazoa > Chordata > Mammalia > Chiroptera > Vespertilionidae > Lasiurus > Lasiurus cinereus. Next base: position 5,297,527 of record JAAGEH010002534.1, read on the forward strand.
AGAGGAAAAGAAAGAAACATCTATTGAGAGAGAGACATCGATCAGCCGCCTCCTGCACACCCCACACTGGAGATGTGCCCGCAACCAAGGTACATGCCCCAGACCGGAATCAAACCCGGGACCTTTCAGTCTGCAAACTGATGCTATATCCACTGAGCCAAACTGGTCTCTGCCAGCCTTTCTATTCAACAGCAGAAAAGGGCAGAGTGTTGTAAAGTAGGGTAGAACTTGATCAAAAGCTTAGCAGCAGAATGCTGTCCTACATATTTACAAGACAATGGAAAGGTTCTCACTGGGGAATAGAAGGAAATAAGATTGAGTAATAGAATGGGATTAGGTTATGGAGGGTCTTGAAGATCAACTCTCTGGAGAAACTAGATTAAAGCTTGAAATCAGGGGCTCTGATTCATTACCAAGAATAATTATTAAACACACAAATGAAGCCCCTAAATTAGAATTTTTCTGATCAACTCTGGCACATGGAAGAAAATAGTAGACAATTCTTACCTATTTGAGCCAGTTCTGGTAAACAATAGGAAGCATTTTAGGTTCTGAAAATGGGACTGATGTAATGAAAACAATGTTTACAAGGGAAAGCATATCGCAGCCTGGGACAAGGAGTGCTAAAAGAAGGGGCCTGGAAGATCAATAAGGATGTATTGCTTGGCCCCTGACTAGGGCACAGGCAGCAGCAGCAGAGGGTAAAGGAGAGGGATACATGACGACTCCCAGGTTTCCATTCTGCGTGACTAAAACTCCCCGTGGCGCTGATAAACATAAGACCCTTGTTTACTAAAATGGAAAAGTCTCATGAGCATTTCAAAAGTTTATGAAAAAATAAATAAAACAATCTCTAGAAGACTATTTCTTAAAACAAGAACTGGTATTATTTCTTATAAAAGAAACCAACAAGATCAGGGTGAGCAAAAAAAAAAAATGTTGCTGATTAGCCTAATAGAGGTAGTCATTCTATAAATGGTAAAGAAATGAGAAGTCACAATGTGCACCAGTAGGTTCACCCTATATGTTCTACTTTATGCCAAAGCCTTAATTAGATTTGTTTTCCTCTCAATGGAATATTGGGTAACCTCACATTCTGTTAAGATGGATCTTGTATTCGCTTAAAGTCATGGCAAGTTGTATTTCTCCTTAAAATAAAGCAGGCAGGATTTGGGTGGGATCAAACATGCTGCAAGGGACCTGCAACAAGATCCACCCTGTGAAGTAGGGTGGATATAGGGGCAAGGAGACACGTGAGGAAAGGAAATTCAGCTTCATGCACCAGGAGAAAGCCCAGTCTGACTAACAGCAAAGTAGATGGCTGGAAAGGCAACCAATAGATAGTAAGTTTGTTGCAGAAGACCAGAGAAAAACCAAGTAATGCTTTAAAGAAAATAAGTTATGCAGTTCATTATGCCAGTGGACTCAGTGGATTAACTTCCCAAGTCTGAGCAAAGTAACATGCAGGGAGCTTCTCTTTTATATCTTTCTGGTGTCTTTATCCCTCAAATATGGATTTTACTTCTGGTCCTTTCATAGGCTTTGCAAAAAAATGGCCCCAGGTGTTGGGGGCCTTGAGACCATATCTAACGTTCTGTCATGGCACCAACACTAATATCCCCCACACACACTTCCGTGGCTGTGCACTGTTCATAGTTTATGGCTTCTGTATTTAGATAACAAATGCAAGACCAATTTCTGGGAAAGAGGCAGTGACTTAATTATAGGTTATCAAGAATGTATAATGGACTTGCTAGAACAGATTCAGGTTACTAACCTTCCCACCCCCCACCTCCAAATATCAGGGTTACATTAGAATAAGCCTTTTAGCCTTCTCAAGTCAACTGCCAAGTTTGAAAATCACCAGCAAATTCAGGAGCAAGGAAAACTCCATAGGCAGGCAGCTGGCATCAGGAAGTCTGTCTGCAGATGGAAAGTGCTGGAATTCCTTCAGGTGGTGGTTGCACTACCCAGATGAGGCATAGTAAAACTAAGGCTTGACTGAAATGACAGGTGTCAAGTAGGCTACTAAGACTCAGGAACACCATAGGAAAAAAGCATCCAGCTTCAAGGATAGGAGTAGAAGGCCCTGGCTGGTATGGCTCAGTTGGTTGAATATTGTTGCATGCACCAAAGATCACCAGTTCGATGATTGGATTGGTCCCATGTAGAGGATATGCAAGAGGCAGTCAATCAATGTTTCTCTCTCAATCCAATATTTCTTTCTCTCCCTCTCTCTCTAAAATCAAAAAAAGCACAGCTAGAAGAAAAGACAAGAAAGAAAAGAAAAGAAAAGAAAAGAAAAGAAAAGAAAAGAAAAGAAAAGAAAAAAGAAAAGAAAAGAGAAGAAAAGAATAGGAGTAGAAAGTAAACACCAAACTTCTGGAATAAGGGAGCTATGAAAATTAAAGTTTGAGGCATTGGACCTTGGTATGCTATTTCAAGAAACTTATCATGTAATGGAAATTATAACCTGTAGGATAAAGTGTTTAATCTCTCCAAAACTACATTTCCTTGCTAATGTCACGGGGACAATTATTCGTTTCTCATGGTAGTTGTAAGATATACTGTTAAGTGAAAAAGAAAATCTTAAACTATTTATTCTATGATTCCATTGACATTTACAAATATGCATCCAAGTTTCTGTGTCCAAATATGCACACACAGTTGCGTGCACACAGTGTCAGACAGAAAACACATTCCAACATCACCAATGCTAACTATGGGGAAGAAAATGGAGAGGTGCTTTCAGTTTCATTACAAACAATTTTGTAAAACTATTTTAGAATGTTCATTCATTAGTATAATATTTTTTCTTTTTTTAATTTAATAAATCTTTATTGTTCAGATTATTACATTTGTTTCTCTTTCTCCCCCCATAGCTCCCCTCCACACGCTCCCACCCCTCCCTCTACCTTACCTCCCCTCACATTGTCCTCATCCATAGGTGAGTGATTATTGTCCAGTCTCTCCCTGCATCCTTTCACCCCTTTCCCGATTCTATTGTATTCACCAGTTTATTCTGTTCATCAGATTTTTAATTCACTTGTTAATAGATATGTATTTGTTGTTTATAATTTTTATCTTTACCTTTTTCTTCTTCCTCTTCCTAAAGAGTACCTTTCAGCATTTCATATAATACTGGTTTGGTGTTGATGAACTCCTTTAGCATTTTCTTATCTGTAAAGATCTTTATCTGTCCTTCAATTCTGAATGATAGTTTTGCTGGGTAGAGTATTCTTAATTGTAGGTTCTTGCTATTCATCATGTTGAATATTTCTTGCCACTCCTGTCTGGCCTGCATAGTTTCTGTTGAGAAATCAGCTGACAATTGTATGAGTGCTCCCTTCTAGGTAATTAACTGTTTTTCTCTTGCTGCTTTTAAAATTCTCTCTTTGTCTTTTGCTCTTGGTATTTTAATTATGATGTGTCTTAATGTGGTCCTCTTTGGATTCCTTTTATTTGGGGTTCTGTGTGCTTCCTGGATTTGTAAGTCATTTCTTTCACCAGATGTGGGAAGTTTTCAGTCATTATTTTTTCAAATAGGTTTTCAGTATCTTGCTCTCTCTCTTCTTCTGGCACCCCCACAATTCTGATATTGGTATGTCTAAATTTGTCAAGAGGCTCCTTACACTATCATCACATTTTTGGATTCTTTTTGCTTTTTGCTTTTCCAGTGGAGTGTTTTCTGCTTCTTTGTATTTCAAATTTTTGACTTGATCCTTGCATTCCTCTATCTGCTATTAGGTCTCTGTATAATATTTTTTTATTTCAGTCAGTGTATGTTTAATTTCTAGTTGGTCCTTTTCATCTCCTCTTGGGTCTCACTAAATTTATCCATCTTTTCTAGGAAATTCATGAAAAACCTTATAAGCATGGTTTTGAACTCTATATCCAGTCATTTGTTTTTCTTCCATTTCTTTTGTTTGTGATCTGTTCCTTTGTCTCCACATTTTCATTATGCCAGTAGAACTTCTGTACTGGAATCAGCCTTATGATGCAAGACTTGCAAACTGCAAAAGCCTCTCTGTTCAGCTTGGGTGAGATGGAGTCTCAGGGCTGAGAAGAGATAGCCTTGGCTTCCAATCAGCCCCGCCCTACATGGCCCCTGGGTCTCAAGTGTCTCTTGGTAATCGCTGTGGCCCTTTCTGTGAGCACGCGCAGGTGCCTCCAGACCTCTGCTTTTCAGGTTCCCTTATGCTCCGGGACCCATATGGGTCTGGGTCCCCAGGGTCTCACCCAAAACTGGGGTTCAATGCAATTAGAAGTGGCACAGTTGAGAGGCCCTGTCTCCCACCCACCAGAGAGAGCCAGTGGCATAATCAGCAGTCCATCCTCTTTGTGCACATTGGTTTGCATTCCCCAGACTTCTGCCCTTTCACAGCTCCCCTAAATTTCCGTGCACTCTTCCCTTTTCACAGTCCAGACTCCCCCCAATAAGAGTCTCATCCAGGGCTGGGGTTCAATGCAGTAGGATAAGGGGTTCAGTGCTGTTGTGAGTCTGTCTCCCTCCTGCCAGATGAAGCCAGCCAGGCACACCACCTCCCACTCTCTCCACGCTCGCATCTCAGTAACTCAGCTTTTTGCAGCTCCTCTGAGTCTCTGTGAGCCCCTCTTTCCTTCTAGTTGTAGAATTTTCACTCAGCCAACTTTCCTGTGGTTCTGGATGATGTTCATTCTGTTTTTAGTTGTAGTTTTGAAATTGTTGTGCAAGGCAGCAGTTTAGGTGTTTACCTATGCCGCCATCTTTGTTTCTCTCCATATTACTTTTCTTTATTGTTGTTATTTTTGTTGTTGTTAATTCTTACCTGAAGATATTTTTTCCATTACATTTGAGAGAGAGTAGAAGGAAGAGGATGTGACAGAGAGAAACATCAGTGTGAGAGGGACACATCAACTGGTTGTCTCCCACATGTGCTCAACCAAAGCTGGAGATTGAACCTGAAGCTGAATACATGCCCTTGACCAGAATCAAACCCAGGACCCTTCAGTGTCCAGGCTGATTATCTATCCATTGAACCAAACAAGCTAAGGATCAATATATTATTTTTCAAAGAAAACAAATTTTAAAATATCTAACTCAGGGGATTATCATAAGGTTCAACAACAACAACAAAAATGTTTGTTTTTGAAATATGTAACACAATGACAAACACAGAGTTAAACCCAGATGAATGACAGAGTTGTCATTGTCACTGCTGCTGTTGCTGTTGGTAGAGGAAAAGACAAATATCCACAAAATTTATAAGAACACAGCAAAGTAAAAATAAAAGTAAAAGCACAGTTAGGAATATAAACAAGCTATATTTAAACAAATGCAAGTGCTGAGAAGACTATGAAATGACTGACATGTATTGAGCAGGAGGGAGTCCACCTGGGAAAAGTCCAAGGAAATTAGGAAGATTGAACAGAAGTCTGAAGGTAGGAAGAGAGACAGTTTGCCAGCATAACATAGCATGAGGTTTATAACAGTGGGTTGCAAGAGCTAAAGATCTAATGATGCCAACATATATAATTCCATTTTTAGGTTCAGACCATACCAAAGCCATCTCTTCTGAGATGAAAAGATTCAGCAGGCAGTGAGAGAGGTAACACATGGGAGCTCCAGGGGAGAGGCACAGAAAGAGAGAGAAAGGTGGATGTATTTATAGAGATTGTCATCTTTTCCCAGGTGGTCAAGGTAGAACCAGGCCATCATTACAGGAGGTCAGCCAACAGGTGGTAAGTACTTCATCTGCTATGGTGCCTTATACAAAATACCCTAGTCACTGGGGCTTGAAATAATAAATTCATTTCTTCCTCACTTCCATGTTCCTTTTGCGGGGAGGAGGGGTAGCAATCTGGGACCATGCTGTCCCCAGCACAGAGCTCCACTCATGCACCTGTATGGCCTCACTGGCCCTTTCTGCTTCCTCATAGTGGCTCCCCTGAGCAAGTCTATGGTATTGTGGATTACATGTTGTATCCCCCAAAATGTATATGTTGAAATGCTAACCCCCAATGGGATGGTAATAAGAGGTATGGCTTTTTGGAGGTAATCAGGTCATGTAATAAAAGATTAGATAGATAGATGATAGGTAGGTAGGTAGATAGATAGATATTCATGCATGCAGATTTATTCTAGAAATTGACTCACATGATTATGGAGGCCAAGTCCCACCATCTACTACCTGGAGAACCAGGGAAGCCAATGATATAATTCAGTCTAAGTCCAAAGGCGCAAGAACCAGCAGCACCAATGTCTGAGAATGGAAGAAGATAAATGCCCAGTGGGAGTGAATTTCCCTTTCTCTGCCTTTGTGTTCTATTCAGACCCTCTGTGTCCACCCTCTTTGGTAAGGCTGATCTTCTTTACTCAGTCTATTAATTCAAATGCTAATCTCTTCCAGAAAGACTCTCACAGACAGACTCAGAAACAAGGGTTTCCCAGCCATCTAAAAGCCTCTTGACCCATTCAAGTTGACAAATAAAATTAACTATTGTAGGTCATGGGGATGGAGCCCTCGATATGGAATTGCTGACCTTATATGAAGAGAAACAAGAGAGCTTACTTCCACTCTCTCTTGACCACATAACAAGAGACAACCATCTGCAAACCAGAAAGCAGGTCCTCACTAGATACCAGATCTGCCTCCAAGTGGATCTTCAATTTCCCAGAACTGTGAGAAAAGCATACTTGTTGTTTAAGCCACACACTCCATGGTGATTTCTTAGATCAGCTAAAATAAACTAAGTCTTGGTGAGTATGCATTTCTATTACTGATAATCTACAGAAGTCTTTGGGTTTATAGTATCATTCTCAGTGCCAGGACATGACTTTTGTGATCTACCACCTATGACACCAGCAGATTCACTAACAAATGGGAAGCTGTGGCTTCCTGGTTCTTCTAAACCTGCTTCAATGTGGCGCTCCCTTTCTTGGTCATTAGAGTGCCTTACTGAGTAGTGAGCTCAGGCAGCTTCTCATTCACACTTTCTCCCTTGGAGCACAGCCTGTGCTATGCCTTCCTCTTCCTCCAAACACTCCCATCTTACCCCTCATGACTTCCCACCTCTCAGTCTCCAGGTCACTGGCAGTGTTTCTCTTGGTCAACATATTGAGATGGTCATGCAACCTGCATCTCAGGTTACCAATTCAGCAATGGAATCTCCATGGGGGTCACTCACTGCCTTGTTCTGGATATCTTCCTTAATAGTTCCTCTTGGCCAACAGCACCCTAGACATTGGGAACCCATGTCAGCAAACTGTCAGTGCTCTTTGAAGCTAGATTTTTACTTTTGCTATTTGACTATAGCAACTCATATCAAGCTGTCATTTGTGGCTTGAAAGGAGATGAGAAAAAAAGAGGCAAAATGGCTGTGGTAGCAGGGATTCTGCAGTCCCAATCTGAGATTATGCAAACCAAAACTTTCAGCACAACCTCGTGAAGCAGGAAACCATCAATATTAACACTCAGCTGAGGCGAGGCAGAGACAAGCTCCAGAATAATAATAAGGGAAGGGAATATGCGTGCACCAAGCAATGACCTACAGAGAAACCTGGGGCATGATATTGAGTTCTCATTGGCAGGGCTCAGAGGAGAAAGGAAGGTCCTTTAAGCTTTGCTGTAGTAGTTCTGAAATATTACATCCTAATTAGCAGAATTTAGGTCAGAAGTTCACTAGTTAGTTATATCAAGACTGACACTGTGGAATAAAGCATGGGCCCTGCATTAGTTTGCTTAGGGTGCCATAACAAAATACCACAGCCTGAGTGGCTTAAACAAAAATGATCTACTGTCTCATAGTTCTGGAGGCTGGAAATCCATAAACAAGATGACAGCAACATAGGTTTTATTCTGACATCTCATCACTTGGCTTATAGTGAAACAAACTTCAGGCCCCCAGGCTGCATTATACATTTATACATTCACTGATAGGTGGATTTACTAAATTCCTACAAAGTATAGAAGAGCCAGGTTGAACCAACAAGAGTTAGACATAGAATTTGCTCTCAAAGAACTTATAATCTATATGTACAATTAAATATGATACTTTATAACATGGGCTGGAGTAGTTGTATAAATAGAGCAATAAGGCAGTGATTAAACTAAGTGAGAATGGAGAAGAGAGAGCATCAGAGAAAACATATTTGAGTAGAGATGAAAAGGGTGATTAGACTACCAGTAAGATACCATTGCAGAAGTAAGGGAAGAGGACATTTAGGCAGAAGGAACAAGACCTAAGGCATGGAGGTGCAAGAGTCTATGGCATGTGTCACAGAGTACAAATTAATTTTGGTAAGACACTTTGAGCCCAGATGGGGAAATCCTTTTAAGTCATTCTAAGAAGCTTGGATTTCAATCTGTAGAAAATTGAGACCTATTTAAAAATTGATTCTGAAAAATGATAATAATTTATGGATTCAAAAAGCAACTCACAGCAGGGAAGGAGATAAAAGGAGGAAGACTACTTGAGAGCATTGCACAAGAGCAGAGGATAGAAGAGGACAGTGGGAAAGGAGGTAGAGTACAAGCAAACAGGTGTTTCAGAGCTGGAATCAACACACTCTTGTACTCTGGGGAAGTTCATTACAAATGGTCAGGGAGGTGTTTCCAGGTTTTTGTGACACCAGTTAAAATAAAATTTGGTAATACAAATATCTTTGTATTGGCATAATTCATGGGCATGTAAAAGACTAATGGAAAAAAAATAACACAAGGCAATATATTGTGACAAAATCTACATGGTCTTGTGTTAATTATGGGTAAGACTATGTTTACTTTATCAGCTTTGAGTTTATCCATCTACATTTCTCTGAAGGACTGGTTGGATCACATTAACTGCCACGTCTCTAAAATGTCATCCAAGTCTCTCTCAAGATAAGTGTGTAACACATGGTGGTACCTCTGACACTTGTTTCTCTACCAATTTGGCCTCCACCTGAGTTGTTATTATGTTCTCCTCCAACCTTCAGGATGTAGATAGATTTGTTCAATAATGCTTTAGCCTAAACAATCTGAGTAGGATGGATTATAAGAGAAAAATCCAATGTTATGATACCCCTACTGTTTTAAAAGCTTAAATATGTGGACCTCAATGTCCCAAATAATCTTTATTTTTTAAAATTGATCTTTGTTGTTGAAAGTATTACAGATGTCCCCTCTTCTTCATCCCCATGACCCCTCTACCCTGCCTCTGACACACACACACACACACACACACACACACACACACACACACACAGGTCTTTAGCACTTTATGATCTGTGTCCATGGGTTATGCATATGTGCATGTGCATAAAGTTCTTTGGTTAATCTCTTTCCACCCACCCACTCCTTCCCTCTGAGATTAGACAGTCTGTTCCATGTTTCTATGTCTGTGGACCTATTTTGTTCATCAGTTTGTTTTGTTAATTAGATTCCACTATGAGTGAGATCTTAACTCACAGTATGGAATATCAGTCTTCGCCCAGAATGTCCTTTCTTTTCCTTCTTTCAATGCATCACTTGAAGGTTTGGAAAAGGTGATTAGACAGGGTTCTAGTGATGACCCTGTGTTCGCTAACTTTCAACAATGCTGACGAGATTCTCAGACACTATCCAGCACATCAGGGATGCTCTTTGGGGACAGCTAAAGCAGCATGTCACATCTAGCAAGGGATTCCCAGACCTGGTAGATCATGACCTCTGGCAACAGTGCTGCTGGTATGGAGGTTTCTTTCCTCTGTTTCTGTTTTGAGTTCCCTGTTGTTTCTGAATTCTCAGAAAGAAAATCAGAGGAAGTCAAACACATTTGGCATTTTGTTATACTATTTCTATATAATCTTACTCTATAATTGTTTAAATTCAATGCTCATACTATTAAAGGGGAAAATAAACACAAGTCAATTGCAGTTGTGCAGTAATATTGAGAATCTAAACTGATAACTCAGAAGAGGGTCAAACTGAATAACATCCCATTAAATTAAAGGCACAGTAATTATATTTATGATATAGTCTATAATTCTAGAATTTTGCACCTAGTATTCTACCTCATTTAGTCTTGAAATGTCTCTTACCTGCTCAAGTATCTTACATATGAAATTAAATACCCAAAGTCCTTAAATACTTACCTATGATGCAGGAAAATTAAAACAGAGAACAAAGGTCTCAAGCTCTATCCCTTCTTTGTCTTGGCTGAAATATCTCAGACAAAACTTTTACTGACCACCTAGTCCCCTGATTCTCACTCCCCAATTTCCTGTAATTGGGAGGACCAAAAAAATCATTATCTGGAGGGAAGAGACAAGGACAAGCCACACTGGCACTCATCACACCAGCCTCAGAAACAGAGGTTCACCCTATCTCTCTCCCAGTGATTAATACAAACTTTTCACCCTAACCCCAATCAACAGATCTCATTCTTCAAGGTTGCCTGCTCTCCTTCATGCTCTCACTTCTCAAATGTATACTATCATTTTAATATATTTACTGTGCTTTGAAAAATCTTTCTGCCACATTCTTTACTTTCTTCTTGTTCCGTGACAAGGACCTAGATATGGTTAAGGTCTCCCTCTAGCCTTCCTGGGTTTAGTTGATAGTTACAAAGCAGTAGGCAACCTTTACCATGACTAAAAATGTATTGTGAACTCCCTATGCACTAAACATTGTGCTTTAAATATAGTAGCTCTTGTCATCCAACAGCCCCACAAGTATGCTACTGTCATTACTCTTCCCATTTTTTAACATAATTTTTCAAAATACATGTACATAGGAAAAAAAACAAAGAATTATATTAGCATTTTTTTCAGTAGTGAACCTTCACATGATTTTCATTGATTTTTTTTTCTTTTTTATTTCAAAACTAGAGGCCCAATGCACAAAATTTGTGCAAGAATAAGCCTTCCTTCCCCTGGCTGCTGGCATCAGTTTCCCTCTGGCATCCGGAACCCAGGCTTCCCTTGCAGCCCCAGCTTCATCCAGAAGGTTGTCTCAAAGGACATCAGGGAGGACATCTGGTTTAATTAGTATATTACGTTTTTATTATTATAGATCATTTTAAATTTAACAGAATGTTGCAAAAAGACTACATAGAGCTTGCATATACCCTTTACCATGCTTCTCCTAATGTTGATAGCTTATTTAATCAGAGCACAATTTTTGAAAGTAGGAAATTAATATTGGTACATACTATTAGCTAAAGTAGAGTCCTTATTCAAATGCTACCAGTTTTTTCACAAATATCCTTTTCTCTCCCAGGACACAAACCAGGATCCCATCTTACATTTAAGTATGATTCCCCACCCCTACCCCACCCTGCATCTGTGACAGTGCCCCAGTCTTCCCAGTTTTTCCTGGTCTTTCATGACCTTGACACTTTTGAAGACCACTAGTCAGTGATTTTTCAAACTATCTGCCAATTTGTTTTTAACTGATGTTTTTTGATAATTAGACTGAGAGTATTTATTTTTGGCAAGAATACTATAAAAGTGGCATCCTCTGCATCACGTTATGGTGCATCTGAGGTTGAAATATCTTAACTATAAAATGTTAACCTTAATAATTTTAAGTTGTATGCTAGATTTCTCTGTTTCCATTTGTGTTTAATTTAAAAAAATTGAATGAGACTCATTGAGATTACGCAAATATTCTGTTTCTCCTTAAACTTTCATTCATTGATTTACCAATCATCCATGGATCTTATCTGAAATAATTGCCATGGGATTTGCCTAATAGTTTTTGCATGCCTTTCATCGCTTCTACATTGATAAAATGGAAATCTTTTGTGAAAGAGTGGCGCCTTATCTATTTATTTGTTTTTCTGATTATTTATTTATATTGACAAGGGCTCATGGATATTAATTTTATTCTGTTTATTATAATTCCATTTTTAATCCTATCTATTTTGTTATACATGTTGTTTCAGGTTTGACCACTGAGAGCTTCTTCAGTTTGGTGAATGTGTCTTTCAAAATAACTCATTATTTTTCAACCATTTCCTTATTTTCTGTACAAAAACATATTCTAGGATCTTCTTCTACTTTTTTTTTCTCTTTCAGCATTGGATCAACCATTTCTCCAGAGATATAGTTTCTTTTATTGGAGAAAGATGTATAGAAGCCAAAGTCTGGGTATTAGGTATATTCATTGCTACTGGTCTCTTCTTTTCTCTAGGCACACTCAGTGGACAGAGTTAGAAAATGTTATGTATGTATAGTAACCCAGATGTATTATTGTATTACACATTTACATTTATCTCTGTATCTACCTATATAGATATAGTAAAAGCCATGGATTTCTGCTGATACCTCCAATTTCAATCCAATACCACAAGGTTCATTCTAACTTTTTCCTATCCTTTACTTGTAACATTTTCCTCTGATCATAAGAAATGTGGAGCTCACTATCTGCAATATGTTTTACTTATTTGTGCATTTTCAGAATTGCAAATCCATATTGCTCTGAGGAAAAAAAAATCCCAGTGAGAATGCAATATTTGTACACAGTTCTTTCAGTCTTTGGCCTTATAAATACTGCTTCCCAAATTTCTTACATTAATTTTTCACCATCCATTATTCTTTTATTAATTATGTAACCTGACATTTATCGATAAACACATTTTTTGGGTAATTTTTTAGACTACATTCTCTGAAGTCAACATATTATCTTGAGTATTGAAACTGTATAAACAAAATAAAGTAGGTGATATAAAATACTGGTTTTCTTAGTGATGCTTTTATCTTCACCACATTAGTAGCAAGTATTTACAAACATTTTTGTTGTGATCAGCTGCTGTTTTCTGGGGTCGATAGGCAAAGTCTTAAGACTACTCTGTAAACAGCCCCTTCCCATTTGTTCCCAGCTCCCTTATCTCACTGTCATCCCTGTTTGTCAAAGCTTCAAGTGGGTGCATAATTTCATGTCTGGGAAAACGTTCATGACACTTTACCCTTATTAAAGGGCAAGTCAAGAGAGTACAATCATGGACATATTTTTTAAAAAGAAACCAAAAGTGAACAAACAACATCTTTTGTGGAATAAAAATATATTCCAAGAAAATGTAAGTATCATGAACTATTAGATTTTTGTTGACAAATTGACAGCCTTGGGAAATATTGGTACATACTTGATTACTCATAATGCAGATGTGACCTTGTCCTAACAAAGAAGTTAGGAAACTTCCAACAAACTGACTCCTTTGCCATGGAGATGAATAACACTCAGGTATTCATTACAACAGTAAAACTGAACAGTTCTAGACTTCCACTTCAAATCCTCACTTCCCAATAAAAACAGTAACTCTTTAAAATAATAATAATTTGCATCCAAAGTTATTGGTAATTGATCATTACATTAAACTTAGACTTGTTTTTCAAATCAGAAAGTCATTAATATAGAAAAACATTACTTTTTTAAAAAATCACTACTCACTTTCTCCAAACAAAAAGACTGTCTCTTTATACCAACATACACACGGTTTGTCCTGCTTCCCAGCTGGACCTGCAGCCCAGAATCAACCCATGGATAACCCGCATCTCTCCTCTGGGCAGGGAACATGCTCTTATGTCTTCATGAGCTCCCTGACTCTAAAAGGAGGGGCCTGCCTACCCTTCAGTTCATTCTAATTTCATCTGTATTTCAATTCCATTCCAATGCACTCCTGGAAATCAGGTTAAAAAAAATCAGATTTTGCCGTAGATATTTGAGGCTTTATTTCTTATATAGAAGTCAAGTAAATAATATAAATGTCCAATAGTATGTCACAAAAGCAAAAATACAACAATAGAATTTTTAAAAAATATATTTGTCAAATAACATTCTAAGTCCTAAAAAAGGGTCTTAAGTGTATGTTACACAATGTTTACACAAAAACCCCAGTGTAATGAAATACATAGAAAATGAAAAACTACAATTATTCTGTTAAAGAAGAACAAAACTAAAATCAGCTATTGGCTTTAATACTAGTCACATTTATAAGTACTAGAGTTTCCTCGCCTGGCCTGTGGGATTGGGCTGAAATGGGTTCTCTGACATCTCCCAAGGTGTCGTGAATTGCAAGAGAGTGCAAGCCAAGCAAGGGACCCCACCAGTTCACAATCGAGGCCAGGGAGGGATGCAGCAAATTGACCAGCTTAGGAGGGACAGCAGGAAAGCTCCAGAGCGTGTCTGCTTTGTCTTGCTCAGTCTCTATTGGCTGGATCTCAGCAGCAAGTTAACCTACTGGTCAGAGCTTCTGCCTCCTGGTGATCATCTTACATCATAGCAACTGATCAACAGGTCAACTGTCTGCCCCCTGGTGATCATCTTACATCATAGCAACTGGTCAACAGGTCAACTGTCTGCCCCCTGGTGGTCAATGCACATCATAGTGACTGGTCAACTGGTTGACTGTCTGCCCCCTGGTGCTCAGTGCATATAATAGTAGCAGTTGAGTGGCCTTAGCATATTATTAGCATATTATGCTTTGATAGGTTGAATAGCCAACAGGTCAACTGGACACTTAGCATTTAGGCTTTTATAATATAGGATACTTTGGATTGATTTAGAATTGGAAAGATCTAAAATGGGAAGAAAGTGGAGAGAAAAGAATTTGGATTGATTATTTTTAAAAAATTATTCAAAAAGTTTGAAGTTTCTCTCTTCCTTCTCCCCTCTCAGCTCTCTCTCCATTAATGTGTCCATAACAAAACAGAGGCAATCAATTTCTTGAATTGTCTTCTTTTCTTGAGAAAGAGTAGAGTTTGAAATTTATTGCTCAAGACTCAAGAGAAAATCTCTTTAAATTTTTCTTTTAATATTTAAGTAATGGTATTATTATTTTCAGTTTTATTGAGGTATAATTAATAAATAAAATTGTAAGATGATTTGTGATGAATTGTGATAATTTGATATGAAAAGATTCCTCCTAGCTAATTAACACACTCATCACCTCACAAATGTATCATTTTTTTATTCTCTTAGAAAATCTCAATTATATAATATAGTGTTGTCAACTATAGTAAACCATGTCTTATATTAGATCTTCAGACCTTATTCATCTTATACCTAAAACTTTGTACTATTTTACCAACCTTTCCATTTTTCCCTCACTCTGTTCTCAGAGTAAGTGCTTGGGCATCTGAAGACCGTGAATTTTCTACTCTCAGGAGGATGTACTTGGAGCAGGTGAGAACATCTGAATTATATTGTGTTCAAAAGCAGCCCCAAATGCAGAGTGTGTTTAGAAACAATGATAATGTTAGATATAAAACACCTTAAATGAGTCAATACAAATAAATAATTTAGCAAAGTATTTGTTAAACTAGGAAGCATTTAATAAAAATAATAATTTGCTGGTACAAATCCCAGCTCACCAATTGTCACTGAACTGGCTAGTTAATAACCAGGTAGATAGCTCTTGTGGCTTTGTTGCTGGTGGAAATGGGTCCTTTCAGTATTATAAGAAAAGCATTTCAGGGACACGCATGGTAGGATGAGGTATGGTGGTAAGATTTATTGAAGTTGGAACAAACACAAAGGACTGTCCTGGGTTCAGCTTTGTCACACTGTGGAAGAAGTCCAGCATTGTCTTCATCAAACCTAGAAGAAAGGCCAAGGTCTAGAAGGTCAAGGCCATTGGTTCAGTTCATGTCAAACCTTAGTCCATTTCAGAGTTGGTGCCCGTCCAGCTGCGCTCTGGTCAGTGTTGCATGACTGTACCCAGGCTCATGTATAAAGCCTGCGTATAGAGCCTGCATGGCTGGGACAAAGGCGAACATCTGAGCACAAAATGAATATGTGTTATGAAGCAAGAAAGAAAGAGAGAGAACGGGGGAGAGAGGGAGAAAGAGTGCTTGCCTTTGTTAGGCTCAGATTATATTATTTTGGGCTTGGGAAGGACCAGACACTCTTTCAAACTAACCAATCAATTTCCTAATCTTCTACAGGCTGATGTTAGGCCCTCCCCA
Source organism: Lasiurus cinereus (assembly GCA_011751065.1). Taxonomy (NCBI): domain Eukaryota; kingdom Metazoa; phylum Chordata; class Mammalia; order Chiroptera; family Vespertilionidae; genus Lasiurus; species Lasiurus cinereus. The sequence goes on from JAAGEH010002534.1 coordinate 5,313,434, forward strand.
TAACCAATTCATTCCCTCCATTTTTCAGGGTTCTCTGACCTTTATTCAATCCAGTCCTTTTCTCATGCTAGACAGATAAGCCTTTATGGCTAGCATCTTGGATCCTCTTGTCCCTACCTCATAATAGAAGGACCTTCCCTGGTACCATCTTGGCTTCTACTAGGAATGCACCCAGCAGAGGAATTTTACCTTTATTGTTCTATCCCTCCTTTGGTAATTCAAAATAATGACTAGTAAATATCCTTCCTGCCAGCTTCAGGGATTAGGTACCAAGGGCAGTGTTAGGTCTGATCAAATAATTGAATCAATACCCCCTCCCTTGGGATATGACCTTTTGATCTCTTCACAATGGACAATTTACTTTTTTAGACCATTATCTCTTCCCTCCAGACTTCCCAGAATCTGGACCTGCAGAGAATACTCTGCCCAGAAAAAGCCCGCCAGAAGTCCTTTAAAAACTGCTGACTGGCATCACTGGGGGCTGGAGCCATCCAGGCTCAACCACCTGGTGTGTAGATAATGGAATACATTCCTAATCCCTCACCATCAACCCTAACAGGTAGAGGATGCAATGGTCCCCTGGGGACCTGTGATGCTGCAACTTCTTAGGGAAGCAGGTTTATTGTCTGACTTGGCTCCCTTGTTTATTAGAATTAATAATGTCTAATTCATTTTGCTCCCTTTCTTTATTAATGACTAGCTACCTATGCTAATAGCTTTAACATATTGACAGTTGATCAAACTGATTATGTCTCAACAACCTTAGAAATTCTTTTCATTTAATCTAGAAGTTCCATTAATTGATGAAAAATTAGGTTGACAGAGAGACACTACTAAATACTCAGGAGAATAGCTAACATTTAAAAACTTACAATGACAATTGTTGATGAGACTGTGGAACAACTGGAACTCTGATACACTGTTGGAAGAAGTATAGATGAATATCATTCTTCAGAGTAGTTTAAATGAGAGCTAATCAGATGTCTATTTCATATCTTAAGAGTAATGGGTTCAGGTGATCACCAAAAAAATAAACATTCAAAAATATTTATAGCAGTTTCAATTATAACAGGCCAAACTAAAATCAACCCATATCCAAATACAAGGAAATGAGTAAATAAGTTGTTAACAGAAACAAAAAAAAACAATAACAACAACAAAAAAACACACATACCAAAAAAAAAACATTGAAACCTGTAAAAAATTTTTGTGAATTTGAGCCAAATTGTGGACAAATACAGGGAAGCAGAACCTCAAGGAACTGAGATAATGCTTCAAAGAATGGCGGGTTACATTTGTATTTATACATTGCAATCAAAGGAGAGACATAAGTGGGTTACATGAAATTCATTGCTGATAGATTAAGGAGGAGGAATAAAGAAAAGCAGAGAAAACCTCTGGGATTGGATAAAAAGTAAAACGATGGACACATACTTAGGTGGGTGCAGGAACAATTAACATGATACTGAAGGAATTTGTGGCATCTGTCCTGGTGCCCACCACATTTGGTTGTGGGCCAAGGTGCTCCAGAAAAAGGGAAGTTACAGGTTACCCAGACATTTCAAGGGTATGTAATCTTAGATGCAAAAGGACAGATAGGCTCAGTTAAGATAAAGGTTGACCTTGTCAGTGAAGATACTGGCCTAAGATGTAACTGCCCACCATAACTGCTTTTAGTTAAAGTTTAGTTTCAGACCATCCTTTGTGGTTACTTTAGGTCTCTGAGTTTGCAAGACTGTTATGCAGGTCTTCCCTGAGCTTGTCAGGTCAGTATGTGGCCCCTTTCATCCACAAAGTTTTGTGTGCTCATAAAATAGAATGCTACACAGCAATAAAGAACATTTTACCCACCACAGACTCTCCCAGACATTATACTGAGTAAAAAAAAAAAAAAAAACTAGGCACAAAGAATACACTGAATGACACTATTTATATTATGTTCCAGAACATCCTGTAATTGAAACAGGTAGAATAAAATGTTCCCCAAAATTTCTCCATCAAGTCAAGCCCTGCCAGAATTACAGCAGTTATCAATCGGTAGCTATAAAACAATGGTCCAGGAACTAACCTGACTCCTTTTAAGTTTGTATTTCGTCTCTAACGCCAAGCCATGTCCCTTCCATAACAAGTGCTGCACAATCCCAGGACTCCTCACTTGGCTGAATTGTACCAGGACATCAGTGTTCCACAAAAGGAAAAGCTTGCTGACCTGCAGCCTGATTGGTTGACCCCAGCAACTTCTGTGTTCCCAAGGAATAAAAATCTCCTAAATCCCACATTTGTGGGGCAGACTTTAGCTCAATGTTCTCACCTTATGCAGAGCCTCAATAAATCTGCCTTTGCTTTTATCAGTGTCCCTGGTCTAAATTATTTTATATCTGGAGACAAGGACCCAAATTCAGAGGTAAGTAATGACCCTTTGAAGTCCCCAAGGTACATTACCTCATCCCTCGTTCAGGAAGTTTTATATACCTCAATCCCCCTTTCTATCTCTGAACCTCTACAGCATAAAGGGTCTCTGATTCTCTCATGAATGTGGGGTTCTGATACATATGTATGTATTAAATTTGGTTATTTTCCCTTGCTGATCTGTCTCATGTCTATTTAATTATTAGACCAGTTAAAAGAACATTGAGGGTAAAGGAAAGTGTGTTTCTCCCCCCAATAGCCTCAAAAAAGAGGTTAATAAAACATCACACATCATTCCTACTCCCCTACCACTAAATTGAATCCATGAATCTTATTTTTTCAAGGCAACCAAGCCCTTACATGAAATCATGGGTTGTTTCAGGAAAACAGATTCTAAAATTTCTACCATTAATTTCTTTTGCTTTCTCACAAACTCACTTTGCATCCAAAGAATCAATCAGTATGCAAGTTTAGCCACACTAAACTAAGTCATATATTAATTCAATTCCACTTGAATGAGGGCCTCTTTTACATAATCCCTAGGCAGGGACCTTGTCAAAATCTTCACTCAGTACAAATCCTGGGATACTGCTGACATTTTGTTGGTAGTGTATATTATAATTAATACCATAATAATAACAACACAGGAAAATACCTTTTGCAGTTTGCAAAAATACTGGGCTGCAACTACCACAGAATTTTAATTTGGATTTACAATGAAAAGAGAGATCAGAAGGCTGCAAAAGCAATTGTATTCAGTGAATTTACAAACTCAGTCTGAACTGCAGGAAAAACACTTACTAGGAAGGTATCCTAGGGAAGACAGCTAAATTAAGCAAGGTAAGTTTTGTAGTCCCAATGCATTTATTTTACATAGTGAAGACTGATGTGTTAGCAGATATATAAAGCCAAACCTTTTTCTGAAGGTGAATGAGATTACAAGTGTGTGCTCATACATGTATGTGTGTGTGTGTGTGTGTGTGTGTGTGTGTGTGTACATCTATATTTGTATGTCTTTGTGTATACTTGAAAGTGTTCAAAAGTGTTAATGGGTAGGGTGAGAAAGGAAGCAATAAATAAGTTACATATTTAGCTCCTCATTTCCAATGCAGAAGGAACTCCTGGTATAATGAGGATTAATAAACATTCCCTAAAGATGCCAAGTTGTTGGTTTTATTTTTCTTTGAAGAGCAGCCAACATCTACTCTTCAACCTTCAAGTCAAGAGCACACATCTTACTTTGCCAGGAAAATAACAAAGAAACAAACAAAAAACCTCTGGTCTGCATTTTATAGAAACATTTGTGGAAAAGCCCCATGGCAAGCAGGATTTCTTGCAAATTCAGGTTTCAACTGGAAGGCTTCTTTTACAATTCCTAATCAGCAAAGCTGTCAGCATGGTCCCTGAACAGCAACATTAGCAAATCCTCCTGCTCACTGAATCAGAAACACTGGGTGGGGCCAGGTGACCTGCCTTTCCAAAAGCCCTCCAGATGAGTCTGAGGCAGGCTCCAGTTTGAGTGGTTCTCCTTCATTCCTCATTTCCTCATCCTGTTCCACGCCCCCTCCCCTTCAAAAAACAGCTAGCCTAAGGCCTGTTGTCAGCTGCTGTGAGTTGCTCTTCCTGTTCCTTTTTTTAGTTAATTATTATTCATGATGAAGCCATATTTCCCACTTCCACTTTACCCAAAGTTATTCAAATAAAATACAACCCTCTACTACAGGCCACTAAAATATAAGAAGAGTTTTGTCTACCCCCAAATCTTACCAGTATCTATTAAATAATATCAGGGCCACCACAAAGCACAATAGATTTCAGATACCCAATCCTTTAAGCATCCTGTTACAGAACATCCCACCACAGAGACAGTGTGTGAATTTGCACTTAAGACTTCCATGGAAGGGACTTTAGACTTTGTCTAGACTGATTTCTAGACAATAAAATATGGAGGAAACAATGTGTGACATTTGTTTGTACTGTTTACTTTAAGAAGCAGGTGTTCCCCTTGCTCATGCACCCACTGAATGCAAACAACATGGATTAATAAACATTCTCTAAAGGTGCTTGCAGGCCTAGAGCAGTGGCTTTCAAATTTTACCTTGCATCAGAATCACCTGGAGGGCACTTAAAAATGCTAATTGCTAGACCTAAACCTTAAATTTTCTAATTCAGTAGGATTAGGGTGGGGTTCAAAAATTTGCATTTCTAATAGGGTCTTAGGTGATGCCCATGTTACTGATCCTGGGACCACACAGTGGCGAACCACTAGCCTGAAAAGAATGGTGGAGCCAAAAGAATGAAGCTGCTTCCCTGAAGGACCACGTAGCTGATCAAGAACATCACCCTCATTCTATGAATGAGCAAGAGATCAACTCCTAGTGGCTTTGAGCCAATGTGCAAGGCTCTAGTTTTACCACAGTTCATTCTATTCTTAACTGATAAAACTCCCTGGAAAAGTAGATTTTGACAACTTTAAAATCATATCTAAAATTAAATTTATGTTATTTATCAATATGAAACAATAAGACCTAAACAAACAGAAACAAAACACAAAACAAGAACAAAAATGAAAATTTTATAATCTTAATTTAGAAATAAATAATCTTTCTTTTATCACGATTTTTTCCCCAAAATACAGTGTCAACAAGAGACTTATGAACTAATTTTCCTTAGTGCAGTAAGACATTTGCACTGTTTACTTTTCCATCAATGCTTTTTTGTGAGAACACCACTAAGACAAGATTGTGTATAATTCATCTTAAATCTCCTGGTGCCTTACACAGTGCCTGACACAAGATTCAAGCAATATATTTGTAAGATGAGAAAAAAAAAGTATGGAAAATGGACAAATAAATTATATCTTTATAACTTGGTTTTGTTGACTATTCTATCTTATGCTCCATTAAATTCCATAGATGCATTCAACAAATATTTCTTTAAAATATTCTAGGCCTTGTTCATAGGATTCTTAAAAAGAGTAGACAGAGAATCAAGATCCCAGGTACATAAAGTTTGCATTCTATGAAAAAAGACAAAAACAAGAAAATCTTTATGTATAAATATTATCAGTATGCTCCCACAGTGGGAGTGCTACTCAGCTGACCCACCCATCCCAGAGGCCCACCAGTCTGGCAGCAGCCACTCACTCCCTCAGTAGTCCTGTGGGTCCAATTCTGAAGAATGGACCAGACATTGGTGGACCGGCACTATCCTGACAGCACTGCCAGCCTCCTGGAAGTTGGCTTTGGGTGCCACATCCACTTCCCCTCCCTCGATGCTCTGCAAGGAAGAAATAATATAAAAGCGGCCACCAGGTGGCTCCTGACAACCAGCACGAATGTCAGGGGGACCTGGATTCCAGGCCAGCAAGGGCATCCCATCCCCCATCTGGAGGGTTAATCATGTCCCTGCCCATCCCCCACTGGAGGACCCTACCATTGCATGAATTCATGCACTGGGCCTTTAGTATTATATAAAATACAATGCAATCAAAAAGAAACAAACAAGAAAAGTAACAGTGAATAGCAGATTAGTTGAGAAAATTTAAATAGGATGCTGTTCTCTAAGATGCCTGACAAGAGTCCATTGGCAGATGAGTGAATAAAATAGCTGTGGTACATATACACAATGGAATACTACTCAGTTATAAAAGGGAAGAAAATTTTACCCTTTGTAACAGCGTGGATGGACCAGGAGAACATTAGACTAAGTAAAATAAAATAAGCCAGTCAGAGAAAGACAAGTGCCATAAGATTTCACTCACATGTGGAATTTAATTAACACACTGAACTAACAAGCAACATGGAGACTGTTATGCTCAGAGTTCGGGGTCCCCAATAATCCACTACTAAGGAGCCTTTTCCGATGCAAAAGCAAAGAGTCTTTATTCAAGCCCGGGTTTGGCTCTCAGCCTCTTTCTTGCCCAGCAGTGAGGTGAGAGAGCGAGCCGGGTGGGAACAATGAGTTTTATGGGGTAGGATAATTGAGAGGGCTTAGGAAAGTGACAAGGGTTACAGAGATTGGTCACTTGAATTAGGGTCTTTCTGTGGTTTAGCCTTATTAGGACCCTCGCTGTGTTCCTAGAGCTTCATTGCTCCATTTGGGTGGTGGTCGGGGAAGCTAGGACATTGCTGGCACACCTGTGGCCCCTCCCAGAAAAGGGAGGGGGTTTGGGGAGGGGGCCCAGCCCTATAGGACAAGATGGAGGGGAGTTCATTTCCTTTCATTCCCCCCTTGTCTTGGGACACACGTCTCAATCCTGAGACCGGATGCATTTCTGCCTCTTCTGTTGCTAGAGGCTGGTACTGGGCTTGTAACCATTAATTGGACTACTCCTATGCGTTCCTTGACAAATTGGACCAGTTTGTTAATAATACAAGGACCGAAAGTTAACAGCATTAAGGGGATTATAAGGGGTCCAATGAGGGTGGAAATAAGAGTAGTTAACCATGGGGACCAATTAAACAGTGATTCATACCAAGACTGAGACTGCTCCCTTCTAGCCTACGCTTCTACTATCCCTCTCTTAAGAGGGCCATGGATTTCTTGACAATTCTCAGGCAGTGAAGTCTGACTCTGGGTCAGGTTCCCTGTGGTGGGTGGACCCAGGTCGAGACACAGTCTACTTTGAGGGCGGTGAAGGTCATCAGCACTACGATGTAGGGACCCTTCCAACGTGGCTCAAGGTTCTCCCAGAGATTTCTCTTGACATAGACCCAGTCCCCAGGCTTATGCTGATGAGGAGTTGGGGCTGGGCCAGTTTCATAGATGGCGGGGAGGTGCGGCCAAATGTCCTCATGCGCCCTCTGGAGCCCTCTCAAGGAAAGAAACAGTTCTTGACTTTCAAATTCTGCAAGAAATTTGGCTTTAAGATTAGGGATAATAGGGGGTGGCCAGCCGAACATGATTTCATAAGGAGTAAAACCCAGGGTGTAGGGGGAGTTGCTAACCCGATTAAGGGCATATGGAAGGAGAGCCACCCAGTCCCTGCCAGTCTCCATGGTCAATTTGGTAAGGGTCTCTTTTAGAGTTCTATTTATTCTTTCTACATGCCCTGAACTTTGGGGCCTATAAACACAATGTAACTTCCAATTTGCCCCAATGGCCTTGGCCACTGCCTGTGTTACCTGAGAGACAAAGGCTGATCCATTGTCAGACCTTATCACAGTGGGAAAACCGTACCTGGGCAAGATGTCTTCCAGCAGCCTCTTAGCTACCATCTGAAGCTGTTTCATGCTTAGTTGGGTATGCTCCTCCCCATGCAGAGAAGGTATCTACAAATACTAAAAGATATTTATAGCCATACTTTCCTGATTTAATTCAAGCGAAGTCAACCTCCCATTGTGCTCCAGGCTTGGTTCCTCTGAGCCGGGTTCCTTTTTCACTTGGCCTGGTTCCCGAGTTTGTGAGTTGACAGGTCTTACAGGTGGATACAACCTGCTCTATTTTGATGTCCTGTTGGTGGGTCTTAATTCTGCCGTGTCGGATTAATTCCTTTAATTTGTGTGCCCCCAGGTGAGTGGACCAGTGCATGTGTTCTAACACTGTAACCCAAGCCAGTCCAGAAATATGAGCTCCTTGTTTGGTGTGTACCACCATCCTTTAATTTCCTGGACATGGGGAAGCCTCCTGTTCTGCTGCAGCTCTTCCTGAGAATACCCAGGCTGATCTGGCAAGACTGGGTCCCTGGGGTCTGGTAGTTGTAAGGCCATGGTAGGGACCAAAGTGAAGGCCGCTGCTTTGGCTGCCTGATCAGCCTTTTGGTTACTTCTTGCCACTGGGTCATCTGCCTTCTGGTGCCCTTGGCAGTGGATAATGGCTAGCTTAGCGGGGAGCCACAAAGCCACAAGCAGGTCAGGAATTTCCTATTTATTCTTTATTGTCCATCCTTTTGCTGTCAATAGCCCTCTCTCCTGATAGATCGCCCCGTGAACATGAGCTGTAGCAAATGCATAATGGCTATCTGTGTAGATGTTAAGCTGTTTCCCAGCCACCAGTGTCAGTGCCTTGGTGAGTGCAATGAGTTCTGCTCGCTGAGCTAATGTCCCAGGGGGCAGAGCCTCGGCCCATACAGTGTCCGTGTCGGTGACCACTGCTGCACCCGCATACCTGCACCCATCTCGCATGAAGCTACTTCCATCTGTGAACCAGGTGGCCTCTGTCTGCATCAGGGAGGGGCCGGTCAGTCAAGTCTTTCCGGAGTCCATGCACCCACTCCAGGATTCCCACACAGTCATGTAGTGGGGCATCTAGGTCAGGGTCAGGCAGCAGGGTAGCAGGGTCGAGGGCCACACTTGGATGGAACCGAACTCTAGGGGGGTTGAGCAGCAAGCTTTGATAGTGAGTCATACGTGCATTGCTAGGCTATTTTAGGACCCCCTCAATGGCATTTGGGGTTGTAATCCAGATCTCCTATCCTAGGGTCAGTTTGTCAGAATCCAGAGGCAGCAATAGCCAGCCGACCCTAGGAACTCCCTTACTTCTCTTCGGGAGGTGGGGGCATGGATCTTCAGGACAGTTTCTTTTCTAGCATCTGATAACCGCCGCTGTCCACCCTTCAGGATGTATCCCAGGTAACTCACCCTCTCTTGGCATATTTGAGCTTTCTTTGCGGAGGCCCGATACCCTAAGGTCCCCAGGGTGGCCAATAGGTCTCTAGTCCCCTGATCGCAGTCTTCGGCGGTATCGGTAGCAATCAAGATGTCATCTATGTACTGAAGGAGGGTGAGAGTGGAGTGCTCTCTCCTGTACTCACCGAGGTCTTCGTGCAGTGCCTTGTGGAAGAAGGTAGACGAATTCTTGAACCCCTGGGGCAGTTGCATCCAGGTTAGTTGTCCACTGTATTCCTCCTCCCGGTCGTGCCATTCAAAGGCAAACAGGGGTTGACTTTGAGATGCTGGTGGCAGGCTGAAGAAGGCATCCTTCAAGTCTAATACAGTATAACAGACTCTAGAGGGTGTCAAGGAACTTAGGAGAGTGTATGGGTTAGGAACAGTTAGATGTATATCCATGGTTCTCTTATTTACTTCCCAGAGGTCCTGCACCAGTCAATAGTCATTGGTGTGAGGCTTTCTGACTGGGAGAAGAGGGGCTGTTCCAGGCAGATTGACAGGGGACTAGTACCCCTAGACTTCACAGTCTCCTGATGTGAGGCTGGATTCCCTTCCAGGCCTCCTGGGACATAGGATACTGCTTGACTCTTATTGGGCCTTCTCCAGGCTTTAGCTCCACCAGGATTGGGGCCCTGTGAGCAGCTAGTCCAACTCCCCCCATCTCTGCCCAAGCTGTGGGGAATTCTTGTAACCACCTATCCACGGTGTTTTCTACTGGGGGCGCCCCTGGTGGAGACAATACTCATCCTCCAGTCTCAGAGTCAGAATCTGCATGGTGTGGCCTTTACCATGGGTGACCTGGGGCCCCCCTTGTCTGAAAGTTATTTGGGCTCCAATCTTGGTTAGCAAGTCCCATCCTAGTAGGGGGTAGGGGCATTCTGGTATTACCATAAATGAATGGGATACCCAGCCCATTCCTAGATCTACTGTTCTTCGGATAGTCCATGAATACAGACCCATGCCAGTTGCCCCTTGCACCCAGGATTTCTTGTTGGCTAGCTCCCCCTGAGGTGTGCGGAGGACTGAATGTTGTGTCCTAGTGTCAACAAGGAAGTCAACAGGGGTCCCCTCCATTCTAAGCATTACCCTGGGCTCAGGGAGGGGGTCCGAACTCCGACACCCCTAATAGCTCAGTTCTTCCAGCTCTAAGACTCACTCGGTCGGTCTTGCCTCCCTTCCCACCAGCCTTCTTTGGATATTCTTGGGCCCAATGCCCTATCTCCTTGCAATAAATACATTGATTCCGCTGCAGCTTCTTTTTCCCGCCCCTGACGGCCCCCTTACCTTCTTTTTGGTCATCTGCAAGCTGGCGAAGGCGGCGGGTCCACTCCTCAGGGGATTCTGTGCTGGTAGCTAGCAGAATCTTGGCCAGGTTTTGGGTCTGCTTGTCACTGGCAGCTGCCATGGCGTGGGCTTGCCTATCTTGAGGGGACTCCCAGTTATTGTACACTTTCTCGGCCACTTCCAGCAAGTCTCAAAGACTTTTTTCTCCCAATCTATCTATTTTCTGCAGTTTCTTTCTGATGTCTACAGCTGACTGGTTTATAAAACTCATGACTACAGCTGCCTTATTCTCAGGGGCTTCTGGGTCCATGGGGGTGTAAGTGCGGTATGCCTCCGTGATCCATTCTAAGAAAGCAGCTAGAGGCTCATCCCTTTCTTGCTGTATGTTCCCTACCTTGGTCAAATTGGTTGGCTTTCTAGCAGCCATGCAGAGACCCCCCCATTAGAGTCTGGCAGTAGACCTGGAGCCTCTCCTTACCTTCTGCCGTGTTGAAGTCCCATTCAGGTCTAGTCAGGGGAAAGGAGGTGTCTATCTGAGCCTGGTTGGTGCTAGGGTTCCCGTCCACACCTGGGACTAGCTTCCAGGCCTCATTGAGGATCCTCTTCCTCTCCTTGGTGGTGAATAGGACCTGCAAAAGCTGCTGACAGGTAGGCTGATGGGTGAAAAGAACAGAATCTTTAGGATTCTGAGCTTTCCAATTATAGAGATCACTAGTGTTGAAAGGCCAGTAGTGATGGGGCTGATTCCTCTCCCCCCTGTACTCTGACCAACCACCAGTGATGGTAGGGCATGGGCCCGACATGTCAGCGCCAGCCGTCTTCAGGGCTCACAAGCAGGACACCAGGCCTTCTCCATGGCACTCTTCTTAGCTCCAAGTGTTCAGGGTTCAGATAGGGATCTTTAAAACATGATACTGCAGTCCCTCTATAAGTACTTTGGCATAACTACCCTGTTTAGGGAGGCAAAATGCAAATTATTTACTCTTCCTGGCTTACTGGCCTGTATTATTTGATTTCCTTACAACATTTCTCCTCTTTCTTATTACATGCACAATCCTTTATTACATTTTCACTTCCAAATTAGCCTTTAAACCTTTTTTCTATGTCCTTTAAAAATGCATAACCATGTCTCTGACTTTCTACTCAATATTCCTTATTCTTTGAAACCTTAATGATTCCTAACAAGTAAACAGCTAGAATTTCTGAGCTTAAAGTTCCTTTGCTGGATATTCCACCACTGCTCAAGAAGTACCCAGTAACCCCACCCTGCCAGATTGGGCAATGAGATTTCCTTTATGTGTATTAAAAGGGTTAAAAAGAAGAAAACGGAGCAGAAGAAGATCCATTGTGTTTTGTAGTAGCATAGTTCAGATAAGCAAAAAACCCAAGGACGCCTGCAGAGAGGGTGTAGCCAGCAAAATCAATAAAAACCTATCTCTCCCTGCTTCATGATTAACTGCCAACATCCTCCCTCCCGTTCCCCAGTCCAGTTGCTTGTCTCCTTTTCCTATTATGAGTCTGAGGAAGACAATTTCTACAGAAGGGAGAAACAGAAAAGTGGGAGTTTCAAAGAAAACTATAGATGACCGCTGTAGTAGTGCTCCCTTTCGAAGCCTGAGGTCCAACCTGTGGAGAAAAATGACTCTTAGTCAGCCTGGAAAGATAAGGGTGTGTAGGGAGATTTCTTGTGAACTGGAAGCCTGGATGGCCACCTCAAAGAAAAGATCTTTAATAAATGCTAAAATAAAATAGCACATTAATAACTCCAGCCTTAGTTCAGCCTTAGATGGCTCACGTTGGACTATGATGTCATAGGCAGGGATAGGGCCTGTAGTCTCTCTGCCCTGCAGAGCTGTAAGCCCTGTCCCTGGAAGTCTCCAACCACCAAAAGAAATAAGAAAGCCATAAATAAAAATTCTTTGTTCTTTGAAATGTCACAAATTCATGCCTAGGACTTTAAAATTTAATATAGCAAATTCACAAATCACAACAAAATGAAACCATTACTTATACAAAATTAGAGAGGAATTTTTATTAGCTAAATGGGCTGACTCCCTCTCTGACAGAGAGCAAAAACTCAGAAAAAGAATTCCAGCAACTGCTAAAGACTTTTGCACTCTGTCACAGCAGGTCCATCCCAAATCAAGTGAAATAGAAAGAGATAATTATCAACCAATGTCCACAGAATAAAACAGAGAAACACAGACCCAAACAAAGGGCTCCAAGAAAGTCTTCCAACTCTGAGGAAACAGCACTGATCAAACATATAAAAACACCCAAAGCAGCTTTCCGATCCCGCAGAAACAACAAAACTGAAAACTGGACAATGTGCGCCAACCAGTAGGAGCGACTCACTTCATCTGAGAGGTTTGAGGGGATTCCACGTCCCTCGTGTGAGGGGATTCCACGTCCCTCCTGTGAGGGGATTCCATGTCCCTCGTGAGGAATCAGAGCGTCCTCTGACTCCTCCTGCCTGAGATCCACTAGTGCATCCACCTAGACCATTTCGGGCACTACAGACTTCAGAAGCGAGCTCGCACACAGAACAGAAACAGACAACATGCAGACACAGTGATCAGACGGACTCTCCGGATCGGGGTCCCTTGTGGGTATTGGGAATCCAGGACGAGCCCCCAAATGTTATGCCCAGAGTTTGGGGTCCCCAATAATCCACCACTAAGGAGCCTTTTCCGATGCAAAAGCAAAGAGTCTTTATTCAAACCCGCGTTTGGCTCTCACCCTCTTTCTTGCGCAGCAGTGAGGCCAGAGAGTGAGCCAGGCGGGAACAATGAGTTTTATGGGGTAGGATAATTGGGAGGGCTTAGGAAAGTGACAAGGGTTACAGAGATTGGTCACTTGAATTAGGGTCTTTCTGTGGTTTAGCCTTATTAGGACCCTCGCTGTGTTCCTGGAGCTTCATTGGTCCATTTGGGTGGTGGTCGGGGAAGCTAGGACATTGCTGGCACACCTGTGGCCCCTCCCAGAAAAGGGAGGGGGTTTAGGCAGGGGGCCCAGCCCTATAGGACAAGATGGAGGGGAGTTCATTTCCTTTCAGAGACAAACTCATAGACAGCAGGAAAACAGCTCTTGTGAGGAGAGGCAGTAGAAGGATTGAGAAAAGGAGAGAGAGAGAGAGAACTCTCATGGACACCTACAACAGTGTGGCAATATGGGGGTGGTGGGGGTGGGTAGAAGTGGAAGAAGGTATAGAGGAGATAAAGGATAAAACTTTATTTGGCATAAAAATGGGAAAAAAATCTATTGTACCAGTAATACTTATTAATAGGTCCTGTACCAATAGCCTCTACTTCACCCATCATCCCCAAATAGCATGATCACACCAATCCCCGCTGACTGATAAAATTGCTAAGAAAACAACTTAAAGCAAATTAAAAGATAGTTTGACAGAGCACATAGGATGCAGCAGATTTTTTCAGCATTCAGTACAAAACTCTAGCTCACTTTTTAGAAATGTTCATTTAGCAGTGCAACAAATGAAACAGACATATCGTAATTTTAATGATCACCTATGTAAGGAAGCAAAGATCGCACAGGGCACACTCCCCACATCCAACACTATAGATTAGCTGTCTTCACTGACACAGCACTTTTACATCAATGCACTCCTTTAAACAAGAAGGTCACAAAGATTAGCATTTATAACTAGATAAAAAAACTATACCTTTCTATTTCGTAATTCCAAAATTATGAGTGCTTAAAGACCAGATAGAATCTTAAATATATATATAGCACTAAGGAGAGTGTATTGCCAAAAACACACAGTCACTTCAATTAGTGAAGACTAAATTCATCACACAAAAGTGACAAGTTACTTGCTCTTCCTTGGACTTTCTGGCCATCATTTTCTGGTTTGTCCTCTGATGAACACTTCAGCTCTTCAGGTCATCCAGTGCCTATTTTGGAAGCCCAGTTTATGAGGGCACTTGCTACAATCTGGGGAAAAGGAGAAGAGGCAAGACTCAACTCATGGATTTCGTTCTTCTAAATAACTTCCTAGGAAGGTTAGCTGGAAATAATGTGTTGAATTCATGGCCCAAGTGTTCCTGCCTATTACACCATGTTAGCCAAAGACTGTTGTAATTGGGATCTTCTCTGGCCTCTTTATTCCTCTTTTATAGTTTCCCCAGGAAATGCCCCTAAAAGTGATCCAACAAGTAAGCAGCTGCTTAACCACACAGTCACAGAAACAGTACCTCATGGTTATCATTTATTCTTATGAATAATAAAGGAGTCTTAACAGATGTTGAGATTTTAAACACATCTGTAAAAGGTTGGAATTTATACATTCCTGTTCGTTCTAACATGTACTTGTGTTCCACTTTTTCCTATAAAACAGCTTCCCCATGCTTTACAGAGAGTATGACTTTAAAATGAAAAACTCGTGACTATGTGTGGGAAGGAAAAGACTAAAATTAGAGAGACTAACAAGCTCTAATATTAGGAATTTATTTTGAAAATGCCACTTCTAATGAGAACTAAGACATTGTCTAAAAATGACTTCAGTTGCTTAATATGTTAAACTTTTGTCTTATCTTAACAGAAGAAATATCTGGCCTTTCTGCATTATTTTTGAAGATGTACATTCAAATTCAGGAAAAAAAATGTTCATCCATTTAATCATGTAAAGAAGAAAAATTAATATTTGGTCAAAATGGAGAAGAGACTGGTCAGGCAGCGATAAGGTGAAAATAAAGAAACCTAGAGAGATGCTCTTGATTGATCTGTCTGTGGCTTCTAAGATCCTCCCCATTTTTCAAGTAAATAGTTAATAGACAGAATTAGGTATCACATGCTTCATTTAGAAGAGGTATTGTGTCACCATGGTAACTGGTTTTGCTTAAACATAGCTCTGTATGTACATACAGTCCAAATTAGCTGCAGAATACACACACACACACACACACACACACACAATATTCCTGGAGCTTACTTAAAATTTGACTGTTCTACTTTTCTGAAATTGGGTATATTTTTTGTTTGTAAAGTCTCTTTATTATTTTCTTTTCTATTCAGTATGTCTGTGATCACTCAGTTGTTATGATCCTGAAAGCAATATTACAGATAAAATTTTAGGTGATAACATGTGAAAAGAATAATTTGTCTGTACTGGCTTTTGTCTGTGACTTCTTAGTGTGTGGAATATAAATTATAAAACCTACCACTTTCGCTTCTTACCTTTCAAATACTATTTTTGTTGGCTCATCTATGTGGAATATTTTGGATCATTCTCTTGAAAGATTATCCCCAAATAGCATCCTCACCCCCACTGACTCCTTATGATAAAATTACTAAGAAAACAACTTAAAGCAAATTAAAAGAATTAAAAAAAAAAAAGTTGCCACAACATGGTTTCCAAACCAAAAAACTTCCTCAACCCTTTTCTAATCATTTTATTTGAAGAATTATCTAAAAGAAAATAAATATAATTTATGGATTAAAATCCATTACATGACACTGTTAAAAGCATGTGATTCTTTGTGCTTTTTAAAGCCTCTCTTTTTATATTTTTCTTTATTTTTCTGAGAAGAGAATTAAATATGATACGCTTTGGGGAAAATTACATCATTGGCTGTTTTACAGTTTTCAGGACCACACTGATTTTTGTACTAAAATGGCATAATGTCCGTAGTGTTGGTGAATATTTGCCTGAAAAAAGGGAAAATTAATCATGATATTTTCTTTACTGAAACACCAGTGAAATTATCCTTCTGCTTTTGGCTACAGGATGTATTCACAAAGTTTGTGCAGTGTCTGGAGCTGTGTCCCTTCCATTCAAAGCAAAATAGCTGCCATTTAATTGAGCCCAAATTCTGCACCAGGCACTTGGTGGGAAATTTAGTTTGCCATGTCCTTTAATTCTCACAAAACCTTTTAGGGTAGGTGCATTATCTCGAGAGAAGGAAACTAATGCTCAGAGGGGTTAGTCTCCCTACTTTACACAGCTTATAATTTGGCAAAGCTGAGATACAAATACAGATTCCAGGACATTTGCTCAGAAGATACTTGGCCCATGTCTGATGGTGCTGCTCCACAGGATCAGTGGTGAAGGGCTCAGCTGTGCTGCATGAAGTTAGATCAGCTGTGTTCATTAGCACTCTCATCCCTCTGTTGGAGAATCATTACTGCCATCCTCCGGGAGGACCACTAGGAGGCAGAAGTAGTCTGAACTCAAAGCCATATATTGAAGTCATCATCATGGCTTGTTATGAGCTGGGGTCTCCGTCACTACAAGACTGGATTGTGCTAAAGTGTTTCTTAATAACTGTTTAAGAAATGTGCCATGTCCTGGCCTCCCTGTGCAGTGAGAAGAAGGAAGCTAGAGATTTAGGGGAAGTTTCTCAGAGCAAGTTGGCGATAGCAATGCCTGGAGAGAAGGAGCTCACACGAATCAGGGACATGGGATAGGGGAGAAGCTATCACCGGCCTTCCAGGATGGAGGGAGCATCTTGAGAGTGGGCTGAGACTGATGAAGAGCTGTGGTGTGTCTTCCCTGTGGAGAGGGCAATCACACCCTTCTGTGACATTGAGGAAAAGGACATAGGTTAGGGAGGAAATCCACAGGTCCTGAAATGCTAGAACCCGAGACAACCTCCGAGAATATCCTGTCTGGTGGTTGTCATACCGCGTCTTGGAGAGCTTCTTAGGCAGGTGCCCCAAAGGCTGCCAAGGGTGTGGGCTGAAGGCACTCTGGAGTGAGGCTTCTGGTTGTGTTTCTTATCCCTGCTTTTCCATCACAGTGTTCCCATTTTTATCAGTTTGATATTTTGGACTTTCTGTATAAGATTTTATTTTATAAACGAGACTTATAACTTTAAAAAGTTTGAAAACTGCTTTACAAATGAAGAAACTGAAACATAGAGGCAATCTGTTACAACATTTCTTTCTTCAGCAATAAGCATATTCCTTTTGATGTTCTGAGGTATAACACAGCCCAGCTTTGGAAACCTGCTAAGAATTGCGGACATCAGAGGAAATGACTATCGATGCATAAGCCCAAGATCTATGCCTCAGTTCTACAAAGCATTTTGCTGTTATGTGCCTTGAAATGAGTCAGTGACAGAAAACCTTCCTTCATTTTCTCTTTCAGGTGAAAACTGCAGTATCAGCCTCCTTCATTCAAAGCAGATTTCAAGGGCAGCATTGGCTGGGTGCTCTATTGAGAAAGAGTGAGGGGTAAGAGCTGAAGAAAAAAAAAAGTATATATTAAGGGGAGTTAATATTTGACCCAAAGCAGCCAAGGGTTTGAAAAGATACCAACCTTTATATGGGCAGGGAAAAAATAAGTTCTCTTCTGCAAATTAATGGGCAAATTTTTTCTAAGAAAACAATTTCCATACTTTGGAGCAACAGAATAGGTCAGAAGAAAAAAGCACCAACTTTGTACCCAGATGTTCCTGACTGGGGATCCAGCTCTGATGATTCCAGCTGTATGCCCTTGACCATGTGGTTGTCTTTGTGGGTTCACTTCCCTCTTTGCAACCACCTATGGGACGATTGAAAGGATTAGAAAGAATGTGTGTGAGGTGTGCCTGGCATTATTGTTATTGTGGATTGTTGTTGTTTTCCCTGTGACTGGACCTGAAATGAAGGATTCAGAGTTTCAATGAGGTGGGTGGCATGATTTTCCCAGAGTAAGGATATTATTTTGGTTCTACACTTTATGTTTTTATTTATTTAATTTTTTGACTCTTTTTATTGCTTTCAGAGAGGAAGGGAGAGGTTGAGAGAGATAGGAACATCAATGATGAGAGAGAATTATTGATCAGCTGCCTCATGCACATCCCTTACTGGGGATCGGGCCTGCAACCCAGGCATGTGCCCTTGACAGGAATCAAACCTGGTACTCCTCAATCCGCAGGCTGATACTTTATCTACTGAGCCAAAGTGGCTAGGGCTCTACAGTGGTTTTAACTAGCAGATAAATTCTAACTATTTTGGTAATAGATATCTTGAATGCTGTGGGTAGAAGTCTATAGCTTTTCAGCAGGAAAAATGATCATAAGATGGGGTTGGAGTGGCAGCACAAGGGCCAGGTGTAGACATCTCTGTGCTGGGCCAGGTAGGTGTTAGGAAAAGGGGACACATGTATTGAGCCCCAACTTTGGTCCAAAATGTTTTAGTCATCACTGATGTGCAGGAGTGGAGAAAAATACTGTCCACTTCTTTAACCGCAAAGATTTTACTCAGTACAGAACTGGCTGTTTATAGAGCCTCAACAGCTGGCAATAGAGTGGGAGTGGGGGAGTGTCCACTTGGAGGAAGAAGGAACAGGAGAGAAAGTTCAGGGAGAAATTGGGCAAGAAACAAAGTAAGCCGGAGATGTGTGCGTCTTATCAGGCTCCATATGCCATCCCCAGCATTTGTTCAATCCGTCCACAGGTTAGAGGTTTCTCACTCCCCTTCTAAATTCCGGAAATCACCGTAGCATTGGTACAAAATCAATGAGACATTAAGCTCTCCAGAAAAAAAAAAAAAACATGACCTGGGCCAATTTGTCCAAGTTTCCCCCAGATCATGCGGGTACATTTTTTTCTATTGAAATTATTAATAAACAAAATCTTTGTCCCCTATGTTAGGAGTCTATCAGGCTGACCATCCATCTCTCATGTGTAGAAATGACAGTTTGGGGCCAAAACCGGTTTGGCTCAGTGGAGAGAGCGTCGGCCTGCGGACTGAAAGGTCCCAGGTTCGATTCCGGTCAAGGGCACGTACATTGGTTGTGGGCACATCCCCATTAGGGGGCATGCAGGAGGCGGCTGATCGATCTCTCTCTCTCATTGATGTTTCCAACTTTCTATCCCTCTCCCTTCCGCTCTGTGAAAAATCAATAAAAATATATTTTTAAAAAAAGAGAAAGAAATGACAGTTTTGGAAACCTAAGCCATGTGAGCCATACTGGCAGTGTGTGCGGCATGGACCGAGGGTTAGAGTTGGTCAGCCTGCTCAAATGCATCCGCCAGGCCTGCAGCTTCTGCCAGGACAGGTGGCTAATGGAATCTTTAGTGCTTCTTTTCTAAAGCCTTGTTTTCTAGTAATAGCCTCTTGTCTATAATGACTTGCTTAAAGATGACATTTTTCTTTCAAAAGTAAGAAGTCTAGGATAAGTGTACACAACCATCCTATGGGAGAAAGGGCATCAATTTAGTGTCTCGAAGTAAACAGGTTAATTAATTGATGCCTTCTGTGCAGTACCTGAACATAATTACACTCAAACATTACCCAGAAGGGAGTCACGTTGCTGACCGCCTTCCATAAGGACAGCACAAGGGAAAAATCACAGCCTACACACTAATGATTAGATCATACCTCTTCATCAGAGAGAAATAGTGGATTAACCATCTTAGTCACATTGGAAGCCCAGGGTTGCTTTGTATTTCTGTTATAAATATTCATCCAACCCTGATTTTGCCACATGCATTACAGAGTTCGAGTTTGTTCAGGAGGCCATACAGAGGAAACCTATTTCTACATACTTGTACTTCCTCAGGCTACATCATTGCCTGGGGAATATTTTAAATTAATAAGCAGTTCTTTCTCTTATGTTGGGCTCCTGAGTTGATTTTGAGTTCTCCATTCCCTTTCCAGGCTCTCAATCTTGGGAGTCCTCAGTGAGTATCTAATTAATATACATAGCATTTTTAGCTATCAGCCAGGTTCCACCATTGTTCTCTTTCACTGTACTTTTAGATTCCTATGCATGTATCCGCTGCCAAGGCCATTAACATTTTAAAGGCCCCACAAAGATAACACGGCATTGCTACCACTGGCCTGGGCACTGTCTCCAGCTGTTGCTCACCAAAGCCATGCTGTGCCAATAATATGGGGAGTTGAAGCTCTCAGTTTTATATTCTATCTGGCAACCTGATCTAAGACATCTGTGAAGTGTGTGTTTCATTCCCACACCAATATCATAAAGTAGTTATCATTATTAACCTCATTTTATTAAACAAGAAACTGAAGCTTAACAAGGTGTTGTAATTAGCACACTGTCATGCCCCAGTACGTGCCAGGGGTATCTGATTTCAGTCTTGTGCTTTTAGATATCTTCTATTCTGCTAAATCTCTCTTCTATATTGCTGTGTACTTCATATATCTGCTATAGAGAGATCATCCACATTGTCAAAGGGGGAATATTAAAAATATAACACATAGATGAGTGAAATTTTGAGTTAAGAGTGACAAAACCTTGGTATATTGGTCCAAAAGTAATTTATATTTCCTGCTGATTGAACACCTAAATTAGGTGGGCTCTGGTTGCTAGGGAAACCAGCTTACCTGAGCATCAAAAAGGTGATAAGTCATAATAACATTTTTATATAATATACATCAATTTTGGAACTTCTCTCCCTTTCCCTTTAATTAATGTGCCATTCATCCTAAAGTCCACATTTTATGCCCTTTTTATATCCTCACCCAGCAGAGAAATTGCCTCTCCAATAAAGTACCTTGCCTGCTACTTCCACCTGCCTCCTGGCTGTCTCCTCTATGTCACCGATGGCTCTTCTGCCAGTATCAGAATTTTCTATCCTTTCTTTTCGAATAACTAACAGACAGATGTATCTAGTATTTGTCCTGACCAGAGATTGGTTGTGGCCTTTTTAAGTGACCCAACAAAAACTATGCTTCCCACTAAAGAGATTTTTAATCGCTTTTTAAAAGTGAGATTAGTAAAGAGAGAGGTTTGTATGCCCCTCAATGTGCAGGGATTCCTGTCCTTTATCTGGTTGTATTCTGAGGCATGCACTCTCATGCACTGGACTCTAGCATGGAACCTCTGCTAAGAAAAATCTGAGAAGGCTGCAACAGAAAAGTCACTTATTTGTCTCTCTACATCATTCAACAATTTTTGTTATACTGAATATTCTTTCTTCAACCTGTTATT
Organism: Lasiurus cinereus; assembly: GCA_011751065.1. Taxonomy (NCBI): domain Eukaryota; kingdom Metazoa; phylum Chordata; class Mammalia; order Chiroptera; family Vespertilionidae; genus Lasiurus; species Lasiurus cinereus. Next base: position 5,334,641 of record JAAGEH010002534.1, read on the forward strand.
GAAAACCAAAGATGAGCTGACATATGTTACTGCAAATCATATATATTTACTAGCCGCAGGCTAAAGGAAGCTTTCAGCATCTCAAGTGCTTCGAAATAAAATCTGCCACTCGGCTAGGCCTTTCCACTTTCAGTTACATTTCCAGGTGGTCTTTGGTCTCTGGAAGGACTCTTCCTGCTGTAAGGATTCTCCATTGTAGACAGCAGCTATTTTATTTTATTTTATTTTGTTTTGTTTTATTTTATTTTATTTTATATTGATTGATTAAGGTATTATATATACCTTATCCCCCCATTGCCACCCTCACCCTCCACTCATGTTCTCACCCCCCTGGTATCTGTGTCCATTGGTTAGGCTTATATGCGTGCAGGAGAATGACCTGAAACTTTACCTACCTTTCCAATAAAAAACCTTATGCTCCCAGATTACAGGAGTTTACCCTGTTTTTGTTGCAAAATATATTAGAGAATGGGTTGAACATTAATTTCTAGCCACTTCCTGGAGCACTGTGTTGAGGAAACTATTCATGCCACGTCCAGGCTCTGGAAATAGTTTCATGATGGATCAGTCATGTTTCCCATGGTTGCATGTCTGGCAAGAAGGACACACATGCTTTGTGTTTAATATCCCCCCATTAGAGCTTAAGTTGATTGACAACATGAGCCTTGAAATGAACATCAGGGTTCTGGAACTGCGAGGCATAATGAGTGGCTAGCGAAAGGCAGCTTCATCTCTTCCTCAAACTAATTGACCAGGACACTTGCTAAGCGGAGGAGCACGGCTGCCTCTCCCTAATGTCTTACCGTCTTTGCCAAAAGGACTTGCTAAGCTCTGTGACCTTCTCTTCCGACTGCATACAGTCTTCACTCAGAGACACATTAGGATAGGTTTTTAAATATGTTTGGATTCAACGCTTTTTCCTTCCATATCATATGCTGTCAAACGAGTCTCCGCTTGCCCAGCTGGTGTGGCTGCTCAGTGGTTGAGCATAGACCCATACACCAGGAGGTCACCAGTTCGATTCCTAGTCAGAGTACATGCCAGGGTTGCAGGCTCCATCTCCAGCAGGGTCATGCAAGAGGCAGCTGATCATCACTGATATTTCTCTCTCATTGATGTTTCCATCTCTCTTTCTCCCTTCCTCCCTCTCTAAAACATCAATATTTTAAAAAGAGCCCCATCTTTAATTTGCTTGAACCATCACATAAATTTATAAATTTCTTAGTGAAATTTATAATTTTCTCTAGCACTCTCTTTTAATTTTATCTAGCACTCTTCTTCTGCTGAGGGATGAGACATTTTCCAGGTGTTGGCCCAAGTCAGATTCAATTGGCAGCCAGCTACCAGGCAGACCACCACTGCCATCCAGATGGAAAGTTCTTCCTTGTCACCCAGCCCCTGTCTGGTCATCTCCCTCTCAGAATGATTTTTCTGAGAAGCTCCTCTGTCCTCATGCACACAGGCTTCTTTCTCATGAGTTCTTCAGACAAAACCAGAGAGGCATGATCCCAGTGTTTCCAGGTGAGTTGCAATGGTACTGGGAGAGAGGATAGGTCAGGTCTGAATTGTATCCCAGACCTCACTCACCAAGTAATGTTGTTCAAACCAAGGCTGCACTGGCCCAGAAGAAGAAGAAAGGTGCATGTGGGCTGCAAGTGGCTCAGGTTAAGTCGGGTGGATAAATATCTTCTGAATAGACCCCAGACCAGAAGAACAACTCTAGCTTTTGAGCAGAACTGCTTCACCACTTTGGAAAACAAAGGGAGTTGAGATGGGAAATTAGGTCCATATATCTTTACATTTTTATTCACTGTGTGCTTGTATCAGAGACTTCCAGAGTGACAAAACAAGTCAGAAGTAAAAGTCAAACCTCAGAGGGAAGGCAGGGGAGGCAGGGATGGCAAGGAGAGATCAATCAATAAACTCATGTGTGTATATGCATAACCCATGGACATAGACAATAGGGTGGTGAAGGCCTAGGGTTAGGGGTGGGACCAGTATCCCACTCTACCACCACCAAATTCCCAGAGCTTTGGGGTCTGTACCTATACGACATTAAACTAGAGCCTGTCCTATGTACTTTAAGAGATATCTAAAAATAGTCTCTACCTATCAGTGTTTTGAACATTGTAAAGTTTTATGAAAATATGAAGGAGTATGATGATCACGCTCTAAATTCATGGTATATTAAAATTTTAAAATGATGTTTGTTTTATTTCAAATGAGAAAAGTAGTAACTCTTGTTTTCAAATATTTCATTGTCAGATGTCAATGCAGGAGAGGTGCTATCTCACCCTGACCCCATCAGCCAACAAAACAGCTTGCTCTCAGTTTATCAAAATTATCAAAACAAGTGCAGGACAACAGTCATACCAAAGTGAGCTCCCTTAAGTTTAAAAGCTATAAAAAATATATAAACCCCCAAGCAAAGGAAAATCTGTTTAATTTATAGAGTAAGAAAAAAAAATGTTCTCTTCAATCATGGACTACAATGAAAGCAGGCATTCATAATCTGGTTTATACTTTTAGAGTCATTTTGGCCATTTGTGAGGAACATACTGTGGGAATAGGAGCAGATTCAGTCATTGGACAAGTTAGGAGGTCAAGGGTAACTCGTAAGCATCTGACCCACCCAACTACAAACCAGAGGTACCATTCGTGTAGGGCAGCAGTATTGGAAAAGGAGCTTTCTAGACAGATGACAGAGGAATCACTGAATGGAGAAAATCATGAAATATGTCTCAGTCATTTGAGTTGAAGGTACTTTGTTACATCCAAGTACAGATGTAGCTGTGGGAGTAATCAGTGAACAGAGGAAATTTGAAACTGTGGAAAGAGAAGGAGAAAACACAGGAGATGCAGCAGTATTTATCAAATATTTATTACACTTTAGGCACAAATCTTTGTGCCTCACATGAATGAATTAATCTTCACAATAACCCTATTAGGGTTCCTTTATTATCATTACCTCAATAATTTCAATAATCTGAAATTCTGTTGTCAGCTCTGTATCACTTTTCCTCAGTCATCTGCAGACTTAACTTGTTCTTTATTCCGGGGAGGTTTTTCATTATTCATTTCTTTGGACATTTTTGTTGCTGTTATTCTATCTGTGCTGTGCTCTTTTTTTCTCTATATACATCTTCTGTTCCTATTTGTCATCCACATTTACTTCTTTTTCTGAAACTATAACTCTTCATAGATTTTTCTCTTTCATTTTATGCAGTTTCATCAATCCTACAGATAGGTTCTCCCACTTATGTTTGCTTTTATCCTCACTGTTGAGATGTAGCTTTTATCTTCATGTTGATTCTTCACCTCCTCCTCTATTTCCTTCTTAAAATTCTTATCCACCTGGTGTGGCTCAGTGATTGAGTGTTGAGTTATGAACCAGAAGGTCATGGTTTGATTCCTGGTCAGGGCACATGCCTGGAGTGCCTGCTGAATCCCCAGTGTGGGGCGGGGGTGTATAGAAGGCAGCCAGACAATGATTCTCTCTTACAATTGACTAGAGGCTCAGTACGCATGAAATCATGTGCAGTTAGAGTCTCTAGGCTTAGCCTGACCTCCATTGCTGGCCTCTGCTGCCCTGTGACTCTACCTGAAGCTCCCCGCCCCGGGATGCTCTGAGATGCTCACGGCCTCTTGACTGCTCCTCGAAACTCCCCTCACCCCGTGACTGCTCCGCAAGTCTCCCCCCGGCCCTGGACTGCTCTGTGAAGCTTGCTGCTGCCCTGCAAAACTACCCCCACCCCACAACTGCTCCATGAAACTCCCCTGCACCTCAAAACTCACTGCCATTACTCAACAGTCAACAGTCCCCGGTCCTACCCACCACCCTCCCTCATGGCAAGCAGCTTAGGGACTGGGGGGAGAGGAAGGAGGGACAGTCATCCAAACGGTCATGATGGCACCTAGCTCTTTTATATACTAGGATGTTTCTCTCTCCCTCTCCCTCTCCCTTCCTCTCTGAAATCAATATATATATATATATATATTTTAAATTCTTCCTCATTAAAGGGCCCTCTTCTCTTGGTTTTCATGCTGTCGCCACTGCTGTTTATGTCGTCTTTCTACAGTTGGTACTTCTTTCTCAGTCTTCTTTTATAGCACTTTCCTCCTGAGCGCCAAACTTCAGCCCATTCAGTGCTCACTATTTTTGTTTCTTGTATTTTCTCCCTATTTCTCTTTCCATCAATTCTTAGATTTAAAGAATGCCTATACTCGTAAGAATTCCAAACAGAAATTCCCAGCCAGAGAATTTTATTCAGCCTTCCAACAAATCTTTCTCAATGTCCACTGACTCCTCCAACCTAGAAAGTTTAAAAAGCAGCTCAAGTTTTTCTTTCTTAAATCTACTTTCCTTGCCATCTCTCTGTGTTCTGTAAGTGGTACCACTCTCCACCCAGTTGCTCATACCAAAATCTTTGTATTTATTATCCATGCCCATCCTCTATGCAATCCACCATTTGGAGGGCTTTGACTTGTCTCTCATGCTCATGCAAAGCTCACCCCGAGTGTCAACTACTCCAGGTTGCATTTCCTAGTCAATTTTTGGCCTTTTGAAAAGGTAACACCAATTTGCTTGGGGTGAATAATGAATTGCATGGGGAAAAGATCATTTAATTAGTAGCTAAAATGCCTTTAACTCTAGGAATATTGAAAGTGAAGGTTAGAAATTAATAAGGAAATTAAAAATCCAGAGTATTGATACATATGCATTAACCTAAGGACTAATCTTGGTACATTTTTTATTTCATATGTTTGCACTGTGTAAATGAACTGGTCATACTGGAGTTGTGAGTATAATTTAAAATGTTTAATTACTAACTCATCTGCAATTTTATGTCGAAAAGTATAACAACATTTTATAATATACTTACTATACACTGTTTTTGTCTACATTGTTAGAGTTGTACTATAAAATTTCTGAAATGTGCCCTAAGTCTTTGTTAGTCTATAACTGACACAGTAACAGAATTATGCATTTTAGACTTATAAATAAAATTCAAAATATTAAAGCCCTTTAAGAGAGGTCATTCAACTTTATTGGATTTTGAATAGAAAAATGATATTTTAATAAGATAAATATTTTCCATCTTCTTATAATGGGAGAAAAAGCATCTCTCCTTTCTCCCTTAGGTAACACTGATATGTGCCTATCACAGTTATTTTTCAACAACTATCTATTGAATGCAAGAATGAAACCAGATCTAATCTGTCTTAAATTTATAATCACTGGCGATCTAGGCACATCATATGAAAATTTACTTAATCAAAAAAATAATGGAACTTTTTGGGGAGTAAGTATCAAGGAACTGATTTTTTTATTACCATATTTTCTGGTGTATAAGACAACTTTTTAACCCAGGAAAATCTTCTCAAAAGTCGAAGTGTCATCTTATAGGGTGAGTGCTGAAACTTCTGAGCCAGAATGGAGAATCTGCCGCCACGCATATGGTGGGGGGAGTTCAAAAATGGCCGCAGCTGCATCACCGCCATATGCGGAGATCATATGAAAGCAGCAAGGGCGGCGCTGTACAAGTACAGTAGAAGAAAATCCATTCACCAGGATTTGTGGAAAGAAGTGACTTAACACAGTCCCGATGACGAGGTGAGGGGGCACCTCACCAGGAAGGTGTAAATGAAGGGCGGTGCAAGCTGCAGGCTTTTGGGATGCTCAGGGCATGGAAAAAAGAAATAGAGCGGCGCTGTGCCCAGAAAAACATGCCTCTTTCACCCATCTGGCCTGCCCCTGTATCCTATTGCCATACCTGAGGACTGCAGTGAAGCGGCGCAGGCACATATGTGCAAGATCTGAGAGGCAGAGAAGTAGGTATAGTCTACTGGTGTGGGATATGTTCAGAGCCCATTTAACTCCTAGCACTAAGCAAATGCTTGCAAGACTAAACACAGATGCGGCAGTTATTCCTGCAGGATTGACATCATTGGTACAGCCACTGGATATGTGCCTAAACAAGCCATTTAAAGATCGCATTCGAGAACAGTAGAATGAATGAATGGATGGTTAGCAGTGAAAAATCATTCACAAAAGGAGGAAACATGCATTCTCCACAGATGGATGTTTTGTGCAAATTTGTCATAAAAGCCTGGAATGATATTGATGCAGAAACAGTAATCAAGTCTTTCAAGAAGTGTGGCATATCCAATTCATTAGATGGTATGGAGGATGACTACTTGTAGCAAGATGAAGAGGAAGCCGAAGCTGAGACCACACCATCTGAGATCCATACGATGACTGCCTTACATATGTATCACAAGATGTCATTGACGTACTTATAATACCAGATGATGAACAGGAGGATTTTGAAGGCTTTCAAAGGGAAACTGTCATGTCAGAAAAACCTGTAAAAATCCGTAGCTTGCAGTTATGATGGTTGCTAACTTGCCCAGCACTTGCTCTCTCTCTATTGTTTGTTATCTTCCTCCTATCATCATCAGTTCCAGTTTGGTTGACAACTTAGAAAACAAACAGGAGAATCCAAGATGGCAGCATAGGTAAACACCTACACTGCTGCCTCGCACAACAATTTTAAAACTACAACTAAAAGACAGAACAGACATCATCCAGAAACACAGGAAAGCTGGCTGAGTGGAAATTCTACAACTAGAAGGAAAGAGAGGGGCTTACGGAGACCCACAGGAGCTGCAAAAAGCTGAGGTACGGAGACATGCACATGGAGAGAGCAGGTGCTGGAGTACTTGGCTGGCTTTATCTGGCAGGAGGGAGACGGAGACTCCCAACTGCAGTGAACCCCTTATCCTACAGCACTGAACCTTAGGTCCAGCCAAAACTCATAGGGGGGGAGTTTGGACTGTGAAAAAGGAGAAGTGCATGGAAATTTAGGGGAGTCGCAAAAGGGCAGAAGTCTGGCGGTGCGCACAGCACTGCGCACAGAAGACCGACTGCTGATTGTGCCACTGGCTTTCACAAGTGGGCGGGAGACCGAGCCTCCCAACTGCACCACTTCTAACTCCACTAAACCCCAGTTTGGGGCGAAACTCTGGGGACCCAGACTCATATGGTCCTGAGTGCAGGGGAGCCAGAAAGGCAGTGGTCTAGAGGCACTGCGTGCGTGCACAGACACCGCTCTAGCAATTACCCAGAGAAACATGAGACCCAGGGGCTGTGGAGGGAAAGGCAGTCTGTTAAGCCCTGAGACTCTACCCATCCCAAGCTCAACAGAGAGGTTTTTGCAGTTTTGCAAGTCTTGTATCATAAGGTTCAATACAACACAGAAGTTCTCCAGGTATAATGAAAATATGGAGACAAAGGAAGAGATCACAAACAAAAGAAATGGAGGAAAACAAATGACTGGATATAGAGTTCAAAACCACGGTTATAAGGTTTTCAAGAATATCCTAGAAAAGTTGGATAAATTTAGCGAGACCCAAGAGGAAATGAAAAAGGACCAACTAGAAATTAAACATACACTGACTGAAATAAAAAATATTATACAGAGACCTAACAGCAGACTTGAGGAAGGCAATAATCAAGTCAAAAATTTGAAATATAAAGAAACAGAAAACACTCAACTGAAAAACTAAGAAGAAAAAAGAATCCAAAAATGTGAAGATAATGTAAGGAGTCTCTGGGACAGCTTCAAGCATACCAACATCAGAATTATGGGGATGCCAGAAGAAGAGAGACAGCAAGATACTGAAAACCTGTTTGAAGAAATAATGACTAAAAACTTCCCACATCTGGTGAAAGAAATAGACTTACAAGTTCAGGAAGCACACAGAACCCCATATAAAAGGAATCCAAAAAGGACTATACCAAGACACATCATAATTAAAATAGCAAGAGCAAAAGACAAAGAGAGAATATTAAAAGCAGCAAGAGAAAAACAGTTAATTACCTAGAAGGGAGCACTTATACGATTGTCAGCTGATTTCTCAACAGAAACTATACAGACCATATGGGAGTGGCAAAAAATATTCATCGTGATGAAAAGTAAGAACCTACAACAAAGAATACTATATCCAACAAAGCTATCATTCAGAATTGAAGGGCAGATAAAGAGCTTCACAGATAAGAAAAAGCTAAAGGAGTTCATCAACTCCAAACCAGTATTATATGAAATGCTGAAAGGTGTTCTTTAAGAAGAGGAAGAAGAAAAAGGTAAAAGATAAAAAATTATGAACAAGAAATACTTATCTATCAACAAGTGAATCTAAAAATTAAGTGAATTAAAAATTTGATCAACAGAATAAACTGGTGAATGTAATAGAATCCGGAGCACAGAAAGGGAGTGGACTGATAATTCTCAGGGGTCAAGAGGTGAGGGGGGTGCAGGGAGAGACTGGACAAAAATCATACACCTATGTATGAGGTCAATGGTGGGGAGGTAAAGGTAGAGGGAGGGGTGGGAGCCAAGTGGAGGGGAGCTATGGAGGGGAAAAAAGAGAAACAAATGTAATAATCTGAATAATAAAGATTTAATTTTTTTAAAAAAGAAAAGTAAACAAACACCATGGAGCTCCCATGGGTTTATTGTCTTATCCTTCCTTTCAGCTTTAGAGTGAATTAGGAAAAGTTTAATCCACTTGCACTCTTTTATGTTTACATGTTTGATTACAAACAGCCTTATGTTTATAAGTGGCAGTTTTCCTAAGTACCTGCATGTCATAAGCATTTGAATTAAAATTGTCATATTGATATCAAATCTGATGTTTTTTTTAATTTTTATTTGGTGTGTGTTGGAAGAGGGGTAGCCTTTTATGGCGAGTATATCCCAAACTCTATATTTTAACTGGAAATGTTGGGGGTCATCTTATATGCCCAGTAGTCTTATACACCAGGAAATACAGTAACTTTAATAGCAACTATGTATTTAATTACTTCCTGATATTGCTAGAGCCAAAACATTCACCAGTTTCTACCCACCTTCCTATATGTTTGCCAGACTTCCCACTTCTCAGAAGGCCAATGGATAACCATTTTATAGCAGTCATATGCCTTCTCAAAGAAAACTACTCATCCACCTCAATACTTCAATCCATGGGCCAACACCAAGACCTCATTTGTATAACTGTAGCAAAGAGAATCCGGGGCCTGTATAATAAATTAAGCATGCCAAAACCCTTTTTTTAAAAGGCTCATTTCCATTTAAGCAACCAGTTTAGATTACCATATTGCTGATTTGATCAAGTGCCAGAATAATTCAACTTTTAAGTATGTTGTAATTTCAGACTAGACCATGCAACCCTCTTCAGAAAATCTTGGAAAACAACTGTTGACCTCTATAGGTCAATTTAAAAATACATTGGCTATGCCTAAGATTGTAGATTCAAAGCTGAAAAGCTCTGAAGTCGGATGCTCATCTTGTGCTACTTATAGTAATCTCCCCAAAACCCAATCATTGGATCCAAGTTCCTAGTACTGATTTTACACATTGAACATGTTTGTAGGGAAAAATAACAAAAATCTTCTCTACAACAGACCTGACTCTCTGCCTTCGATAATCTGCTTTACTGTGGGTAAAAGTTTGTAGATGCATCTGTTTTGAGTTTCATAAATAGACAAAAAAGCATTTTATAGCTGGAAATTTATGCATTCCATATTCTCACAGTTTTAAAATGGCCAAATGTATTCCTGTTGAATAAATGCTCTGGCAAAAAAATCAAAAGAACAACTCCAAAGCAATATTTGAGAGTATTTGCCAACATCAGAGAAAAAGAAGGTGCATAAAAATAAACACATGCATACAACACATATATCCAAATATCTGCTATTGATGCTTGAGAAAGTGTTAATACTACAGATGATACCAAATGATTTGGCCATTCAAAATTTATTTTAATGTGAATATTTATATTTGAATATGGGTGTGCTTAATATTCTTACATTCAATTCAAAGACAATAAGGAAGTCAAGAGAGAACAAGGTGGGACAATAGAGAAGAAAGAATTTTATACAGCACTTGTATGCCTATTGGAAGATTTCACCATCATGATGGCATGAGCATTGATATTGCCACCTACCACAGCAGCTGGCAGGCAAGGAGAAATGGGTCTCTGAGTCAATACCCTGCCTTACCTCCTGCTGTAGGAAAATGTGTGTTTGAGGAACTACATCATTCACACCTTACCCCAGAAAACTGCAGCAGAAAAAAGTATTCTAATTAACATTCAAGACCAGGGACAAGTAGTTGGTAGATGGGATTTTTAGAAGCAGCCACAGAATTGAACAAATCTGTGATATAGTGCTACTGTGTGCCCCAGGAACAAGAAATCCCTGACAGTTTCCCAATGCAAACCCATAATTCCAGCTATTAAGTAGTTTCACTTCCGCTTAGTAATGCTTGGCATTCTCTCTTAGCTTCAGCCCTATGAATATAACTCTTACCTGTAGCATGGAGTCAACTCTGCCCACTCCTATTACTATCTTTAAGGGTATGTCCCACCCAGTTGATGCTACATTGGGAAGATCAGCTGGAGAAACTGAAAAGCTGTTCAATTTCTTAATTTTTATAGTTTTTTTTTAGAGTAACCTAATTCAAGATCCTTATTTACAGCTATTAAGATTTTATATATTTAATTAAAAAAAAAACAATCCTGAAAAAGGTAAGTAGTTTCAAAGATTTTCTGATAACAAGCCAAACAGAAAATCCTGGATTGTCAATGACAGAAAAAAGATATATACAAGCAATGTCATTACAAACATTTATCATAAAGCACTTAGGCAGAGAAGGTAAGGTCAATATATCTGAAAGCATGATTGGATAGAAGTTGACACAACATAGATAATCTCCTTGAGTATAATGAAGAGAACATTCTATAGATGGCCATGTACTTTCTGGATTATAGGCATATAATGTTTACATGAACAGCTTCTATTCTTCTTACTTTGCTGATAAGATTAACACATTCTGGGCTTTTGGACCACTCCATACATTTTTTCACTAACCCTTCACCTGTCTCATTCTGAAATATTTACTTATTTTCTATGCTAGTTAATTTTGAAAAATTTACTTTTTTTCCCTTCTTTTTATTTCTTTCCCATTAGGTAGCCAAATATCAACTCAACACTGGCTGGTAAACATAATAAGAAAAAACCCTCACTAATTTTCACATAAAATGGGAAACAATAAAGAATTAATAGACTCAAAATATAAACTCTTATAAGAGTTCCAAAAATTTTTAACAAATTCCCACAAAGCTTTGCATTTCTGTTCCTATATTTTAAGAATATATTTTAATAATAAAAATGAAATAAATTTCAGTATTACTTTAAATTTAACTCCTAGTGTGTTAATTATATGTTTTAGACTATCATCATGAATGTGTAATTGTTCAGTAATATTATGAACCCAATAGTTTTTATTGCTGATCTGGCCAATAATTATTTATATTGTATACTGAGTGGCCAGATTATTATGATCTCTGAATACATAATAATCTGGCCACTAAGTGTATGTGTGTGTGTGTGTGTGTGTGTGTGTGTGTGTGTGTATTTATATATATGAGGCCTGTTACATGAATTTGTGCATGGGTGGGGTCTGGCCAGACTGGTTAGGGGGAGGAGACTTGGGTGGTTGGCTGGCCTGCCTACTGGTCAAAATCCTGGTTGAGGGGACAATTTGCATATTAGCCTTTTATTATATAGGATATACACTGAGTGGCCAGATTACTATGGATTCAGAGGTCATAATAATCTGGCCACTCATTATATACTTCAAATAATATTATGAATAACTAATGTCAAAAAGACTTTTCAAATGCAATCTATTTTAAATTGTGTTGTGCCTGAATAAATATTTGCAGAATATATAGCCATCTATAAGTCAAAATTTCTCAGTATGACCCTATTTTGGTAAATTTTCACTTTTATTGTGTCAGCTGTGGGATCACCAACAACAACAACAAAAATGCTATGAATTCAGCAATTACCTTCATATAGAAAGTTCGATTTAGAGCGTAGTTGTGGTCTAATCAATGTAACATACATATTCTAATTTTCTTGCACATGCAGATTCAATAGCATGCAAAGCAGCCAGTTGTCCTGATTTAGTGCCTAAAAGAAAGCTACTATACGGTTCATTAGCAGAAAGAAAGCTATCCTTTTCAATTGCCTGAGTTAAAAAAACTTCTCATAGCACCTTCTGGTAAAATTCAGTTGACCTGCAGATTCTGTAATGAAAATCCACAATTACATATCTCTGAAATGAATTTTTATGTGCCTAAAAATAAGTCCCAGAAGTTCATCCAAAGATTCTTCATTGACTGAGCAGAATCTGCTCCTTGAAATCTCTAAGAATTAAGTGTCCAAGGCAATTGAGCCCTGCCTACACAGTATGAAACTTTCATGGAGTTTAGCAGCAGCATGAAGTAGATATGGTGCTCTTTAATTTCTAAACATTTGAAAATATAATTTTCGTGGCTCACCAATAAAAAGTTTAAAATAAATTATGTATTTGGACATATGACATATTTTTCCCTTGGCCTTATAGATAACTGATTTTTCTCAAAGTATTCATGCCCAAGTGATTTCATCCTTAATTAACTTTGTTTTGTGAAAAATAATCTTGGTTTCATTTTTAAAGAAATGATTCTAAAATTCTTTTCTCCAACTATTAGCCTCTAAATTCTCTCTCCTAAACTTGACTTTATTCTTTGCAAGTTTTATTTATGTAAAAAAAAAAACAAAACATTACATCTTCAGAACAAAGTACATTTACCCAATAGTTAATATGATTCATCAATGAAACAAACATTAACAGAGTAACTATTATTTGCCAGATATCTGGTTCAAATAAAGAAAATAATTGGTTGTTAAGCCATCTCATTTGATAATATTGGAAACCTTATTTATTTAGTTAATATTGATTGAGTTCCTCTTATGTTTGAAGTGCTGAACAGGTCAGGGGTTTATAAAGAAATTATTTGAAAGAATAGTCATGGGAATGAAAAGTACAGCATAAGGGATGTAGTTCAATAATATTCTAACAACTATGTATGGTGTCAGACAGGTACCAGATTTATCAGGATGATCACTTAGTAACTTATATAATATCTAATCGCTGGGGTGTACACATGAAAATAATATTATTGTATGTCAACTGTAATTAAAAATAAAAATGATTAAAAGTAAAATTGCTAGCTAAATAAATAAATAAATAAATAAATAAATAAAAGATAATCCTGCCCTTGAAAAGCTCACTTTCTTTCCATGAAGACAGAAATAAACAAATAATCACAAAGACATAATGACCAATAGAGATAATATGAAAAGTATTACAAAAACAGAAAAGAGGAAGGTCTAATTTTAATGTGAGGTAAAGATGGGTCAGGAAATCTTCCTAGAAGAGGCAGCACTTGAGCTGGTTCATGAATGGTAAATCTCTGGAAGGTGAAGAAGGGTACTCCAGCCAGAAGCCACAATATATGTGAGTGCATGAAAAAATGAAAGGAAGGTGAGTATTTTGACAAGGTAAAAAGCAGAGTGTATTAGGGAACAATACAATGTGAAGACAGTTCTGAAATCTGCACCTGTAATACTGTCATTTGGAAAACTGTCATTTGATTCACAGAGACTCAGAGTAACACTGAGAATTGATTGGTAGTATCTTTTGTATCTGTTATTTGCAGCTACTGAATTGGAGGACAAGGATCCAGCATACCTATAACTCAGGGGTTGAGAATAGGTTTACCTGTGATATTGAAAGAAGAAAATTGAGAAATACTAAAGGGAAGTTTTCACCTCTGACTTAGTCTTTATTTATTGGTAGTATCAGCATCAGCTATACATTTCCACTGGACACTTAGTAGACCTCTAAACTTCTAAAACAATACTGGCTTGTGTCCTGTTTCGTGCAATTATTTCATTGTTTTTTATTCTTTGTCCATTAATTAAATCTTATAACTTTTAATTATGCTTAGCATTAACTACTGCAATGTCCATGCACCTTGTACAGAACTTGGATTTTTATTTTATAGGTGATATAAATCACAAGATAGGTTAAATTAAGGGAATTATGGCTTACCCTGGAAATAATGCTTGAAGCAAACACAAAATAAAATGAAACAGAGGCATTTACTAACTGGATCTTGGTAGTAATTTAAATAGTAGAAGATTTGCCCTGACAGGTTTGGCTCAGTGGATAGAACGTCAGCCTACAGCCTGAAGGGCTCCTGGCTCGATTCCAATCAAGGACATATACCTTGGTTTCAGGTACATCACCAGTAGGAGGCAGCTGATCAATGTTCTTAATTGTCTATCCCTTTCCCTTTCTCTCTGTAAAAAAATCAATAAAATATATTTTTTCAAAAGATTTTTAAATAGTAGGAGATTAGGGCCTAAAATAAAGAGAGGCACAGAGAATGGAGAGGAGGAGGCAGAACCCAAAGATACGTAGTTTCAAAACTAGGGAACTAAATTGCTGTAAGGGATGAGAGAGAAAATGATGAGTTCTGGGGACTTTATTTTCAATTACAGAGATTAGCCAGCTTCAAATAAACTTCACACCAAAAAAGAGTAAGCAAAACTAGATTTTTAAAAAGTAAGAAAGAAAGAAAAAAAATTAATTCAAAAGCATTCATTCGAGAGCTACTAAGCAGCCAGGATTTAAGGTGATCAAGGTCACAGAGAAAAGGAAATGAATTGAGGTGAGTCAAATATTCTCACTGCTTTCCTCTAGATCAGCGGTTCTCAACCTTTTTTAATGCTGTGACCTTTTAATACAGTTTTTCATGTTGTGGTGACCCCCAATCATAAAATTATTTTCGTTGCTACTTCATAACTGTAATTTTGCTACTGTTATGAATCATAATGTAAATATCTGTGTTTTCTGATGGTCTTAGGCTCTACAGCAGTTGAAAACTGCTAGCAAGGTCGCCTAAGACCATCGGAAAACAGATATTTACATTATGATTCATTAACAGTAGCAAAATTATAGTTATGAAGTAGCAACAAAAATAATTTTAAGATTGGGGGTCACCACATGAGGAACTGTATTAAAAGGTCACACATTAAAAAAGGTTGAGAACCACTGCTCTAGATGCACTTGCCATTCATAAGTAGATGCAAGCCAAGAATATCAGAAGCCAAATATAAATATATAAAGAATCTAAAAAGAATGATTGGCACTCTCATAAATACTGGAGAGACATAAAGTTCAAGGCCTACCAAGACGAAGCAGAACTAGTAAACATCATAAACTTTCTATTGGGATTATGAAACTGAAGTAGAGGTGAACTGGAAATAGATCAAACCTCACTGAATATAATTTATATTTTATCAGTTTAATCTTAGATTGTATTACATAATATGCTTTTTATCAGACTACTTGTCAGAAACAAAATTATACTCTCTGAGGGAAAAACACCACTCAGAAACTTTCCAATTATTGATGACAACATCTGACAGTCAATAAAATGTTGCCTGCATACTAGAACACAGGACCAACTGACCAAACAGATACATAGGTCATAAAGATATTCATTGTGTCAGACTTTAAAATAATTGTGATTGATACATTGAGCTTTTCAGCAAAAAGCGAGTCTATAATATCAAATGAAAATTTAAGAAAAAAAACACATGGAAATTAAAGGTTTAATTTTAATGTGAGGCAAAGATGGGTCAGGAAATCTTCCTACAAGAAGCAGCACTTGAGCTGGTTGGGTAAAAAAAATCCACAATGAACCAGAAAAAAAAACATATAAGCAAGAATAAGATACATATAGAACATGTGAAAGGTCTAACCTACCTGTAAATGTAGTCTCACAATAAGAGCAATGAGAAAATAGAGCAGTACGTAGTAACATGTAAAGACATAATCCTGAAATTTCCCCAAAAGTGATAAAAGATATGAAGTCACAGATTTAAGATGTTCTGAATGTCAAGAACAATCAATTTAAGCCCTAGCTGGTGTGACTAAGTGGATAGTGCGTCAGCCTGCAGACCAGACCAAAGGGTCCTGGGTTCCATTCTGGCAGGGGATGTACCTTGGTTGCAGGATTTCTCCCCAGCCCGGCCCCTGGTCAGGGCATGTGCAGAAGTCAACCAATCAATGTAGTTCTCTCACATTAATGCATCTATCTTTCACTCTCTATAAAAGATATAGAAAAATATCCTCAGGTGAGGATTAACAAAAAATAAAACAAAAATAAGAACAATCAAATTAAAACTACTTAGATCTGAGACAAAGAAAATTTTTTTTCAATCTTTATTGTTGGGAGTATTACAGATTTCTCCCATTTGTTCCCCCAATGCTCCTCTCCACCTAGTTCCCACCCCTCCCTAGGCCTTCACCACCCTGTATTCATAGGTAATGCATATAAATTCTTTGATTTAATCTAAAGTTAAAGGAGAAATCTATCAACACTTAAAGGAGAAATATATAAATCCACAACTCAATGGAAATTTTAAAACACATCTCCTATTAACTGATCCTGGCATTGTTTCACATTTTTTAAAAATCTGTCTAAAGCTTTATATAATAAAAAGCAGCTAGATTCTCAGATCTACTTCTGCTTTCAATTTGATGTATTATCACACATTAAGTATCTCTGGAAAACTTCACTGTTCACTCATGAAAGAATGAGTGTTTAAAAGGGCCTTGTAAATGGAATTTTGGAATCTCAGGGTTCCTTGGACCATACCTTGAAAACTACTATTTTAAATATTTGATTTTTAATGCTATTATAAATAAAATTATTTTCTAACATTTTATTTTGTAATTGTTTTCTGCAAGCAAATGGAAACACGATTGATTTGTATATATTGGCTTTGTAGTCTGTAACCTTGTTAAATTTACTTAAAATTTTAATACTTTATTTGTAAATAAGTTTGAATTTTCTACATTTAAAAAATAATATCACTATAAAAAATGCAAGTTTTATTTCCTTCTTTTAACATATATTCCACTTTTATGTCCTTTCCTTTCTTTGTTGCAAGTTAGGGACCAGCAGCTCACCATTCTGAGGCCCTGGAAATGTTCTATTTCTTTATCTGGGAGGAGCACACAGGTATCTTTATTTTGTGGTAATTTACCAAGCAGTAAACTGTACAGTCACTGATTAAATTTTTTTCTACTGGACAAAGGAAACTCAATGTTGCAAAAATATTGAGTATACCATTTCCATAATTCTATACTTTTCAGACTCCATTTAATTCTCCTTTGAGATTTTTCTACCAATCCACCTCTTGAGATGTATGTGAAAAGGTTATAATGTGGATAATCAAATAATCATAGCTTCCAGAGAAGGAAGGCATGCTCATGAATTATTTAGCTTTATAATTCCAGCTTACTCCGCCTGTACATGTGTGCCAGAAGAAACACCCATTTAGGTGGATGCCAACTAGATTTCTTTTTTTAATTCCCACTTGAGAGTGCTGACTACTGCAGCAGGATTTGGATCAATTTACTTTGCCAAGTAATTGAAGTGGGCCTGCTGACCTGTCCTTTAACCTGGTCTGCACAGGTTAGAGATAAAGAGAGCTAAGGCACCTGACAGACTCCCTGTTGCTGTGTCCCAGGGCCCTTTCTTCATTCTCTCTTTCCAGTTTCCAGAACTGTTTCTGATGGCACAGGGAGAATATCTGGGTTCTCCCTGTTAAAATGGAGTTTAGCAGGTTTTACTCAGTTGATCATCACCAAATTGAAAAAGTCCCAGTGACATCAGAATAATAAGCATACATTCCAAAAAATAGGCTTTCTGGAGATTGGCACATAAACTGTTTTGTGTTTCTTTTTAAATTTGGGATTGGAAATACTTCTAAATATATTCATTCAAAATTATCTTTGACATGACCAAAGCTATTCTGTTCATGTGGCCCAAATTACTTATCTTCTATACTAATAAAAGGGTAATATGCTAATTAGATCAAGAGACCTTCTTGGGAGACCTGCACATCCTTCCAGACAAAGCCATGATGGCAAGGCCAAGGCAGAGGTGGTTAGGGGTGATCAAGCCAGGAGGGCAGTTGGGGATGATCAGGCTGGCAGGAGGGTGGGGCAGTTGGAAGCAAGCAGACCAGCTGGGGGCCAGTTGGGGGTGATCAGGCTGTTGGGGGAGCAGTTGGGGATGAGCAGGATGGCAGGGGAGGGCAGTTGGGGGCAATCAGGCCTGCAGGGAAGGGAAGTTGGGGGCTATCAAGCAGGCAGGGGAAGGCAGTTGGGGGTGATTGGGCAGGCAGGAGAGCAGTTAGGCATCAATTAGGCCAGCAGGGGATCAGTCAGGGAGCAATCAGGCAGGCAGGCAGGCAGGCAAGCAGTTAGCAGTCCTGTATTGTGAGAGGTATGTCCGACTGCTGGTTTAGGCCCAATCCCTGTAGCGTCAGACATCTCCCAAGGGGTCCCAGATTGGAGAGGGTGCAGACCAGGCTGATTGGACCCTCATGCCCCCAACCCTCCCCGTGCTTGAATTTTGTGCACTGGGCCTCTAGTAGTAACATAAATATGTATTGTATTATATATATATATATATATATTTTTTTTTTTTTGCCCAAAACATTTCCCTAAGCAATAAAGTGACTTAGGAAACTTTTTATTGGAGGGGGAGATTTACAAGTGACCTCCAGCCCCCTTAAGGTAAGGGATATTGTTAGAGGGACAGCCCAGGGCAAATCTGCCTGACTTTCCTGAGGAGGTTTCGTTTTTCATACTCTACTAAGAGTTTTCCCATCATCTTTGTCTCAATTTCTGAGAAAAATAGAGATGAAAGAAGTCTTAACTTCCTCTATGAAGGGAACAATATTTATAATTGTTTTTCCCTTTGAAATAAAGTCCATCTTAAAGAAAACTCCTAGGTCTGATGAGGGAAATAAGGAAGCTCTCTGTTCTGTATCCAAAGCCAGTACCAGCCACCCCAGAACCAATCCTGGCAGGTGAGGAAGAGATGTGGAATCCTGGCACATCCATTCTCCTTCCCCTTGCCCCACGCTGTCAGGAAACATCAGGACAGCTAACTACACCCAGGTGCTGGGTGGCGTGAGGGACAGAAGGCAGCTCCTAATATATCTACCACACCAGACAGCCGGGCTGTGGTCCTCTCTGTGCAAAGTCCTCCTTCCAAACTGTAAAGTGGCATTCAAATCTGGAACGTCTAACTCTCTCTCTACAGGTCCAACTGACACCTGGACCTGGGTTAAGGTCGGATCCCTTGTGGGTCCTTTTTGTGTAGAGGTAAAATGACTTTTTGAGCTGAAATGAAGGATTGAAGGCACCGAGGCAGAACACAGCTCCATCCAAACGCCCAGTGACATATTTACAGAACCAGGTCTGGCTGGAAACAAGGTAAAAGAAACACTAACTTTAATTGCAGCCAGCAAAACGAACATGACGATTGGCTGAACACTGGCCAAGCTCTTACCATTAAAAATACCACAGTGTTGCTGCCAAAAGGGGTGTTGGAACAAATTGCCAGAGGTAACTGTTACATAAGCCAGAGCTTGTTCTGCCAATTAGCCAAAAACCCTTGCACATCCCTTCCGGCTACAGCAGCTCTGATAGGGCACTTGCAAGCTCTCCAGCTATTTGAGAGCTGCACAGAGGAGGCCAGTCCTCTTCCGGGAGAAGAGCGAGCACCTCCAGGCAGTTGGTGGGGTGAAGCCTCAGACTGGGGAATCTACCCCAGGGATGGGTGGTAGTTTCAGTAAGGAAGTGAGGGGATCTCAGGGAACTTAGGCACATGATCTATTTAAAAATCGCTGCAGCTTTTTTCCAGAGGACTACGGGTAGCACATATGCGAAGAAATGTGCTTTGGATTGCAGAAAGAAAGGCCCACCGAATTACCTCATTTTTTTAATTAAAAAATGTTTGCCACTCTGATGAGCTTTGAGCTCAGCAGCGGTTCCCTGAGGATTGTTCTCCACGAGCAAAATAAAGGAAAGCGCAGAGAGCAGTTATCCAGGTAAATCAGACTAAACCTTCCCAGCTTCTCCGCGCCTTGGAGACCTCCCCGGGGATCTGCCCGAATCCATGCTCATTTCCTGTGCCTGCTCTGTCAGGCCCAAGAGCTGGGAGCCCAGCCATCCATCAGTGCTGTGCTCTCATTTCCTTCCTGATGCCCAGCGTACGCTCCCTCTACGAAGTCTTTCTGTTTTCTCTTCTGCAGGATCGGCCTCATTCCATCCCACTCACACACATCCGCACACAGTGTCAGATCCGCAGTCCATTCAGTGGTCCCCTAGCTCAGTTCCCATTCTAGTAGACAAATTCTCATCATGCTACTTACCTGTACAAAATCCCTAAGGACTACTCTGTTACCTTTGCTATTATCTTTGCTTGATTCAGGGAACACTGTCTACCTTACAAACTGGATCTCTACTCATCCCCACAAGCTCCATTCCAAAGAGGAAATAATTCATAGCTGTGGTTCTCAACATGAGCAACACATATTTGAAAACCCTGCCTCCATCTGATGCTATTTGGAGGCGCTCCTTTGGGAGGTGATTAGGTCATGAGGGTGCAGCTCTCTTGGATGGGATTAGTTGCTCTTATAAAAGAGACCCCAGAGAGTTCGCTATGCACAGAATGAGGACATGGCGAGAAGTTGGCAACGTGCAACCAGGAAAAGGGCCTTCATCAGCACCCAACCATTCCAGTGCCGGGATCTTTGACTTCCAGCCTCTAGAATGATGAGACATAAATTTCTATTGTTCATATGCCACCCATTTAAGGGATTTGTTATAGCAAAATGACTATAGCCACGTAGCAGGCGTTTGCACATGCTTTTTTCTGAGGTTGGGAATGATTTCTTTCACATCGTTTTTAGTTATTCCCTGCTGTTTTTGTAGGGTATAGATAACATTTCTTCTCTTGCAACCTTTTAGTAATTTCCCTTAGTTTTCCCAACGCAGCATATCTCTGCCTGCATCCTGATCCCCTAGGTCTCTCTCCTCTTTTTAACTGGATGAGAAGATCCTTCTGGGCAGGAAGTGTGCTTCATCTGGCTTTCTATCTGCAGTATGCGGGGGCAGGAAAACAGATGCGCACCAAGAACAAGCTTCGACTGAATTCTCCAGGCTCTTCTTCTGACTCAGGGACAGTCTCCTGCTTACAAAACCCAACAGGCTTCCTAGCTTTGGGCCGTAATAAAGTGAATGCAAAGGAAGACATCTGGCAGCTGAGGTGTCACAAATACTTGAAGCCTTTGGTAACACTGGGGGTTGTTACGCTGTTGTTGTTTGTAACTGTGCGACAGCCTCTTGATAGCTTCCATATTGCAGTATTTAAAAATGAATTCTGAAGCATTTAATCAAGAACGCAAAGGCTCAAAAACATTTTTTTTCATGGCCTTTACTCAAATGGATTTTGCTTTTTAATTAATTTTGGCAAGGCATGCAACCATGTATAAGGTGGGAAGGACATTGAGAGTAGTGCAAGCTGGGGCCTTGGTTTCCATTAACAGGAAACTCTTCCAAATAAAAAAAAGGGGGGGGGGGAGCTCCTGGACACGGTGCCAGAAGGGCATTGTGAGGAGAGATCCAGATTTAGCAATACGGATACAAACATGAAAGCAATTCTTTGCTGGAAAGACATTTAAAAACCTTGCGAATTGCAGGCCAGGGCCTGCCACTGGAATTGGCAATGGAAGAAGAAAGAACTGACTTTCATTTTAGCTTTTGCCACAAGTTCGTTTGCTTTGTGATTCTTGCCCAAAGCCTCTAAATGAGATGCTTGGCATGTATTCCAAAGCTCCTGCCTTCGGATGCTAGCATGGAAGGCACAACAGACTCCTTTTCCTTTCTTTCCAGTGGAAAGAGTGTGAGGAAATAAGCTACTCTGAACAATAGGTGGAAAATAGAGTTTATTTGCTAACACGGGTGATGTCCTGATCACTCCTGCGCAGGAAAACCACAGGGACCTATAAAGGCTAAGCGTGAGCTGCAACCAAGTGAGTGAGGAGCACTTTGTCCTTTTTGGAATTCTAGGAATTCTCCTGAGAAAAACTGTACACTTTTTATGACATTGAACTTTTTATGTTGAGGAGGTCCCATTTTTAAGAGAAAATGTAGCAAAACCCAGAAATTGTCTTCCAAAGAATTTATATTCTAGTGCAGAAACAGCCCCTGGTTAATGCCTAGATCTCAGGACAGGTATAGACATAATGGAGAGATTTGGGGTGAGTACTTAGGAAACATTTTGCACAGAATCAACATCCTACAAAATTAGGTTAACTCTTTCTCTCTACTTCTTCGTTGAACACAATGACATTAGACGGAACCATACAAAGTGCCATTTCTATAGGCCTCAACCTGCCAGCCATCAGTGACTACATTTAGTTCACTCTAACAGTAAACTGATGTCAAAGAGCCATGGAGACCTGGGTAATCCAGGATAAATGAGGACACTTTGAATTTCACGTTTACATTCTACGCCCCCCCCCCATTGTTGATATGCATAGAGTGCTTCTTACACATTTGGGACTGGGTTAAAGGACTTGCATAGGAAATCTCATTTAATGCTCACAACAGTTCTATTAGACAGGCATGATAATCTCCCGCCATTAATAGATGAGAAAACTGAAGCTTATAAAAGTTAAGTAAATTGTCCAGGGGCACATAACTTGTGTCAGTTAGAAATCTGAGTTCTGACTGATTCCCAGGTCTTGCTTCAAACCCTCTGAGGAGCCAGCTGGGCCATTTAGGGCTTATTTATAAGGGGCACTAAATCTTTTCGGCAAATATGATGAAATGAAATAAACTTCCCATAATTCTTCTTCTGCACGTTGGTTAGGAGAAATACTTTGATAGGCTGAATGGTTTAGGGCCACGGTGGTGGGGAAAGGTGGCAGCCCCC
Source organism: Lasiurus cinereus (assembly GCA_011751065.1). Taxonomy (NCBI): domain Eukaryota; kingdom Metazoa; phylum Chordata; class Mammalia; order Chiroptera; family Vespertilionidae; genus Lasiurus; species Lasiurus cinereus. Next base: position 5,357,411 of record JAAGEH010002534.1, read on the forward strand.
AGGAGATGTGTGTGCTTATGTGGCAGTGGTCACTCAGTCACTCCTGCAGGGTGAAGGCACCAGGACACAACATGCTGGCCACTATGACTGCCAGCTCCTATGGTTTGAAGTGAGTGTGGGATCACTGGAATATAGCCCTCCATTCTCAAGATTCCCCAGGTTTTCCCAAATGGATTCCTCAATTTCGTGATTCACCTAAGGCTTTTGAGTCAATGTTAAACCTTGGGGTGTGATAAATGGGTTTGTCCACCCCTTTGCTGAGTGTGGATATGTCTTACTACTTCATGCTCCTTTTAAACTGTCGGTTCTCCAAGTCATCAGTCCAGTCAAATAGATACTTTATGCAAATCCTTCAATGGGGGGGGGGGGGAAAAGGCACATTTTGGAAGGATGCACATTTGATTATTAAATAACTGAAAGCATATTGTGGCAAAAGATCCAAAAGCATTAAAAATATCCACAAACACTTCTCAGCCAGTTTTATTTTTCCACTGCTTGTGAGCCACTAACTCGGCTTCTCAGTTGCGTGAGGACTTAAGCAACTTTCCAACTCAGAAACTCCTATTGCTCCACGGAACACAAGCAGCCGGATTTGCAACAGGAAGTTGCATGCGTGAGGACATATTTGTCTCCCAAATCACCCATCCATCCATCAGCACATCATATCTTAATGAGCTGAACAACGTTTAGGGCTTTATTCGAAGTGCCAGCTCAATTAACATGACAGAGTCACATGTTTCCTTGTTGGTGTACTCTTTGGATCATAGTAACTTGTAAAGATGCTTTGTCTAAAGAAAAGATTACTACAAAATATAAACACACTTCCTTGCCCTGTAACTTGAAGTACCCAATATGTTGTTATGATAAGCCTTAATTCTAATAACTCATTTGATTTCTGCCTGCATATAATTAACAAATATAATAACCACACACAAGCACCAACCATTTAGCACAGGCTTTGTAATAACTGGTCTTTGCTTACCTCTCTGTACTATTTACCTCTGGGCTTTGATATTTAAGGTTACATAATGTTGAGTCAGAAAAGAATGCATCTTGTCAGCAAGAGAAATTTAGAAAATTTTTGTCTATTATTAACTCCTAGGATTTGATAGCTAACTTCAAAACAAAATGGGTTTGTTTGCCCAGACAGCTGCACCCAACTCTTCTTTTGGTTCTTCATTTGTTCAAATTCTGGATTTGTAAAGAAATCACTGCCTAAAACCATGTACACTCTTTGGGTTGTTTCCAGGGATTTACCATAGCAACTACTTCTATATTTTGTTTTCCCTTTCCGCATTGATTTTACAGATTAATCCTCATATTCCTCTGGAGAAAAAAAAAAAAGAGGGAGAGAGTGGTGGAACCTCAAAGGCATGAAAAAGCATTCAGACTGAGCTATGGTATGAGGCCATAGGCAACTTTTTCTCCATAATTAATCTTTGTTTAGAATGTCATGTTCTACCTTTAGATATAATATGACAGCGATTTAGACTCTTTATTTCTCTTGAATACAGTGAGGAAATTTGTTTTTTAATAATAATTTCTGCCAGCCCAACTCCTCCTCATTCTGTGATACCTTTACATGCCAGACAGCAGAGAAGGCTCTAAGACTTCTCAGCGCCCAAGGCCTAGCACCTCCCTTCCAGTGGGTATAGAGGCCAATGTCCTGAGTAAGGAGGAAGGGCGCCTCTTTGCCTTTTACCTAACCATGGATCTTAGTGAGGCCACGTCATCTCTGGGAAAGACCAGCAGCACCCTCATTTTCCTTCTCCTGCTTATTCTCATGCCTGGTCTCCTTCTGGTGGAGTGTGAGATTGCTGACTACTAAACTGGAGAGATGATCCCCGTGGTGTCCAAGGAGTAGGTGGCCCAGTGATGGGCAATGATCCTCAGGCGTTTCCAGGCAGTGCTCCCAAGCAGAGGAGAATGAGCTACTACTATCCTGGAGATCCAGGACGTCACGTGCTACAGGCTGGGAGGTTTTCAGTGTTCTATGTTTTATCAATAAACTGACATGTGATTTTTTTTTAATTCTACTCCAAAATGTGTCTGTTTTATATTACTCAGCATGGAATGAGGTCAACTTACCATGGAATCATATTCCAAGAAGATCAACGGTGTTTGTCCACCTAACCTGCATTCTCTGCATGCCAGCTGGAGAGTCTTAGATGGAGGTGAAAGAATATTAAACCTAGAGAATGAGGCTGGAATTCTAACCCTGCTTGTCAGTAGGCCCCTCTTTCTTTAGTCTTGATTATTATTTTCTAAAATAAATTTTATTGATTTTTTTTTTACAGAGAGGAATGAAGAAGGATAAAGAGGTAGAAACATAAATGAAAGGAAACATCAATCAGCCACCTCCTGCATACCTCCTATTGGGGATGTGCCTGCAACCAAGATATATGCCCTTGACCAGAATCGAACTTGGGATCTTTCAGTCTGCAGGCGAATGCTCTATCCACTGAGCCAAACCAGTTAGGGCCATCTTGATTATTTTGTTAAATATTTATTTGCTCCCCTTTTTAATGAAGGAAAATATTTTCAATACAATACAATTCTAAAGTTCTATAAATTTCATATTTTTGTTATAATTTGATACATATTTATCTTCATAATATATAAAGTAAAAAATAAATAAAATGGAGCAAAAGATGTGTATAATATGGTTTATATAAGAAAGGGATAAATATGCATATTCATATTTTTAAGTAAAAGGATAAACCAAAAGTTTTATTAAAATAGCCTCTATAACGGGAGAAAGGAAGCAGGAAGGAGGAACAGGGATAAAGATAGACTTTATAAAATATACTTTGCTTTATAAATATGATTTTGGAATTTTTTGCATAATTCTAACACAAAATTAAATTTTTTAAAAAAATATATTTTATTGATTCTTCACAGAAAGGAAGGGGAGAGGGATAGAAAGTTAGAAACATCGATGAGAGAGACATCAATCAGCTGCCTCCTGCACGCCCCCCCTGGGTATGTGCCCATAACCAATGTACATGCCACATGCCCTTGCCCATAATCGAACCTGGGACCCTTCAGTCCGCAGGCCGATGCTCTATGCACTGAGCCAAACCGGTTCCGGCACAAAATTAAATTTCAAAGAAAGCAATGCCTAAAAATCAACAGCAACATTGAAACAAATAAGTATTTTTATCAAGTTTATAGGATAATTGCATAGAAGGAATTATTTCAATCAATTTAACAACAGAGTAAATTGATTGAATGTTCCTAACAGCATATATCATAAGACAAAAAGAATTACAGGAAGCGAATAAATCTTAAAATATTTTTAGTAACCACATTGTTGTGAACATAATATTCATATTGTTATTCTAAGATTATTGCACATAAGTTGTAATAGAAATCATAAATTGTGAGGTAAATTAGTAATTACGTTTGTTCATTGGGAACTGGGATTTTCTGTGTGGGAGAAAAGAGAAACAGATGAAAGATAAAGTTAAGTAAAAACACTGTAGCCCTGAATTTAAATGGAAATTATCAGTGGAAATATAAAAAAGGTTATTTTGAAAAGAAACCAATTTTGTAGCCACATTCACTGAATAGGTCTAGAAACAAGAGCATATCCTACAGCAATGTGCACCCACACTGCCCACAATCTCTAAATCCCACTTACAGAACACAGAGATGCTCAGAGTAAAGGCCAGTTCTAGGCCTGGGATTGGAAATGTGTAAGATAAGCTTAGAATATCTCTTCATACCAGGCAGCAAAGTTGCACGCAAAGAGTTTAGTGTTATCACAAGATCAAGAGCAGTAGTAGGTGGGAGCCAGGACATGTATGCTCTTTAGAGCTCATTACTAAATATGCAGAATTTTCTAACCCTATTGTTAAAATATTGGTAGCTCAAAATAAATCAGCCATACTGGGGGAATTTACACTCACAAAAAAAAATTGCTAAGTACTGCATATTATAGACTTTTTTTGTGTGTGTGTCTCTTTGCCAGCACAACACTACACAGGAATCAAGAAGGCTATATTGGGCAAAGGTAGAATATTTTGAGCATCAATAAGAAAAAAATAACTTCAAAGGAGTGAAATGTATAAAATATAATTAAAGCTATGTGTTCATAATGGCAACATTCCCTTTTTCCCCTTTCCCCCCACACACAATTTCTTTGGTCACCGTTAAAGCATATGAGGTAATTAAACACCTCTTTTGAATATTGGTAAAGAAGGGAAAAGGACCAAGCATTTATCTTGTCTTTTCTATATAAAATATACAGGATAAACACAGAGTTGATAGGGAAATGTGTTTTTATAAATCTATGCCAGATAATAAATGGTAAAGTAATCACAATTTATAACCCCTAATTAATGAATTGGTCTGGGCAAATTAACAATAATAGTTGCTAACATGACCCAATGGGAGAGAATCAGACATTTGCTTACCTACTAAACATCATCCAAGAAATGGCTTTGCCTTTCTCACCCCTACCCTGCTAATCCCCCAAATTAAACCATGTTCCAGAATCTATAAGGAACATGTTAATAAAAACCATGCAATTAACAAAATTAGATTGTTGGAAATTCTACAGGACAAATTATGTAATTTCTTAAAATAATAAATTGCAAAGAATTACAAAGAGATGGGAAAAGGGGGAGAGAATATCTATAGATTAAAAGAAACTTTAGAAACATCAATCAATGGTGATGTATGGACCTTATTTCAATCCTGACTCAAACAAACTGTGAGGGAAAAAATTAAACAATGTGGAAAAGCACAGGACTTGGTTAGAAAGTCTGTAAGGAGGAATCTCTGAAAGGTCAGGGACCTCTAAGGGGACCTTACTGAAGGCAGCAGCTCCTGCCTTGACTTTTCCAAATAAGTCTGAGCCCCCAGGTGTTTTACTGGAATCTTTATATTTAGTCTTTAGATGTCCTTGCTTAAAGGACACTCACTGCAGATGCATATGTCTTCTCAAGAGTACTCACCCTATTGATAGTATCTAGAAGTTAATTTTAGTTCAAGCTGTTGCTACAATAAAAGCCGAAGGAGGCAGGTAAATGGAGCTGTTTAGTTTGTCAAGCCAAGCAGTCCCTTTGCCCTCTCTTTCACAGAAACGTGTGTCAGAGTAATCATTCATCCATCACTCAGGGTCTGCTGGTCAGCCCCAGCAAAACAACAGTAAGTAGTCAGGGAAATTTGAGTAATAAGCATTTAATGTTATTAAGGAATTAATTAATTTAAAAAAATAGAATAATGATATTATAGCTACTTTTGAAATAAACTCACATTTTAGGTACACATGCTGAAATATTGCTGAACAAAATGACATAATATTTGGAGTTTGTTTCCAAATAATTAGTGTGTGAGGGTAAACTTGGGTAAAGAAAGGTATAGAACTCAATTATTCCAAGCACTACCCACTGACCAGCAGAATCCATATCATCTAGGAGTTTGTTAGAAATAAAGAGTCTCAGGCCCAACCACAAGCTTAAAAAATAACAAAAACAAAGAAAAAAAAAACACTATACTGCAACATTCAAGTTGATGTTTGTTGAATTTTGAGAAGCTCTGGTTTAATAAAACAAAGTTGGCCACTGTATAAGCTGGGTAAGTGTTACTAGTACATTAGGATGCTATCCTCTCTACATTTGCATGTATCTGAAATGTTCCATTATAAAAAGTTATTTTAAAAGGAAAGTCAACTTGGAGAGAAAGCTGACAAGAGTGTGAATAACTCAAAAGTAGACCTTTCCCTAACTTGGCCCCCTGTTTTGGTACTTTCCCAACAGCACAGTCCCTAACTGACCCTGAGCGATTTCACAGCACACACTCCCAACCTCTCCTACTGTAGGGCCATTTCCATTGTGTTCCTCATATGACACACCCAGATCTAAGCACATTCCACAGTGGGAATGATTTCTCTGCTACAAGAACCCTAACAGCTTCTCTGTGAATCACATTTAAGGCTTCTCAGGGGTGCTGAACAGACAGTGCTGCCTCTTGCCAGGAATAGTGGGCAAAATTCATGAGGAGATTTCCTAGCTGGCTCCATTCCATGCCTAGCTGCATTTGGGACAAAGGTCACTATTATTTCTTTGGTGATTTTTGAAAATATTTTAGCACTCTTATGAAGGCAGCAAAGGGGGAGCTAAGGAGATGTCCTTTGCACATCTGGACAGAGCATTGTATTTTCTGCTCTCCAAATATGCACTAGAAATGAAGTTCACAGATCAACCATATTAGAGGAGAATCAAGAAAACAAACATTATTTTATTCCTGTTTTCTCTCTTTGGTTAGGCAAGGTTTCTTTTCTTTTACTAGGGGCCTGGTGCAAGGATTCATGCACATTGAAAGGAAATTAATTAGAAGAAATATTTTAATATCATTGTTTGCTCTTTCTCTATAATAGAAGTGTCAGAGATGAAAGAATATTAGAAAATGTATAGAAAAATAATATATAATTTGATTAATAAATAATAACAGCATGATATAACAACAAAGACATGATATAAGAACAATATTGATTAAAAACAATGACTAATAAATTGATTAAACTTATTCTAATATCTCCCTTATACCACATTATGAGTAAAAACACTTTCAGAATGCTTGACTAATTTCCCTTGTGATGAAGTATTTACAACTTTAACTTTAATGTCCCACACTCCTCAAACTCTAGAGAAAGCAACATATAGCTGACCATGTCTGAAAATGAATTCCGGTAGTTATATGTCTATTCTGTTTCTATTGGCACCAACAAGTGCTTTATATGTATTGCACATACCTGAGTCAATGTTTATTTTTAAATTGCCAGTGTGCCTCATATGTACTGGTCAGCAGGTCGATTGGACAGTCGGACAGACAGATGCTTGGTCACTTAGCCTTTTATATATAGAAATATTTTTAATTGATTTCAGAGAGAAAGGGAGAGAGAGATAGAAACGTCAGTGATGAGAGAGAATCATTGATCCACTGACTGCCTCCTGCACACCCAGCACTTGGTATTGAGACCACAACCTGAGCATGTTCCCCAACCAAGAAACAAACCATGATCTCATAGTTGATAGGTCTATGCTCAACCACTGAGCCATGTCGGCCAGGCTAAACAAGGTTTTTTTAATACACTAATGCATTTCACAATGGTTCAAAAAAATACTCAACTTGCTGCATTTATGCATTGTCTCATTTTAATGTCAGTCCTGTCTTCCTTTTCCTCTGACAACTTATACAAATAACTGTCAAATAAATCAGATTCTAAGATCTTTTGGGCATAATACTCCCCAGAAATTTAATAACCAAAGCCAGTTAGTATTAGGTAGATTTCATCCTGCATTTAAAAGAAACACTAACATTTTTTTAAATGCTTAGAAAAAAACAATAAGTTTTACTAGCAGTCAGGTGCAGAGGGAAATAATGAGGTGTCATATCTCCTTTCAGACTGGCAAGTGCTACTCGGACTGAGAAAGAGGTAGCAATCCCTACAGTGCTGATAGTAGAGTAAGGGGAAACCTTACTAGACGAAAAAGCTAGTATTAGATATCAGTAGCCATTTAAAAAACAACAATTTTATTAACCTTTAACTGACATATAATATACTGCCCAAATTTAAAGTATACTTTTTGCTAAATACTAACATACCTTTATACCAGTGAAACATCAATATCCTATATAATAAAAGCCTAATATGCTAAGTGTCCGGTGACCAGTTGACTGTTCAACCCATAAAAGTGTAATATGCTCATAATATGCTAAGGCTACTCAACTGTTTGCTATGACTTGCACTGACCACTAATCAATAGGTTAGCTTGCTGCTGGGTTCTGACTAATCAGAACTGAGTGAGATGGGCCAGACATGCCCTGGAGTTCCCCCACAGTCCCTCCTTGGCCCTGATCATGCACCAGTGGGGTTCTTCAGCCTGAACTGTGCCCTTTTGAAATCTGAGACCCGTTGGAGGATGTTGGAAAGCTGGTTTTGTCCAGATCCCTCAAGCCACTTTTGGGAGGGTGCCAGATGCAGGGCTCTCCCAATTGGGACTGATTGGGTATGAGCCTGAGGCATGCACAGTGGGGCCAGGATGAGTGGGAGTGACAGGTAGGAGCTGCAGGTGGTGTTGGACTGCAGGTTTCTGCCCTATTCCCGCAGGCCACCCATGCATGAGTTTGAACATTGGGCATCTAGTTATTAAAATAATAAGATATTCATCACCCCCAAAATTTCAGGATCATTCCTAACATGCCCTTGTGTCCATAAACATGACCTTGAATGTGACTGAAATTAAATCATACAATATATTCTTTTACCTGGCTTCTTTCATTCAGCATAATTACTTTGAGATTTACCTATTCTGTTTTAATGAAGGCCAGTTCCCATAGATTGATTGTTTGTGTCTGCCTACCTCCACCTTCATCCCAAAGTTATTATGTTGAAGCCCTTATGTGATGGGAATAGGAAGCGGGGCATATGGGAGATAAGTGGGTCCTGAGGGTGGAGTCTCATGATGGGATTAATGTCCTTATGGGTGGAAGAGAACAAGCCCCTCCCCCTCCACCATCTGAGGAGGATACAAGGAGTAAATAGCCATCTGTAAACCAGGAAGAGGACCTTCACCAACAACCCAACCATGCTGGCACCTTGATAGACTTCAGAACTGTGAAAAACCAATGCTTGCTGTTTAAGCCACCCAGTCTATGGTATTGCATTATAGCAGCCCTAAGACACTAAAATCCATTGTGTGCACAGGCCATAGTTTGTTAATCCACTTACCTGTAGATAGGAATTTTGGTGGTTTCAGCTGTTACAAACATAGCTCTATAAATGTGCATATAGAAGTCTTTGTATGGACATAAGCTTTTTTTTTCTCCTCTTGGGTAAATATCTAGGAGTAGAATGGCTGAATCATAGTAGAATTGACTTTCTCAGAAACTACCAATTGTTTCCCAAAGTAATTGGTTGTACCCTATTTATATTCCCACCAACAATGTATGAGAGTTTTAGTTCCTTGATATCCAGGTCATAACTTTTTGTACTTTTTTGCCATTCTAGAGGGTGTATAGGGGTTTCTCATGGTTTTAGATTACATTTCTTGACTAATGATGTTAAGCATCTTTCTTTCCATGTATATATTTGCCATCTTTATATCTTCTTTGGCAAAGTGACAATTCAAATCTTTTGCCCTCTTTTTTAAAATTTGGTTTTGGTTTTGTTTTCTTATTATTGAGCTTTTGAGAATGTTTTGCTGAAAATATATTCTTTTTTAAAAATATGTTTTTATTTATTTTAGATAGAGAAAAGGAGAGGGCAACAGAGAGATAGAAACAATGATGAGAGAAATATCAATGAGAAAGATAAACATCACTCTTCTGCGTTCCATATGCCCGCTCCTGAAGATTGAGCCTGCAATTTGGGCATTTGCCCTGACTCAAATCTTCAGTCTCTTGGTGCCTAGGATGATGTTCAACTCACTGAACGATACCAGCTGGGCTGTAATATATTCTTTTATTTTAAATCTATTTTTATTGATTTTTACAGAGAGAAAGGGAGAGGAATAGAGAGTTAGAAATATCAATGAATGAGAAATATCAATCAGCTGCCTCCTGCACACTCCCTACTGGGAATGTGCCTGAAACCAAGGTATATGCTGCAGGCCGATGCTCCATCCACTGAGTCAAACCGTCTAGTGCTGTAATATATTCTTGATAAAGTCCTTCATCAATTACATGATTTGCAAACATTTTCTCATTCTGCAGCATGCCTCATAGTGACTTACAAAAGCATAAGTTTGAATTTTGATGAAGTCTACTTCATCAATTTGTTCTTTATGTATCACTAGAGGCCCAGTGCATGAAAATTCATGCACTAGAGGAGGGGGTCCCTCAGCTTGGCCTGCCCCCTTTCCCAGTCTGGGAACCCTCAGGTGCAGGAGGCAACCCAGCGATCAGGAGAAGGTGATGCCCCCATTACATCTCTGTTGTTGCCACTGGCAGCAGCACAAGCCTCTGCTGGCCCTGGTTACCTGAGCCTTGGGCAGCCCTGGGCCACTGGGCAGCCAGTCTGAGGCTTGCCTGCACCTTGGGCTGGCCCTGAGCAGCTGGGAGGCTGAGGGGACTGAAAAACTCCTGAAGCAGATGCATGGAGTGGCCAGACCCTCCTAGGTGCAGGCCCAGCTGTGCTGTGCACCTGTTGCCCCAGCCGAGCTGAGGAAACTGGGCGCCACCATCTTGTGGCTGTGGGTGCCACTATCTTTGAGGGTGTGGCAGTCAATTAGCATATTCCATCCTTATTGGCTGTGGGTGCCCATCATTTTGCGACAGCATGACCGTCAATTAGCATATTCCCTCTTTATTAGATAGGATACTTTTGGTATCTACACTAATAAAAGAGAAACATACAAATTGATCGTACCTCTACAAGCCACACCCACCAGCCAATCAGGAGTGAGTATGCAAATTAATCCAACCAAGCTGGCAGCTGCCATGGAGCTGGAGCTAGCAGGAGGCTTGGGTTGCCCCTGGTGATGAAGGAAGCCAAGCTTCTTGCTCGCCCTGGCCGGCCCTGGCCTCTGCTCAAGGCTACAAAGTTTTAATTATAGAAGATAAATAAATCCCAGATACCTGCTTCCAGATGGCTCTGGCCTTCACTCAAGGAGGCACGGAAAAAAAAAAAAAGGAAAGAAAAAAAAGAAGGGGCTGGGAGCTTGGGTTGCTGGGGCATGGTCAGGCCAGGAGGGAACAGCAGTTGTGAGTGATAAGGCTGGTGAGGGGTGAGGCCATTATGGGTAAGCAGACCAGCAGGAGTAAAGTTAGGGATGAGCAGGACAGTGGGGAGCCAGTTTGGAGTGAACAGGCCAGCAGGGGGGTAATTGAGGGTGATCAGGCTGGTGGGGGGACATTTAGGGATCAGAAGGCTAGTGACAGGAGGAAGTTGGGGGTGAACAGAGTAGCAGGCAGAGTGGTTTGGGGGAATCAGGCAGGCAGGCAGGGAAGTAAGTGAGTGGATCCAGCAGTCCCAGATTGTGAGAGGAATGTCCGACTGCCGGTTTAGGCCCAATCCCTGTAAACCAGCAGTAGGCCATCCTTTGCGGAATCCCAGATTGGAGAGGGTGCAGGCTGAGCTGAGGAACAGCGCCTCCTCCACCCCATGCATAAATTTCATGCACTGGATCACTAGTCATATATAAGAAAGAACTGCCTAACACAGTAAGATGACAAGGTCTTTCTCTTATGGTTTTTATAGAAGTTTTAGAGTTTTGGATATATGTGTAAGTCCATAGTACACTTTGAATGAGTGTGTGTGTGTGTGTGTGTGCTCTGCCTAGTATGGAGCTAGTTCATTTATTTATATGTAGGTATCCATTGTTCTAGGATCATTTGTTGGAAAGACTAATTTTTTTTAAGTTTGCTATTTTTTAAAATAAATCTTCATTGTTCAGATTATTACAATTTTTCTTTTAACCCCCCCCCCCCCAGCTCCCACTCCACCATCTGCCCTTACCTCCCCCACATTGTCCTCATCTATAGGTGTACAATTTTTGTCCAGGCTCTCCCTGCATCCCCCTCACCCCTTTCTTGCTGAGAATTGTCAGTCCACTTCCTTTCTATACCCCTGATTCTATTATATTCACCAGTTTATTCTGTTCATCAGATTTTTTATTCTCTTGATTTTTAGATTCTCTTTTTGATAGATATGTATTTGTTGTTCATAATTTTCATCTTTACCTTTTTCTTCTTCTTCCTCTTCTTAAAGAGTACCTTTCAGCATTTTGTATAATACTGGTTTGGGGTTGAAGAACTCCTTTAGCTTTTCCTTATCTATGAAGCTCTTTATCTGACCTTCAATTCTGAATGATAGCTTTGCTGGATAGATATTCTTGGTTGTAGGGTCTTGCTGTTCATCACATTGAATATTTCTTGCCACTCTCATCTGGCCTGCATAGTTTCTGCTGAGAAATCAGCTGACAATCATATGGGTGCTCCCTTGTAGGTAATTAACTGTTTTTCTCTTGCTGCTTTTTAATATTCTCTCTTTATTTTTTGCTCTTGGTATTTTAATTATGATGTGTCTTGAATCCTCTTTGGATTTCTTTTGTTTGGGGTTCTGTATGCTTCCTGGACTTGTAAGTCTATTTCTTTCACCAGGTGGGGGAAGTGTTCAGTCATTATTTCTTCAAATACGTTTTCAGTATCTTGCTCTCTCTCTTCTTCTGGCACCCCCATAATTCTGATGTTGGTACACTTGAAGTTTTCCCAGAGGCTCCTTATGCTATTTTCACATTTTTGGATTCTTTTTTCTTTTTGATTTTCCAGTTGAGTGTTTTCTGCTTCTTTGTATTTCAAATCTTTGACTTGATTCTTGCGTTCCTCTAGTCTGCTGTCAGGTCTCTGAATAATATTTTTATTTCAGTCAGTGTATGATTAATTTCTAGTTGATCCTTTTTCATCTCCTCTTGGGTCTCCCTAAATTTATCCATCTTTTCTAGGAAATTCTTGAAAAACCTTATAACTGTGGTTTGGAACTCTATATTCAGTTGCTTGTTTTCCTCCATTTCTTTTGTTTGTGATCTGTTCCTTTGTCTCTGCATTTTTGCTACTTTCCTGAGTTGGTAGAGTAGTTTTGTGTGCTAGGTGTTTGATATGGCCCAGTAGCTCCGCCTCCCCAGTTATCTGAGGTGGACACTCTTGGTGCACCTCTTTGTGGACTGTGTGTACAGCCTTGTTGTAGATAAGTCTTGATTGTTGTTGGTATCACTGGGGGGAATTGACAAGCCAATTGGTTGTCAGGATCAGCTGTGCTGTAGTCAGCCTTATGATACAAGATTTGCAAATTTGCAAAAGTCTTTCTGTTCGATTAGATGGGGCGGAGTGTCAGTGCTGAGCAGAGACAGCCTTAGCTTCCTGTCAGCTCTCACCTACAAGGCCCCTGGGTCTCAGTGTCTCAGTGATTGCTGCAGCCCTTTCTGTGCACATCTGCACCTCCCTCTGCCTTTCCGGATCGCCTGAGTTTTCAGGTGCTCCAGGGACCCCCTGTGAGTCTGGGTCCCCAGGGTCTCACCGGAAACTGGGATTCAGTACAGTCGGAAGTGGCTTTTAATGCAGTTGGGAGGTTCTGTCTTCCTCCCACTAGAGAAAGCTAGTGGCACAATCAGCAGTCAGCCATCTGTGTGTGCCTCATGCGCCTCTAGACTTCTGCCTTTTCAGCTCCCTTAAGTTTCCTTCCACTTACCCTTTTCACTACAGTCCAGACTCCCCTCATATGAGTCTCGCCCGGAACTGGGATTCAGTGCAGTTAGGAGTTTCCATCTCCCTCCCACTAGAGGAAACCAGCCAGACACCACTGTCCATCCTCTCCACACATATGTCTCTATACCTCAGCTTTTTGCAGCTCTTCTGAGTCTCCATGAGCCCCTCTCTTTCCTTCTGGTTGCAGAATTTCCACTCAGCCAGCTTTCCTGTTGTTTTGGATGATGCCCATTCTGTCTTCTATTTGTAGTTTTGAAATGGTTTTGCGAAGCAGCAGTTTAGGTGTTCATCTATGCTGCCATCTTGGTTTCTCCTCTTGGTGATCTGCCAATTTTTTTTAATTGATTTCAGAGAGAGAGAGAGAGATGGAGAGAGAGACATCAACATGAGAGGAGAGAAATGTTAATCAGTTGCTTCCTGCACATGCCCTCAATTGAGGATCAAACCTGAAACCTGGGCTCTGACCAGGAATCGAACCCATCATCCTTTGGTGTACAGGATGATGCTCCAATCAACTGAGCCACATGAGCCAAGGTGGAAGGACAATCTATTACCACTAAATTACCATTGTACCTTTGCGAAAATCAGTTTTGTATATACGTGTACATCTATTGGAGTACTCTCTATTCTGCTTCACTGACCTATATGTCTGTCTTTATGCCAGTAACACTTTGTCTTTATTACTGTAGGTATATAACAAGTCTTGAAGGCAGGTAGAGTTAGTTCACACACTTTTTCCTCTTTCAAAATTGTTTTGGCTAGACTAGGTTCTTCATATTTCTGCATGAATTTTGGAATCAGTTTTGCAATTGTTATAGAAAAGCCTAATGAAATTTTAATTGGATTCCATTGACTCTATAGAGTAATTTAGGGAGCATTGACAGGTAATCAACATTGAGTGTTCTGCACATAAACATAGCATAATTCTTTATTTATTTAGGGCTTCTTTAATTTATCTCTGAATGTTTTTAGTTTTCAATATAAAACACTTTTTATAACATTTGTCAGATTTATCCCTAAGTAATTCATATTTTTATGATATTATAAATAGTGCTATTTTGACTTTCAATATTTGATTCTAAAATATAAAATTATAATTGATTTTTGTTTCCTATACCCTGAAATATTGCTAAACTCACTTATTAGATCTGCAAATAAGAAGTTTCATTTCATTTCCAATCTAGTGACCTTTGATATCTACTTCTTGCCTTACTCTGCTGGCTAGAACTTTTAGTACAATGTTGAATAGAAGTTTCCAGAGTAACTATGTTAACTTTTCCTGAATTTGTTTAAAAAAGCTTTCAGTCTTTCAGCATTAAGCATGGTCAGCTACAGGTATTAAGTATATGATCTTCAGCAGGTTCTCTTCTATTCCTAATTTGCTAAGAACTTTTAATTAATAATGCATGTTAAAATTGCCAAATGTTTTTTTCTGCATTAACTGAAATAATCTCATATTTCTTCTGCAGCCTATTAATATGGTGGATTACATTAATAATTTTCAATAATAAACCAGCTTTGTATTCCTTGAACAACTGCTTGGTATAGAATTATTTTAATATATTGTTGAATTCAAATTGCAAAAATATTATTAGAATTTTTGCTTCTATATCCATAAGGGATATTGATCTGTACTTTAATTTAAAAAAAATTATTAGTTTCAGAGAGGAAGGGAAAGGAAGAGGGAGATAGAAACATCATTGACAAGAGAGAATTATTAATCAGCTGCCTCCCTCATGCTCCCCACTGGAGACAGAGCTCACACCCTGGGAATTAAAGCATTATCTCCTGTTTCATAGGTCGGTGCTCAACCACTGAGCAACACTGGCCAATTTGTACATTTCTTTTAATAGTCTTTATCTAGTTTTGGTATCATGCTAATACTCAGCTCATGGAATGGCTTGGGAAATATTTCCTTCTCTTCTTTTTTCCAGAATTATTGTGTGTAATCAGTATTCATTAGTCTTTAACTATTTGGTGAAATTTAAAATTCAGCAGAGAAGTATTCTCAGGCTGAAGTTGTCTTTGTGGCAAAATTCTAACTACAAATTGAATCTTATGATCAGTACAGGACTCTCCAGATTATTTTTTTCTTGAGTGAGCTTTAGTCATTTGTGTCTTTTAAGGAATTTGTCTATTTCATCTTAACTGAAGAATTTATTGTCATATGGTTGTTCATAATATTTCTTTATCCTTTTATTTCTGTTGAATCATTAGGTATATCACTTTTCTCATTCCTAATATTGGTAATTTTTTCTTCTTCCTACTTTTGTTGTTCAGTCTTTCCAGAGGTTTATTAATTTTATAAATCTCAAAGAATTAGTTTATTTCATTTTTTCTTATTTTACTTTGCATTTATTTCTCACCTTAAAAAACCCAAAACAGTCATGGCCTACTAACTATAATTCTTTGTTATTTAGTGGTTGCTTTAAGATTTATAGTATGTATTGTTACCTTACCCTAGTTGGCCTTCAAGTGACAATTAAACAGCCCATATATTATACCTTATCATATACTTCTTTTTTCCTGAACTTTTTGCTATTTTTATCTCCCATTTTACTTATGTTTTAAACTTCTTACATTGTTGTTGTTGTTGTTATTATTATTATTATTATTATTATTAGAGGCCCAATGCATGAAATTTGTGCAAGAATAGGCCTTCCTTCCCCCAGCTGCTGGCATCAGCTTCCCTCTGGCACCAGGGACCCAGGCTTCCCTTCAGCCACCGGCAGGCACCCAGAACATGGGCTTCCCTCATAGCCCCAGCTTCATTCAGAAGGTCATTCAAAAGAACGTCTGGTCTAATTAACATATTATGCTCTTAATGTTATAGATTGCTAGTGGCCAGGTGCACGGGTTTGTGCACATTGAAAGGAAATTAATTAGAAGAAATATTTTAATATTGCTATTCACCCTTTCTCTATAATAGAAGTGTCGGAGATGAAAGAAAATTAGTAAAATGTATATGAAAATAATATATAAATTAGTTAACAAATAAACAATAACAAATTATATAAAACAATAAAAACATGATATAAAAACAACATTGATAAAAACAATCTACATATATAAAAGCCTAAGTGACTATCTGACCATCTAACTGATAGCTATGACACACAATGACCACCACAAGATAACTGTTCCAACTGATAGCTATGATGTGCACTGACCACCAGGGGGCATATGCTCAACACAGGAGCTATTGATCTGAGGTGACTTGGCAGCTGTGGTTCTTGGATGATGCACCTGGAACTAGAGAGGAGGGAACCCAATTCCTGGGTGTGTCACCTGAGATGCTCCCTGGTGGTCATTGTGTGTTACAGCTGCTGGACAGTCAGCTAATCACTTAGGCTTTTATAGATATAGACTAGAGGCCCAGTGCACAAAATCTGTGCACAGGTAAGGTCCCTAGTGGCTGCCGCCTGCCGGCTGGGGGATCTTACTTCCCTAAGC
Source organism: Lasiurus cinereus (assembly GCA_011751065.1). Lineage (NCBI taxonomy): Eukaryota > Metazoa > Chordata > Mammalia > Chiroptera > Vespertilionidae > Lasiurus > Lasiurus cinereus. The sequence goes on from JAAGEH010002534.1 coordinate 5,374,076, forward strand.
TGCCTGCCACTGCCACTGCCAGTGGCCCCACTCCTGGTCAAACTCTGGTTGCTATGATGTGCAAAAATTTGCATATTAGGCTTTTATTATATAGGATTATTATTATTATTATTGTTATTATTATTATTATTATTTGTTATTAAACAGTCCATGATCTTATACAAACATTTAAATAATAAAAAAATAAACTTGTGTATTTACTCATCTAGTTACTATTATGAGACAGTTCTTAACAGGCTTACCATATGCCTGAACATCTTGTGAGCAAAGGCAGGAAAGCTTTTGTTTCAGCCTATCTTTCCAAGGATGTTTATATAATGAACAGCCTTCCATGAGATTAAAATAGTGTCCCTGGGACAGAGGGCTTGAGCTTTTGCTGTCTTTGATAATAAAGATAATGTCTTCCTCCTGTGCATAGTTTGGGCAGATTTTCTTGTAGCCTATTACAAAAGAGAAAACTTGTATTTTACTAAATTCAGGGTTTCTTAGTTGTGACTCAAGGACCATGTGCATCATATATCTAGGTTCACCACCTGGGACCTGGATGTCTTGGAGCCCTAGCATGAACATGAAGCTCAGGGTTTTTTGTTTGTTTGTTTGTTTGTTTGTTTTAAATATATTTTATTGATTTTTTACAGAGAGGAAAGGAGAGAGATAGAGAGTTAGAAACAACGATGAGAGAGAGAAACATTGATCAGCTGCCTCCTTCACGCCCCTACTGAGGATGTGCCTGCAATCAGGATACATGCCCTTGACCGGAATCGAACCTGGGACCTTTCAGTTGGTTCTATCCACTGAGCCAAACCAGTTTCGGCAAGCTCAGGCTTCTTGATGTGCTATGAGTAATAAAGTTCTTTGTCTCTGACCCAGGAGTCTTGTATCTTCTGTCAGCACCCATGAAATTGTGGAAGACTAACTTATAACTTGCAAAAAGGGTGAAACCTCAGATCCTTAACAATTCTTTATAATTACTATTTCTGGGGTTCTTCATTTTTTTTATGCAGAAACTTTCACCTGGTATTATTTTCCTCCTACCTAAAGGACTTCCTTTAACATTTTTTGGATTATGGGACTGTGTATAATGAATTCCTTCAGCTTTGTTTGTTTAAAAGTGTTTAGTCTGTCTTTATTTATGAAAGATACTAGAGGCACTGGGGGTAGGGGGTCTCTCAGCCAGGCCTATGACCCCTTGCAGTCCGGATCCCTCACTCCTTACAGCCCTCCTGCTTGCTCTGCTCCTTACCACTTCTCTTGCTGCTCCTTAGCACTGCCGAGGAGATGGGAGAGGCTCCCACCACCATTGCTGCGCTCCGCCAGTCATGAGCCCGGCTTCTGGCTGAGCAGCACACCCCCTGTGGGAGTGCACTGACCACCAGAGGGCAACTCCTGAATTGAGCATCTGTAGTTTTCCTTGCCCTCTGGTGGTCAGTGTGCATCATAGCAACCAGTCATTCTGCGGTTTGGTTAATGAAAGCATATTAGGCTTTCATTATATAGGATATTTACAGAGTATAGAATTCCAGGAAACAGTTTTCTTCTTTTACATTTTAGTAATTTTAACACATTCTTCCACTATCTAGGCGAATTGTTTCCTGTGACACAGTTGCTATTGTTATCTTGCTATGCATAATATCCTTTTTCTTCTGGCTGCTCTTAGGATTTTTGTTTTTTTTTATCATTGGTTATGAGCAATTGGGTTATGATGTGTTTTGGTGTAGTTTTCTTTATAATTTTGGTGCTTGAAATTAAGCTTCTCGCATATATAATTTTATAATTTTATAAAAATTGGAATTTTTGGGCCATTACTCTTCATATTTCATATATTTTTACTGTCCTTTTCTTTGCGATTATATATATATTGAGCTTCTGGAGTTATCCCACAGTTGACAGATTCTCTTTTCATGTTTTAAAAATTATTTTATTTGGGGTAATTTCTATTATGATTTTGATGTCATTAGTTTTCCCTTCTGTCCTATGTAATCTGCCATTAATCACATTCAGTATGTAACTGTAAAACGCTTGGCCTCTTTGATTCCATCTTATTCAACCTGCTTTGTTCTCATGGCCTTCAGGGTAATAGTTTCTGCTTAGTCTTGCATATAGACATGCTAATCATTGTGGATTGCATTTTATAAAAACAGCTCCTAATCAGAAAGTGACTTGCCTGAGGAGATAGGAGAAGTATGTACAAAAATAATGATTGTTTATCAAAGATTTGCAGAAACCTGGTGACCAGACTTACATCAACCAGAGTTAATGGATAGAAAAAGAACAAAGAGTTTCACAGTCTTTCTTGGAACCCTGCTGGCGCCAGAGCTTGCAGTCACCAATTACCTCTTGCCTCTCCTGTTTCCCCCTTCCCTTGACATAGAAGAAGCCTGAAGTCTGCACTTTCTTAAGATGATTCTTTAGGACCCTAGTCCACCATCTTCTTGGCTTGCTGGCTTTCCAAATAAAGTAGTTTTCCTTGCCCCAACACTTTGTCACTCAACTTATTGGCTGTCATATGGTGAGTGGTATAAACTTAGACTTAGTAAAAGGGATATTTTTTCCATCTTACACATACATTGCTTTTTCTATTTCTAGAAGCTTGATTTTAGTTTTTTGCATCTTTTATGTCTCAAGTTAACTTTTGAACATCTAGAATCAGGACCAGGGCTTGGGTGAGATGTGATATGTGTGTCTTAGGACACAAAATTTAAGAATACACTTACACAAGGATATGCAGATACTGACCTTGTTCCATTTGGAATATAGTTCTACTAATGTTTTTAAGTATATATTTTATTGATTTCAGAGAGGAAAGGAGAGGCAGAGAGACATAGAAACATCAATGATGAGAGAGAATCATCAATTGTCTGCCTTCTGCCCTGGTTGGGGCCTGGTTCATAGACTGATGCTCAACCATGGAGCCACACTAGCTGGGCCAACTTACAATTTTTAATGGCCTTGTCTGCTAATTCTAATAACTCAGCTTGTTGTCAGTTTGTTGTCTATTTCAATTGATTGATTGATTTCCTCTTTATGGGTTATAAAAAATTGTTTAGAAGGTTATTATCACAAAATCTACTTACCTCTTTTAGGCAGTGATATTTCTTGATTTAACTTTTATATCATTTATCCTTTCTACCTCATGCATTTTTTATGTGGTGTGTATTGTACAATGTTTGCTGACACTTAATATTTTTTTGTGGGGGAGAAACTCTGAAACTTACAGAAACATTGTAAAAAAACCAATTCCAAAAATTTTTAGATTCTAATATTTTTTTAAAGTTACATACATTATTGTGAGATATTTTAATCATACTAGTACTTGTACAGAACATTATGTATCAAATATATGTGACTTTGGTCCTGGTGTAGAGGTTATCACCCTCATCTACACCCCTTCATTAAGACTTGCTACTGGCCAAGAAGTATCCATGGTAAAATGTGGAATGATAAAGCTAAATTCATTACTATTTTTTGAGGGAAAAACAGCATGAGACTGTGCGGGTGCTAAGTTAGAACACACTATTCAAATACAAGAATATTTTTATCTTAGATAAAATATTCCCTCTTGTTCCTTGGCAAGACTATGTGATTAATCTGCTTGTTTCTATCTGTAGCTTCATGCCTATGTATTTTCTTTATCCTAGTGTCAATTTTTCTCAAACAACATAAGGCCTTGGGATCAGAGGTCAAGGGAGCTAGGACAGAGAGAAAGGAAGCTATAAAGACCAAAATATTTTATTTGGATGTTGCCAACTGAGTATTCCAGTTGAAAATGACTAATGGAGAACAATTACTTGGGGGTTGGATCTCATCCATAGACCAATTTTATAAGATAAATTAAGTAGATTTACATTCTACTATTTTTTTCTATCTCTTAGAGACCTGAATCCTGATGGTTTTGTTCAGCATCAGGTAAACAGTCTCTTGGACAGTCTCTTGGAGTTGATGTCTTTGGGCCTCTTTCACATCTCCTCAGCCCTGCACTTCTGTCTCAATGCAGCTGCAGGCGACATTTCCCTTGGTTCATAGGTTCACCTTACTGTCAGTCTCTAAGCAAACAGATGCCTTTCTGCATTTTGTCCTGTGTCCTTCTGAGACAAAGCTGGAACTCCTGTGGTCTGCTCTCAAAAACACAGTGCAAGCATCTGGGAGAATTCATGCTTCTTCCCCTGCCACCTCCCCTCTTTCCCCTCCCCACCCCTCCCAGAGCAGCCCTCTAACACTGGGAATGAGAGGATAAGTAGCTTTCAAAAGGGCATTTCGGTTTGGCTCAGTGGACAGAGCGTTGGCCTGCTGACTGAAAGGTTCCAGGTTCGATTCCAGTCAAGGGCATGTATCTTGGTTGTAGGCACATCCCTGGTAGGAGGTATGCAGGAAGCAGCTGATCTCATCATATGTTTCTCTCTCATCAATGTTTCTGACTCTCTTTCCCTCTCCCTTCCTCTCTGTAAAAAAAAAAAAAAAGAGGGCAGTTCTTAGAGGCATTCTGCACTTTCAACCCAGGTCATTGTGGGATCAAGACAGTTTGGTTCACATTAGCAATCTTTCAGTCTCACCCTCTCTGTTCCCTCACTTCTTCCTCCTGGGATAAACTTCTAGCATCTTAAGCTTTGTCTTCCACTCTACTTTTGGGAAATCCAAACTAAAAATCCCTTCACTTCTTTGATATATTTCATGCCTAAGGGCAACTGAATTTAATTCTACTTGTCTACCAAATGCCCACAAGAGCAAGGACAATGCGTATTTTATCCAACATTTTATTCCCAGGGCTCAACATCATAACTTGAGCAAAGAAATTCCTGGATAAAATAATACATTAGTTAAAACGAGACCAAAGAAAATTTATTTCTTATTCATAATTTTAAAAAATAATGATATAAATCATCCCTTTTTGGATTACATAAATACCACTCAAGAATACTTTATTCATCATGCTTAGTTTTATAACAACTATCCACAAGGCTATAAAATCTCAATAGCCAGAGAAATTTGTCAAATTATAATAGTGAATACATTCAAATCTAATAGTTTACCTTGCAATCAGAGTCTTTCAAGAAATTTAGTAAGATCACAGTCCCGTGTTTGCACAGCAATAGCACAGTTTCCCATGGCTTAGGTTATATCCTCTTATTCTGCACCCCTTAATGGCTTGTTTTGTTTAGACCATTACATGCATAACAACTGTTGTTATTAGTCACATAGTTTTCTGCCTCTCCTGCTAAATTCTCTGCACTTGGAGGGAGGTGGGAGCCACCTTTATCTTATTTAACTCCTGGCCAACTAGGCTTAGCTGCAATCCTGGAACTATGTGATCTCAGTAGCCATTGACTAAATGAATAAAAGCATCTTTTTCTCACTTTGACTTTCTTTTTGCTCTGCTCCCAATTAAGGACAGGATAATATTGGGTGGGGGGGGGGGTGGAGGGGATGTGAGAAGAGAAGAGAGAAGGGAGAGTATGAAAGTGAAATGAGTGTAGAGGAGAGCAAAAGGGAGGAGGAGAGTGGAAAGGAGAGGAGGGGAAAAGAAGATAGTCAAGGAAAGACCAGGGAAAAATTGTCTCTCATTAAGCAGCTTTTTGCAATCACTGCTGAATATGAAAGTGGAATAGGGAGATTTTCTAAGCTAGGGAATTGTTCTCCAAAATGCACAAAACAGTGTTTGTAAAGATAGGAAGACTATTTTTATAACGACATCTTAATAAACCCTTAACTGCCTTCTTACTTTTCCTACTGCCTGAATATTTAGCAAGTACAGTTAGTATGTTTACCTAGACATCTTGCTTATATTTTTAAATATATCTATAGAGATGTAGTTTGTTCTGTCCCCTTTTTATACCAGAAGAATGTAAAATAGCCATGGTCGGTGTGGCTCAGTTGGTTGGTTGTCATCCCATGCACTGAAAAGTTGCTGGTTCAATTCTGGTCAGGACACATGCCTGGAGTTGAGGGCTCAATCCCCAGTAGGGGGCATACAGGAGACAGATGATAGATATTACGCTCTCACATCTCTCTCTCTAAAAACAAAAACAAAAACAAAAACAAAACAAAACATTAAAAAGAAGACTGTAAAACAGTGCATTTCTACTTTGGCCCAAAGAAGATAATTTTGCTAGGCTAATTAGTTGGCTGGTTCTAGAGAAAAGAGAGAGGAAGGCAATTCCCAAACCTAACATGGAAGTAACTATGAGCTAGTGAATGTCTAGAGCATATCCTTTTCCAAGTCTAAACTAGTTTCTTCCTAAACTCTGAGGGAGGGATAAGAGAAGAGGGTGAAACACTTTGAGAGCAATGACCAAAACGTTGTGTTCTGTTGGATGGAATGGTGAAACCACTGGTAAATTTTGAAGTGGCAGCCAGGACAACTGCTCCAATTTAACTATGTTTGAAAATGGCAATGAGTTGTTACATAAGTTTCAGTTTAAACATCATTTATCTAAGAAAAGAAACCATAGCTTCTAACTGTAAATTTTTGATAGGAATTTCCTAAGAATTCACTACTCTTTTAATTTCAATTTCTAAGGAAGTATTCTACTTTACCGGAAGACATTTGTTTATTCTAGTCTCTCCCTCAGAGTAGTGAGATTAGAAAGCAAAGCCCCATTTCCATGGCTGCTCAGAGCATCTTCAGACAACTGAAATACCAAACTTTTCTCATAACTAGAAAGAGGCCTGGCCATAGTTGGTCATGTGAGCAATTCTGTCTTCAAAGTTATTTGCATTTTTAATTATACCCAATCTTGTTAGCCAAAAATGTTGTGCCACTTAATGAAAAATGTGGGTATGAACATAAAAATATTATAAAGAACCAACAAGTAGATGACAAAAGAACATTATATTGTGTTAGCTTAAGGTGACATATAGAAATTATATTTTTGGAGTGTTCTTGATGAACTGCAAGCAACCTAAGGAAGTCTGCACCAAGAGAGAACCTAGAGGCAAATAAAAATGTTAGACTTGGGGGAAGCATCTAAGATCAAAAGCAAGTAACCCACTGTTTCCTGGTGACTTCCTAAGTGCAGTAGGATTATTATTATTATTATTATTATTATTATTATTACTAGAGGCCCATTGCAGGAAGATTCCTGCAAGAATAGGGCTTCCTACAACAGTCTCTGATGCCCCACCTGCTTCCCTCCCTTCTCCACCATCCGCTTGCTTGCTTCTCCGCAGTTTCCCTCCCTTCTGCTGCACTTGGCTTCCTTCTACACTGTCTTCAGTCTACACTCTGCACCAGGATATGCAAATTAACCACCATCTTGGTTGGGTTGATTTGCATACTCACTCCTGATTGTCTTGTGGGCGTGGCTTGTGGGTGTAGCAGAGGTGCGGTCAATTTGCATGTTTCTCTTTCATTAGATAGGATTATTTTCTATTCCTTCTTTCAGGAACCAACAAGGTTGAAGAAGTTGCTTTAATTACTGTGGTTGTAAAACAAATCAGAGATGATAAGTTAAATTATGTGCTAAATTAAACACAGCAACATTTAATGGTGTGTTTTTTTGTCTAGCTACTCTATCTATTGACTTAAATAGCCTAATTTACACACTATATTTACACCCTGAAAAAAAGGCTTGGAAATAGGAGGTAAAAAACATGTCTTATGATATTAATTAACCATTTCCTAAACAGTTTCCTAAAGCATTAGCTCTACTTTAGCATAGGGTCTGAGAGAATTAAAAACAGTGATGTTTCTTATGACAAGAAGACTATTGGAAAAGAAATTAAACCTGGGTGGTGGTGGGGGGGTGAATTTCAGCACAGGTGGCCTCATTTGTGATGGGAAAGAGGTTAGGTGTAATATAGTACTCTGTTTTATTTCTAAAATGAAAAATGCCTTCATAGTGGCAGCAAAAGTCTAGTGTTCTGATTTAGCCAGTGAGGTCAGGTCAAAACTTTTAAAGAAATAGATCATGTAATTGGTTATTTGAAAGTAATTGAAAGTTGGCACAATTGGAAAACCATTTCCTCTGAAGACTTACCCCTCTTAAATTGAGCAAATATCAGAACTAGACATTAAAAGCTAATGTTTGTCTTTTGATTCTCAAAGACTTTATTGTGTGTGCTTCCTGTGGACTTGTGACCATGAACTTTCCTAGGCTTGTGTAAATGGTTCATTCCGGGCTGCCTCTAACCACTGATCCCTTAAATGAAAGCAGCATTTCAGGACTCCCCACAGAGTCTCTTTCAGACCCAGTGAACTTCTTTATTTTTATTTTTTTTACACAATTAGTGTTATTGGTTTATTAGTATTTGACTTTTGTTAATTTTTTAATATTTCAATTTATTCACAGCAAAATTAGCTTTTCTTTTGACATACAGCAAGCACTGAGTTTTAATACTATATAGATTCACAGAAGCACTGCCATACTCAGGTCAAAGGAAAGTTCCATCACATCAAAAGATTCCCTCATCCTGACCGATCCTCAGCCCTGAGGATCGCTGACCTGTCTGTAACCTGTCAGACTGGTGTGGCCTTTTCCCGAATGTCATCACGTGCCTTCCTACAGCATGTAATCACTAGAGACCGACTTCTGCTGGGAGGCAGTTCTCCATTATATTTCTACATGTCTTGTGACAGCTGTGTTCCAGACTATCTTTTCGAGATTCTTTTCTATGGTTGTTTCAAGGCTGCTTGCTAAGATGGAGGTAGCAGCTCCCTGAGAGGACAAGGGCAGATTTATTTTCTGAGCAGGATCATTCAGATTAGGTCTCCCTGTGAGGCAAAGGTTGGGCAGGAATGTTTGGTACCCCTTGATAAGACTAGAAGTTTTCTAAGGTGGAATCCCTCAGAAGAGACACAATGCACTGTATTTCTTTACCTGGATCCAGCGCGGCATTGTGTCCCTGGGTTGGAGGCTAGGAGAACTGATTCCAATACAAAGCTCATGCTGGTTGCTGCGCTGTGAGTAATGAAGTCCTTTTTCTCTGACCCAGGAGAATCCTGTCTTCTGTCAGCATCTTCAAGCTTGTGGCAGGTTCGATTGTCAGCTTGCAAACAGGGTCTGAATCTTGAGACCTTTCACAATGCTTGCAGCTTCCTCCGTTTAGCATAATGCATTTTGATTCATTATGCTATTGTGTGTGACCATCAGTGTATTGGTTTCTAGGGCCTCCCAACAGGGTACCTACACACAACCAGGTGGCTTAAAATGAAAGAAAATGATTGGCTCACAGCTCTAGCGCTAGAAGCATGAAATCAAGCCGGCCAGGGCCACAGGCCCTCTGAAACCTCCAGGGGAATCTTTCCCAGCTTCTCTGGTGGCTTGCCAGCAACCATTAGTGATCCTTGGCTTTGAGCTGCATAATATCAACCTCTGCCTTTGCCATCCTATGGGGTTTGTCCTGTCTTCACATGGCTGCCCTTTTATAAGGATCTCAGCTATATTGAATTAAGGTTCCACCTACTCGACTATGACCCTGTGTCAATTAAATACCTTCAAGGTCTCATTCGTAGGTATTGGGTATAAAAAAAAGTCAAAAGATCTTTTGTGTGATGAAGAGACAGAACTTAACTCATTTCAAATAGTTTGTTTCTTCTTTACTGATCAGCAGCATTGCATTGGGTCAGAGGTGCCACAGTTACTGTTGCTGTGTTGTTGCTTTTTCTAAACTTGCCTGAGGAAGCACAGTAGGATGTCTCCAGTTTGGAGGAATTATGCCTGATGCTGCCATACACATTTGTGCACAGATTTTTGGGAAGCTAAGTATTCATTTCTCTGAGCTAAATACCTAGAAATGGAATTTCTGAGGCATGTGTAACTTTATCTGAAACTGTTTGACTGAAGCAGTGTTTCATAGTGGCTGCGTCATTGGGGATTTTCAGCAGCAATGCATGAGAGTTCCAGTTGCTCTGAATCCTCACAAACATATGATATCATCAGGTGTTCTTTTTTTATATATTTGTTTTGCTCTGTGCATGCCTGTGTATGTACCCATTTGAATAGCCATACTGTGTTATCTCACTATAATTTTAAATTGTATTTTCCTAATGATTAATGATGTTGAAGATCTTTTCATGTGCTTGTTTGCCATATGTCTATCTTGTTTGAGGTGCTTAACTTTTTTTGCTCATTTTTTATTTTGTTTGCTTGTTACTGCATTTGGAGAGAGTCATATATTTATAATAATACAAGTGTAATATGCTAATTAGACTGGACATCCTTCTGGATGACCTTCCGAACAAAAGCCAGAGCTGCCAGGGAAGCCCAGGTCCTGGGAGACAAACGGAAGCTGATGCCAGCAGCCAGGGGATTTGAATTTTGTGCATGAATTTTGTGCATCGGGCCTCTAGTGTATACATATTCTGTGTAAAAGTAATCTAGTAAAGTTGTGATTTGAACACATTTTCTCCTAGACTATTGAATGCTTTTTGCAAAGCAAAAACAGTGTAATTTTTATGAAGTCTCACTTACCAATATTTTCTCTTTTTAATATATTTTATTGATTTTTCACAGAGAGGAAGGGAGAGGGATAGAAAGTCAGAAACATTGATGAGAGAGAGACATCAATCAGCCGCCTCCTGCATGCCCCCTACTGGAGTTGTGCCCGAAAGCAAGGTACATGCTCCCGACCAGAGTCGAACCCGGGACCTTTCAGTCTGCAGGCCGACGCTCTATCCACTGAGCCAAACCGGTCTCGGCAATATTTTCTTATAGAGTTTGTACTTTTGGGGCAACCTTTGCTTGAGCCAAGGTTTCTGGGGTGTAGCGATCACTGACACCCTACAACACTTTATTAAAACCTTATTGTTTACACATTTAAGAGTTTCTTTAATCAAACACACTCAATAAGTTGCCCATATTCTTCTATGCTTTCATCTAAGGATTTTAGACATTGTGTTTTAGATTTGCGTTTATGATCCATTTTGAGGTAACTTTTGTATGGGTATGAGGCTGAATTAATTTTTTCCTTTGCCAATGTACCTCCAATTGTTTCCGAATTATTTGCTTAGAAAGTTATCCTTTCTCCACTGGATCATCTTTGCACATTTTTCAATGAACTATTTGTGTGGGTCTATATCTGGACACATTCTGTTCCATAAATTTATATTTATATACTGTCATCAATACCACACTATCCTGATTACAGTAGATGTAGAGTGAATTTTAAGTTGGGTACTGTGAGCCCTCCAAAACTTTGTCTTTGACAAATCTGTTCTGACCATTCTCACTGTTTCAACATATAGTTTAAAGTGAACTGTCTACATCTACAAGAAAATCCTGCTATGGTTTAATTGGGATTTCATTCAATGTATAAATTCGCCTGAGAAGAATTGACATCAGAAGTACAGTCATGAGCCATACAAAGACTTTGTAGCCAATGAGAGACTGTATATACACCTATCATTCTATAACATTTTAATGGTGCTGAGTTTCTTGTAAGAAATGGAAAGATGTATGGTTAAGGAGGAATTATTTTCTCTCTGATGGAGCAGTGCCTGTGGGGCTTGGCAGTAGATTCCAGCTTACTCACAGCACTTCAAATTTGAGTGCATAGATTACATCACAGTCACTCACTCACTGACCTGTTTTAGCATCAAGGAGCCTGTCTCCCTAGTGCTATGTATTCAGATCTCACTTGATGGTCATCAGGATACATGGCTGTAGATTCTTTGTTGAGGACCTAGATCCTGTACAAGGACATGGGTCCCTGGAGATATCTTAACAAGTGATAAGTGCCACTGCCACTTTAGTAAAAGCTTTCCATGCTGGTGTGGAGCCAGCCTGTTGCTGTAGTTTGGAAATATTTTCAGGTTGTAATGATGTAAAGTACAGATAAGTTTTATTTCTTCCATCATTTCAATGCCAAAGAGGGCTCTTTGTGGCAGAGTTAATGAATCCGAAAACAAATTTCTGAAGTCAAAATATTGACTCCTCAGTTCTACATCCCTTTCATGTTAAACAGCCTCTTTAAAAAATAAAAAAAATGAATGCCACAAAGTTTCTCTCTCTCTCTCTCTTTCTCTCTCTCTCTCTTTTGTTAATCCTCACCTGAGGGAATTTTTCCATTGATTTTAGATTGAAAGGGAGGGAGGAGGGAAAGGAATGATATGAGAGAGGCATCAATTGATTGGCTCCTACACATGTCCCTGGCCAGGGCCAGGGATTGAATCCACAACCAGCTTCATGCCATTGACGGAGATGGAACCTACCACCCGTTGGTAGGGGGCCCAATACTCTAACCATTGAGCACACAGGTCAGGACCCACAGAGTTTCTTAATCTGACCAATGCTTCACCATGCAATAGCCAAAATCCCATTGACATTCCCCCATGTCCTTTTCTCCCAGTCTTGTTTTCTTATTCCTACTGATGCTCAAGGCACCATCCACTCCCTCCTGACAGTCACTATGATGGTGACCTATGCCTGACAAAGTTTCTCCTCCATATTTCCAATCAGTCTAGCCCACAACCCTATTCATGGAGCAGCATTGACAGTTTCGATGTTCTCTCTCTGAGCCCAGTATAGGAAGGGAGCAGGGGGAGGGCTGTGGGGCAGTGTTTATAAAGCTCACAGCAGTGGACAGGGATGTCCTCAACCTTCATGTTCACTTCCCACTCACTCTCTGAGTCACCCAGAGCAACTTCCAGTCCTGAAAAGTGCACTATGCAGGCGAACAATTTTTTTTATCTTTTGTACTGCATTTTTATTATACTTTTTCTGTTTAGATACACAAATACCATTGCATACAGTTGCCTTGAGAACTCAGCACAGTAATATGCTGTGCAGGTTTATAGTCTAGGAGCAACAGGCTCTACCATAGAGCCTCGGTGTGTGTCAGCTATGCCACCTAGGTGTGTCCATGTACTCGGTGATGTTTGCACACGGGCTCAGTCCCCACCCATTGCGTTTCACAGTGCATATGCCCGTTGTTGTGCTGCATGACTGCTACTGAGCCTTTCTTTTAGGAGCGCAGTATGTCTCCATTTAGTTAGGACTCTTCTTTCTTTCATCAGCACCTTGTAGCTTTCTCATTTTTGCTTCCAGTTGTCATAGGTATCTTAAAATTACATAAGAGAGCAGCATAGGTTTAGTATTTGAACCCAGGTATTCAATGCTAACTCTTCAGAATTCACTTAGTAACTCTCCCTTGGCTGTTTCTATAAATCTTCAATGATCGCATCACAAACTTAGTCCAATCCTTATCAGGCTACTATATGGGAGCATCTACTTGAGACAGAAAAAAAAAAAGAAAAGAAAAAAGAAAAGAAACCACACGTCATAAATATTATGCTTTTGCTTTGCCTTTTCTAGATGCACGATGACTCTGCTAAGGTAGGGGTAGATGACTACGGTAGATAATAAATATAGCGTGGCTTTATGTATAGGTCACTTTTGCGGTATTTTCTTGTAGGCAGGCAGCGTTGTGTAAGGAAGTGATGGCAGCAGCCTGGGCAGTCCTTTGCAACCAGGAAGATGGAAGATGACAAAATAGAATGAGAAGAAGCCTGGAAGGAGCCGAGTTCCTTGATCATAATGTTGAGCCGCCAAACTGATCCTGGGTCCACATAGTCCTACATGTCCAGTCACTGTACCAGTAAATGCGTTTATGCCTGGAGCAGGCCATCATGAATTTGGTTATGTGCAGCTGAGAGATCTTCTGATAGAAGTAACTGATTTGGCTGCACCCTCTCTACCTTTCCCTTCCCCTCAGGCTTTAACCACAGTGGTCCCCCATGTCACTGTTCTTCTGAATCTTCTCTTTGTTCTTACTGTTTTTCTCCCATGCTGGAGTGCCTTCCCATTCCCCTTACCCCACCCACCTCGCAGGAAGGTTCCAAACCAATGCCATTTCTTCTGGGAGGAATTTCTGACTAAACATACCTTCCCAACACACATACACACACACACACACACACACACACACACACACACACACACACACACCCCTTCATCTACAGCATCTTTATTGTAAGTACCGATATGACTGAGCTGCTGCTGAATACCACAACAAAGATGAAAGTTTATTGAGTGCTTATTTTGTGCCTGGCACCGAGAAAAATACTTTATTTGCTTTCGTGTTGTCCTTTCCACTCCCCATGAAATGTTTACACATCAATCACTCTTATTGCCTTTCACTGACCAAGGATAAAGTGAAGTTTAAAGAGGCTTATGCAGTTTCTCAAGGTCACAGAGACAATTGGGAAGTAGCAGAGCTATAAAAACTCCAGCCCCGTTCTGACTCCAGACTGAAACTCAGAGTACATCACACTCAAGTGAGCATGTGTGGGATTTGTTTTCACTGCGACTGCATATTCTGAGAGGAGAGAATGTTCCATTAGATTTTCCTGTCTGCGGGCATGCATATGCCTTGCACAGACAGTACACAGTACATGTGCCAGTGATCAGATGGGCACCCCTGAGTGCCAGAGCAGCACCTGTTTTCCCCAAGTGCTGGCCCAGGCTCTAGCTGTGGCCTCCCCTTCTCTATAAACATGCTATCTTTACTAGCCTCTCAGCAGCCCTGTCAGAATCGTGTTCATTCTCACTAAGATGTTAGCAACTGGTCATGGCTTATGGTTTCCTTCTCTATTGTGTATCTTTTTTTGATATGTTTATTGATTTTAAAAACTTATTTTATTATTTAGATAGAAAGAGGGAGGGAGAGGGGAGAGAGTGAGAGAGAAATATCTATGTGAGAGAAACATTGATCATCTGTTCCCGATTGGGGTTCTAGCCATCAATCTGGGCATGTGTTCTGACTGGGAAGGAAAAGAGGGATTTGTTGATACATGGGCTAACACTCAACCAGCTGAGCAAGTGTATCTTCTTGTCGGAAACCAAATATTGTTCTCACTAAATGGATGTAAACAGGAAGCCAGAAGGCTGGTCAACCTTAATTGCTCTGAAAGGTCAGAGCTAATTACTCACTGTTTAGTTGAAACATTATTGGTTGAAGCAACCTCTATGTTTGTTTCTTGTTAATTTCTGTTTTTGTTATTTCCTGCCTAAAGGCTAGGGGTGTGTCCCAAAGCCTTAATAAAAGGGAGAAAAAGGCCAGAGCAAGGGGCAGTCCTTTCCACTAGAGGAAGGCTCCCGCCTGGCCCCCCAATATCGCCAAATTTATGCTTTCAGTCTCTCATTTCGTTTGCGTGCGGCCTCCTTCAGAACCCAAACCCTGACCCGGGAACCGTGAACCACGCGGGACGTGGAAAGAGGTTCCCACATCTTCTAATAAAGATTTTTCAGAGAAAGTGCTGTTGAAACCATAGTAATGACTATCTCATGGTAAAATTTCAGGTTCATTATGAGATTATTAAAGATAAGCTCTGCTGAATATACATGGACAAAGCATTTGTTGAACAAATTATGATGAGCTTGTGGTGATGGTGGGTGAAGTTGTTATAGTGAAGTAATATGAACAAAGCAATCTTTTCCTTAATACTTCACTGAGGAGTCCAATATTTCACTGCCCTAATCTCTTTTTGCAGGTGAAGTCTTTTAATCTCAAAGGCTACAATCTCCCCTAACCTACTAGTGAATGTTAAGGCTTACATAAATAACCCCTATATTTTCATCTAAATTCATATTCATTAAACAACTGTAAACAAAAATTAAATTATGTGAGACAGTATAGCAATAATGATAAGCAGCAACATTTGTTAATGCTCATTATTTTGTTGGATTGGAACTGAATTTTCAATGCTATAGAAATCATAAAGATTTTGGTGGATGCTTATTAATATGTAGGCTCCTACTGACATGCAGGCCTCAGAAGATACTTATAAGAGAAGTGGGAATCATTGAGCTGGGTATTTCAGCTGCTCTTCACTAAGGGTTTGCCCTTGGACTCGGGAGCAACATGTAGCATGAAAGCATGCTGGAGAGCATATGTCTTCTTTCTCCTGCCTCCCTTCTTCCATGAAACCTCATACCAGGCACTGCTCCATGCTGATAAAACAAAGATAAACAGTGATTCTCAGTGAAGTGCCAAAGAAAATAAACACAGTGAATTAGGTGCTAAAATAGGGCACCATAGACTTAGAGAGGAGGAAACACCTGTTCAAGTATTCAAGGCGAAATTGACATTGCAGGGAGAGATCATTCCACATAGAAGGCATATAAATAAAGACCCAGAGGGTTAAGGAAACCTGGTGTTTGCTGACCATTGTTCCATGTCTGGCCTGGCTGAAGTTCAGGGTCAAGTGGAGGCAGGTGAGGTTGGCGGAGTCAGATGTAAATGGCTTTACATGCCACCTTAAGGAGGTTGGACTTAGTCCCATAGACAATGTGGAGCTATTGGGAAGAAACCTAGAAATCCCCAGCATTTGGAATAAAACAATTTCTCAGTTTACCTTGACAAGAATGTTTAGCATTCGAGTTTAAGACAACTTTGTTCTTAGCTAACAATCTGTGTTCATCAGTTTCGAGCTGTATGTGAAAAAAAAAATTAAAAAAAGATAAAAAGGCTGCTTTGGTTGGTGCAGGAAGTTCAGCCCTTTCTGTAAACTGTTCTAGAGAACAGTTTGCAAATCAAAGTTCTATGTTCCCCAACATCTGAATAACTGAAGGATCACATAGATATGATCTTTGAAGGCAGCCCTTCTATGGCCTGGTACAGCTCCTTCCTGCAACCTCCCACAGGCTGTGCTGTCACCGGAGTCCACAGTGGGAAGTATTTACACTCCACTGCAGTTCAACAGGCTCCTTCGCTAGCAGCTTCCAAGTTTTGGTAAGGAGGCATCCTTCTGATTTAAGCAAGATGGTTTGGAAGAACCAAATCAGTATGATATCTATTGCGTCTCCTGTTCACCTTCTCAGTTTCCACAGTCTTTCCTTAGGGCAAGCCCTCCTCTCTGCTGTGTTTCCATTCTTCCACAGGCATTCCAATGAGCCTGTGCTGCCTCTTGAAAATGTGTCACGAGAAGAGGCACATTACAATGGATGCATTTTTTAATAAATGAATTTATCATGAAAAGGCCTCCTCAGGGGCTTTTTCTGGAGAGTATTGCCTTAAAATATAGACAAAAGAAACACCTATGAAACAGAGTAAAAATGGGCTTAAAAAGTAGCTCAGTGTTAAGCCAGACACTGACTCATGGTTTGATGGAGCACTGACATTTTACATCATAATGATGGAATGCTGACATTTTACATCATAATGAAAACTGATATGCTGTCAAGATTGCCAGTCTTCCTTCTCACCACCACCCCAACCCTCTCCCCATGGAAAAATAAGAACCTTGGACAGTGAGAGGAACATAGCTAGGATCAATATTTGTAGAGTGAATAAAGTGGAAAGCCACACATCAAGAGGAATAGGAAATATCTTTAGTTTGAGGCCCTCAGATGTGTCTATTAACTCACGGAGCTTCCAGTCTGAGGAAATGTAGCCCCCAGGCTGGACAAGCAGAGAGGTCCCTGCTTATTAAATGAGTTTGATAGGAGGGATGCAGTGAGTGGGAGACAAAGCAGTCAAGGAAACGTGTGAGACATTTAAGTAAGGTCATTCCCACTGGCCCTCCTATAGGGGCCTTGATTTGGGGGCTGTAAAATGGACGTGTGCTAAAATTAATTACTTCCCATGGATGTGGTGGGGTGGAAGGGAAAGACACGCTTCAGGACCAGGTCATAATGGAGCCTCAGCTTCTCCATAACCCTTTCTGGGCCAATACCTCAAGGTGCTCCTGCTTTGACATGCTGCCCCAGGGTATGCTGGTCCAGCTGTCCAGGCACAAATGCTCTTTCCACTTCCATTCTGCTCCCCTTGTCATTCAAAAATCATTCCCTTCAAAAAACATTTTAAGCCTGGCTGGTGTGACTCAGTGGTTGAACATTGACCTGTGAACCAGGAGGTCATGTTTTCAATTCCTGGTTAGGGCACATGCTCCAGTTGTGGGTTGCTGGCTGTATCTCCAGTAGGAGGCATGCAGGAGACAGCTGATCAATAGTTCTCTTTCATCATGGATGTTTTTATTTGTCTCTCCCTCTTCCTTCCTCTATGAAATAAAAAATATATTTAAAAAACATTTTAAAATGACATAAGCAGATTTAATAAAACGCTACTATGCAAATCGACCAAACAGCAGAACGACTGTCTGCTATGCTGTGCACTGACCACCAGGGGGCAGATGCTCAATGCAGGAGCTGCCCCCCACCAGGTGAGTGCAGCTTAGCTAGATGCCGGGCTCACTCTGGTGGGTGCAGCAATAGTGGTGGGAATCTTTTCTACCTAGCCAGCAATTGGACATCTCTTGAGGTCTCTTAGACTGTGAGAGGGCACAGGCCAGGCTGAAAGACCCCTCTCGAGTGCATGAATTTCATGCACTAGGCCCCTAGTATTTTAAAGAAGAAAAATTGGTAACCTAGGGTCAGTGAAATCTAGCTCTTACTCTTTGAAAAACTAGGGAAAAAAATCAGCACTGAGATAGAACCCCGTGAGAGGTAAGTCACCTTTAGGGAAGGTATAAGAGGGAGGCACTGGAGGTAGTTTCTTGAGTATGTGTATGTGTGTGTGGGTGTGTGAGCATAGTAAAAGATTCACTGGAATAAACAACTCAATAATTCAACAATTTCTCCCAAAGTGAAGGAGATAGATCTAATAACCAATGACATGGCAGTGTTATCCCTTTTGGAAAAATTACTTCATTTCTATATTGATTTCTTTGAAGAACTGTTGAAAAATATACAGAATTACTTTCTTAACTACTGATCAGAAAGACCAAGCAGTACTCACATCAACTGATTATTTTAATGTCAAATATTTATTTCTATGCCATAGTCGCCTCAGCACAATTTGTAAAGGAAAGGAATCCAAAAAAAAAAACCACAAGTTTTTTTTTTTTTTTTTTTTTTGGTCAGGATATTTTCTCTGCAGATATAAGAAAGAAAACAAACACCTTGGTACCAGAATTACCATTCCTTTCACATCAATTCTAATAAATTGCATCTAAATATTTTCCTTCGAAGTCATTTTTTTTTTTTTTAGGACAGAAAAATATCCACGGGGTGGGGGGAAAATTTTGGATTCATTAAAATAAATTTGAGATAGTCTTTGTCAGACAATATATCTAGAACATCTTTGTTTTGGTACACTATATCACTAATTGTCATATTTTTATTTAATATAATAGGCATACTTTATTACATAAAACAAAGTGCACTGAAAATGAACAATGTTAGAAACAAACTGAAATTTGGTGTATCTTAAATCTCCTGGTGATTATATATTAGCTGAAGCGCTGGTGTACAAATTTTCTACCAATACAAATGCAACTCTCTTCTGTGATGAAAATGCACTTATTAGCTTAGTTCTTTTTGCTTTAGCAGATAGGGCATCCAATACAACTGAAACAACCTGATAACAAATTGTTTTTGTTTTCCCAATAAATGGAATGATCTGGTTTAACTGGCTTCTGCACTCAAGGGAGCCAGAAGAGGGCATTTATTTTTTAACTATAGTTCTCGTCTGATTCAAGGCAGAAATCCACCAAGTTTCTTACAGCGGAAGTAGGCACCACACCTTAGATCACAAGGCCCCGAGAGAAGCCTGGTAGAGCGATTCTGCGCTGCAGGGTGGTGGGCCCAGCACCTAGAAGACAGCGTGGTGGTTGTGCACAGAAATCCCTTCAGCAGACTCAGGGAAAGGATGAGAGTTCTTTAAGTTCATGCACATTTTATTGAGTAGTAATATAAAATGCTTTTTCTTTTTCATTGTTACAAGTGCATGCTTTGATTGCCAACATTTCAGAAGTCAAATTACAAAGGCAAGGCTTTAGGCTGTAGTGAATTACTTGGGCACTTATACAATTGTTAAAAAATATGAATGGACTTTTGTTGTTGTTGTTTTCAGAATGAACCAGTTGTAACCCGTAACTGATATACAAAGGGAAAAAAGTGAAAAAAGTACATAGTTTGTGGCACATGACAGAACAGAACAAAATAACTAAATCGTTATGACATTAACAGTTACCATGCATTTAGAGTTTCACATGTAACTACAAACTTATTTAAATTTCACAAGGTTGCTAAACATGCTAACCATCTATATGTGCACTGACAAGCTTATGTTAAAAACTTTTAAGAATACTCTCCCCCTTTAGATTTTTCAAAGCTTTTTTGATTACAAAATTTCAAAGGCATTAAGCATTTTAGAGAATATAAAGTACGCCAGTATACATACATTTCCAGTATATGTCAGACCACTAAGCGCATTACAGTCCCATACAGGCCAATACAGCCATTTTTTTTTTCTTAAAAAACATGCATAGGCAGATTTATTTTTACAGAATATAGATGCTTTATCACTGTACTTAATATGGTATCTTGTTCACTATACTTAAAAATGCACCACTTATAAATATTTAATTCAGCAAGCCACAACCAAGACTTGATTTATCAACAAAACCCCTAAATATAAACAGCAAAAAAGATAGATGTAATTATTCCAGTTCTTTAAAACTTAAAGAAAAGAAATGAAAAGATATTCATTGCAAAATTAACAAGTGTTATATTGAAAGAAGGGCATTCAAGCACACTAAAGAAACCTGAGGTAAGCATAATCTGTACAAAATTAAACTGTCCTTTTTGGCATTTTAACAAATTTGCGACATTCATTTTTTTTTCTTTTTCTGTTTTTTTTTTTTAAGACTGCCTAATTCATTTTATAGCCATTGTCTGACAAGAGTAGCAAAACATTATCAATAAATAGTCCTTAGTTTGTACATCATTTTGTTAAAAATGTTTGATGTCATCCATTTTTAGTGCTGCAACTGTAAACGTACAATAGAGTAAGAAATTAGACAAAGTTTTCGTGTCCAGTAACATAATGAAAGACCTTGCATTACCCTATCTAGGAGTCTCCAATGTGGGAGGAAAACAAGTTCATCTCCTAACATTGCAGTATATACTAGCATTAATTAGCTTTCTTTTTTTAAGTTTGCTTTTCCTATAAGCATTTTTAAAAGGTATACCAAAAGAGGTGTTTAATCACCACCCTCACCAAAATATAGTTTATTATCTATCTCTCCCTCTTTTCTAATGATAGTGTAAACTGGATCCAATTCCTGGCCCCCACAGCAAATAAGCTATCTTCAGAGGCAAGAACATACAACTGCCAATATGCAGCAATCCCCACCATGCCCTGCAGCTCGAAAAAGAAAGAAGAAAGAAAAAAGAAAGAAAAAAAGGAAATAAAAGAGTGAATAGGAAGTGGTCACTGAATATTGCTGCTATTACTGCCATTGCTGTCCGTGCCGTTAGTCTCTGAGGCGAGAGCCTTGTTGATGGAGTTAAGGTTGGCGTCGGAGGGCATGGCATCTCTGCGAGGTGGCATCCTCTCGTTAATTCGGTCTAAGCCCTTGGCCTCCTCGAAGCTAGTGATCTTATGTTGTGGTGAAAATCCTTTGATAGCTAAACAGAAAATCATTAAGAAAAAAAGAGAAATTGGGTTAGCCAGAAGACGACCAAGGGTACCACTCTTGCATTAGGTGATGTTAGAGATTTCGCAGTGAGAGATGGGAATCCTTTAGTAGAGAACAGTGACGGGATCTGAGCACAACACAACGAACTCCTTACCATCCTTGCGGATAACCAAGGGTTGGAAAACAGCCAATGTCTCTTGTCGTCCTCTTCAAGTTAGTGAGATGGAAGCACGTCTCTTTCTTCATGTAAGCTTACATAAACAAACCCCAAAGTGGAAATGGGAAGAGGAAAGTGCTACCAGGGCCAGCACGTATCAATGGGCCACATTAGTGGGTTTATTGCACCAATCGCCCTGATTCTGACTGGAACACCACCCTGCTTTTACTATTCCATTCTGCTAGGAACAGCAAGTTCAATAGCATCACAGAGGTAGGTGCATCTAACATTCTGGTAGAGCTTAGAGCAGAAGCTAAAAGATAAAAGGCATTAACTTGGGGCATTTCCATGCCATCTCAGAATCCCAGAAAGTCTTCCTTGACAAAAACTCAATAATGGCATGGAAACAATAAAATGAAAAACTCCTGTGTCTCCTCTCAGCTTTGGGAGCTTGTGGAGTGGGTGCAGAGGTGAGAGGGACTCAGAAAACCAAGCTCGCATCACTAAGTAGAAAATGCCCTCTGCCCTTCAGCAGTGAACAGGTCAAACTGATGTTCATCTGGTACCCATTCCTGACTAAGTCACAGAAAACTCTTTCTTGGTAGATCAACGTAGACATGAGCAATAGTTTAAGAATCACATGGAGAAAGTGCCTTTCATAACATTTTAGCAAAAAAAAAAAAAAGAAAAAAAAAAGAATAGGACTAGTTTTGGTCCCATTCAATGACACTATGAATTTTCAAAAGGCGGGGTGGGGGGGGGCATTAATATCTGATTTTTTTTTTCTTTTCAGAGAACCTTAAGTGTGTTCCAGAGACAGATAAGGTATATCTGTTCTAGGAACTAAATGATTTCTTCAGTGTGGTACACCAACAAGTTAGCTGGAAGTCAAGTATATAAATGGGGAACCAATGACATCAGTTTGCTTTACTCCCTGTGAAGTACAAGTCAGGTACCAAAGGGCCAATCTCCAATGCCAAATTAAACTGCGTCTCCATGGCTGATTAAGGACAATTTCATGGCACCTTTATCCTTCCCACCTTACTTGGGGAAAAAAAAAGGAAAGTGGTTTCAAACTGAAACTTTGCCAGCCACTCCTACACAAATGAGCAGTACTTTTGATTAGTATGGATGAGATTCTTAAAAGATACACACAGTTGCTTCTAAACTCATTAAGCAATGAGAAATAGCTTGCTCTCCCCCCCCCCTCTGCATTTTAAAGGTTAGCATTATGGTGATTAGTCAACTATGAGAGGAAGAAGATGGGGAAATGGGGGAAGACCAAGGCCCAAAGCAAAGCTTCTTAATTCTTCTCTAATTTAGTAATAAATTGCAGAATAATAGAGCTGTCTAATGAGCACCCACCCTGAAAACTAACTCAATTATTTTGAGAGACAAAAACAATGGCACAAAGTGGCACTCTATTCTTTTTCTCAACCACTAGGAATACCATTTCATCAGAATTAATAAATATCAAAAGTTCATCATCATGATTAATTTTATTAATTTCAGTGATAAAACTGGAATCTCTGGGTTTAAAAGCCAATAAGATGGGAGCATAGAAATTCAAACTCTAGTTAGGACCATGCAATATGGTCAGAATGGGGCTCCGTTGCTAATCACCCCTGTCTAGCCTGGTATGGAAGAATGTGCTCTGCTGTAGTTGCTGGTCAGACAATGGGTATTAGCAATTTACATTGGTAGTGTACTTAACACAACACAGAGTCACAGAAACCACAGAAAACAGCCAAACTATCCACAAGAATGCACACTGCAGATTAGAATGTGCTGAGAGGAATAGAGAATTCCCACATAAATAGCAGTTTATTCACTGCTATTTAGGAAGCAGTTGTATTTTCTCTTACGTTGCTACCATTTCCCCTACTACATCCAAATCATGTACAAATTAAAGAGTGTAAAGTGGCACTTTTAAAACATCACATCAAAGGGCCAGATGCACACCATTTGGGGAAAAACAAAGAATTATCTTTGCAAGAGCAAAATACAACTGAAGAATTTTGTTTTAAAGGGGAACTTCAAATTATTCTTTTTACAATTTCCAAAGGGTAAGTAGGTATAATATTAAAAACTATGTTGATATGCAGTTCTCTAATAACTATATACTTAAAAAGCACTTAATTAAAAACTAATTGCTAAAGGATCAAGTCTATTGTCCTCGAGCAGTGCCGGGACATGGTTGGTGGTAGACATGACTTGATTTCCCCTGCACCCAGCAGAGGGCCTGGTGCAAAGTAGACAATAAATGTTAATCAATTGAGTGAATACTTGACAGCCGCTGCGCTTGTTACAGGCCACCTCCACAGACACTTGCTGGTGCCAACTGTACTACAAATTCCAGTAGGTTAAAATTTGGTGAGAGTAGCAGAACTGTTTATCTCATACACAGCTGTCTCTTATTGAATTATTGTTTAGAGACATAAATTAATGTTGAACTACAACAAAGCACTATTCAAATGAACATTTTCTTTCCTTGCTAGAAATTTCTGAAGACTAGAATTCATAAAGCTATTTTTATTCTCTCCTTTTCAGTGCTGACTGAAAGTGATTTGAGGGAGGGACATGGTTCAGCTCAAAGAGTATTGTTTTGTGCGTTATTTGTCAAAACAGCTGCCATAACCCCCACCCCACATCGTTCAAGATATATAATCCTTTTGTTTTCTGTGATTATCCTAGGTTCGTTGTATACAAAGTCAAACATAGCGTTAAGGGAAAAAAACAAACAAACAAACCATAAAAGGACACTTTCCCCTTTAAAGCAAGAACATTTTGGTTAATACTGAGCCACAACTGTTAGCCCAACACCCACACACTCTGTACAAGCTACAGCAAAAATAAAAAAAAAATAAAAAAATGAATACACCCAGCAGAGCCCTTATCTGTTGCAGGTACAACAGAAAGGGGACTGGCCAATTTACCTTCATCAGCCTCAATAGCCTCAACAGTAGCTGAAGAGAAGAAAGGGGGTGCAAAATGAATGAGAAAAATGAGCAGAGGATTTTTAACTCTAAGAACAAATCAGTGACGATCAAGGGAACTAAGAGAATTCATGTTCCTGTAAGTGCTGGATTCTGGCACAGACAACAAAACAGAAATGCTAAAAAGAAAGAAAAAAAACACACAACAAAATGATAAGTTTAATTTATAAGATGGACACACACTTCTGAGTGAACTGCTTTGGTTTTTGCTCACTAAATATATGATCAAATGACCCTTTAGGAAAACACTCAGGAAAGTTTTCTTTGACTTAGATCAAATTGATAAGGGTCAATCTAAAATGAGCCTGGGACTGGCACCAATTTCAATAAAACCACTGCTGTGCGTGGTGATTTGCAGTTTTAAAATACCAGGGGGGGAAAAAGGGCAGAATTTGAAGCAGTTGCCATAATGTCCATGGGGTAATTCATGCTATTTAATATTAAGCAGCACATTTTCCTACTGCAATGGAAAAGTGGGATCAATTTAGAGGAAAAATAAAATCAATGAGTTTTGAGCTGAAAATGAGTATGTTTCTATAAAGACCAACACTCAGCATGATTAGAATGGTGAGGGAAAAGAGAAAAGAAAGGCCATGGTATCATTTGGACTTCTTTTACCAGGCAATCCAATTTAAAATAGTTTTTTCTTATCGTGGTATCATTTCTGGGAATGAATTTCTTGAAAAGTTACAATCAAGTGGTAACATGCCAATAGCAGTTATAATTCTATCAGCACGTTAAAGCAAAGGCAGTCCAAATATTGCAAATCAGCGTATTTCAGAAGCAAGACTTGGAAGGCCCATTGCTTTACTAGTATTATAATAATGTGAGGGCAAATATTCCCACTGTACAGGTGTATGCATCTTTCGGCTACTAAGGATAGTTGATATTTCCTTAATTAAGTGCTAAAATGTAAAACTTCTCTACGTTTACTTCCAAAATGTTTCTATTAAAATTCTATCCCTTGATTTTACTGTGCACATTCCTTATAATTTAATGTTTTAAATCTAGGGCAACTGCCAAATGTGCACTACAATTTACATACACTGCATTCTAAATCCCACCGCGGAGAACAATGAAGCTTTATGTGATTTCTCCTTTTTTTGACAATTGAAGGGCATCAGAAAATGGATTTTGAAATTGTATTAATGTATATGGTTTAAAATACATATATGCGGAACTTTTGGATTCTCAGGACTAATGATGTTCTAATGCTTATGTCCCCTGTGTGTATGTGAGTTCAACACAGAATAATACAAACAATGGTTTTAAAATAACATGAACAGAAAAGTAACTGAATAACCTAAGTTAAATAACAGTGAAAACCTGGAAATCAAACAAAGAACTATAAGAACTTAAAATAACTTAAGTTTGAAAGTAAAGCAATATATGTGAAACTATACCAGCACAACATATTAGAACTATGTACTGTTAAGTGTATCCTTCTAGAGCAAATGTGGCCATAGTTTCTGATAATACACTTACAGTACCTTAAAGTGTGCTTATCAAAAACTATGAAGATTTCAATGAGGTAGTTGTGCATTTTGAGTTTATAAGTGATCCATTGATATGGTGTAGAAAGCATGTTTACTGTGATGGGAAAAATGCTGTGTTTTAAAAAACAAGTTGCTAAAATAATTTTTAGGTGTAAAGGGGGAATTTCCTTAAGTACTATATATTTTCCTGCTATTATTTAGAAATGTCCTCTTTCGTGGAAACTCAAAGATATTGATTTTGGAAGAAATGACTATGAAAATAAAGAAAATGAGAGTGCTGTTGCTAGGGGCTGATTATTTAGCAGTTAGCAGTACCTTATACCTAAAGTTGAACACTACTCTCCACGCAGAGAGGTGGGTCTAAATAATGTACAGTAACTATAAGAACACCTGAATTTTCTAGTTTGAGGGGTAGGGATAGAAAAAAAAAACCACACACACACACACACAAAGATTCAGGGGAAGATATAGGAAAATAAGCAAGAGGCTGAGATTATTTTAAAAATGTTATAGTGTATTTTTGTTTTCCTTTTTTTCATGTTAAAGACTAATTTAACAGCAACACTTCCATGAATGATAATATTAGTTAAAATAGATAATAAAACAAAAGTAACAAAAGTAAAAGAATGTATCTAATAAGGTAGCCACTAGCTACATGTGACTATGTAAGTCAATTTAATAAAAATTAGATAAAGGGCTTTCTCAGTTATACTAGCTATATTTTAAGTGTGCAACAGCCTTATCTTGCCAGTGACTTCTATACAGATACAGACATTTCCATCATTATAGGAAGTGTTATTGGAAAGTACCTGTCCAGAAAGCTACACATTTTAATACAAGATCTCTGGGTTTTTTAAAGGAAATGTTTTCATTCTTTTTCAGAAATAAAAGATGGGTATGCTCAGTCTGTTTTGGGGGTATAAATAAAAGACATATATGACTCCCATAAATGTCTACTCAAGTGGATAATGAAATTATCCTTTTTATATTCTTCCTACATTTTCCATGGAAATCTAAACTTTGGGATGTATATTTGTACGTGTGCATGTGCGTGTGTATTTCATCCATCAAATAGACAACCAGAACATTTAGTAAAAATGTAATTAAGACTTTGTTTTTAGCAACTGATTGACTGAGAGTGGGCAAACCTATTGTGCATGTAGGCAACCTAAATGAGATGTCCTATATAGCAAGGCCTGCACTGTGGTTACCATGTGAGCGCTTCAGGAATGCAGGGTGGGTAAAGACTCCATTCCACGCAAGAGGGAGCTGTCTTGTTGGACATGACTGGTCACATGGATGTGAGGGTCCAGTCCTTCTTTGAGCCAATAATAAGACAGAGCTTAAATGAATGAATAGCTCAGGGCTCTAACGACAGCTGGCTAGATGCTCCTGGCATGGGCAGGTCATAGTGATGGGGCTGCTTACCGCTTTGCAGAGTTTGCTTCCCTCCAGAGAGCACGCCGCTGGGGAGCATGCCTGTGGGCGTCAGACCTTTCAGCGTCAGCACACTCTCGCTCTCCTCTCTGGAAAGGCACAAGATGAGGGGGGCATTAACTCTCATTTTTTATGTTTTTTTCTTTTAATAAACAGAGAGGAAGGGAGAGAAATAGAGAGTTAGACACATCAATGAGAGAGAAACATGGATCAGCTGCCTCCTGCACACCCCCTACTGGGGATGTGTCCACAACCAAGGTACGTGCCCTTGACCGGAATTGAACCTGGGACCTTTGAGTCTGCAGGCCGATGTTCTATCCACTGAGCCACACCGGTTTTGGCTGTAATTTTTTTTAATGTACTTTTTACTGTTGATGGTATTACAGATGTCTCACATCCCCTGTCCTTTTTCCTCTCCTTCCAGTCACTACCTCCCTTCCTCCTCCCCCAGATCTCCACTACCCTATTGGCCATGTCCATGGGCTACACATATAACTTTTCTTTTGAGAAAGAGAAAAGACTAATGAAAAAAATGCATATAATAACTCACATTTACATCTCTCTTGACTCTGTAGGTTTTTTTTAACTTATACTATGTTTTTATGCATTCATATTGAAGTAATGTTATGTAAATAACATGACTAAGTTTACAATTATACAACTGGGATGGTCCCTTCTGAGTACTGAAGATACAGAAAACAATTCTGATTATTAAGGAGGCATTACAATACACAGTGGCTGCTGGGCTTCCTTGGTGGGATGCAGATGTTGAACATGAGCCAAGGGGAGTGTGGATGGGTCTTTTCCAGCCCAGGATCAGGAAAAATGAGTGAAGCTCATTTGATTTGGGAGAGAAAACCAGGGAGTATATGGGAGTTTATGGCAGCTATATCTCCCCCTGCATATGGGAGATAAAAAAATAAAATCCATGTATGTATCAGAAAGCTAGACATTACATACAGTGGGCTGAGGAATTCTGACATTACATGATAAGCATGCAGAATAATGGCAAGTAGGCAATAATGCAACTGGTAAAATTCCCCAGTGTTCTTTTTTAGCAGTTTCTTTCCCCATTGCTTTGCTAATATAAAATTGCTTTATTACTCATTATGACAAATGTTTTACAAATAGTTTATATACATCATTATTTCATTATGATTGAATTAGTCATAATGATTAAATAACCATGAAATAGAAATAACGTCCTATCTTTCTATGTAGCAGACACTGTAACCCTATATAATCCCCAAAGCTTACATTTCTTAAATATCTTACTAGAGGCTTGGTGCATGAAATTCATGCAGTGGGGTAGGGGAAGTTCCCTTAGCCTGGACTGCACCCTATTGCAATCTAGGATCCTTCTCGCAATCCAGGACCGCTGGCTCCTAACCACTCACCTGCCTGCCTGCCTGATCACCCCTAATTGCTCACCTGACTACTTGATCACTCCTAACCACTTGCCTGTCTGACTGCCCCTAACCACTCTATCTGCCTGCCTGATCACCCCTAACTGCTCACCTGACTGCCTGATTGCCCCTAACCTCCTCTGCCTCAGCCCCTGCTGCTGTGGCTTCGTCCAGAAGGATGTCTGGAATGATGTCTGGAAGCTTGCTGGCTGTTTGATCTAATTAACATATTGCACTTTTATTATAGATGTTTACAATATCTGCAGCTACCCACTTCACATTTTTATGATGTCTAAGATGACCCACACAGGATTCCTAAACTCTCCCAAAACCTGCCTCTTCCATAATCTTTCTTCATTCACCTTCATCCTTTAGTTAAGTTTAGAGACTTACCCTTTAATGTACTTTCTCTATCTCATGCCACATCCACTCAATCAGTAAATCTGAAGGCTCTATCCAAAAAATATTTCCAGTAACTATCTAACCATTTCTTACAATACTACTCCTCTCACTGAGATATAATTAACATACCATACAACTGGCTCATTTAAAACACACAATTCAATAAACGATTTTAGTATATTTATAGTTGTGAAACCATCACCTTAGCCAGTTTTAGAACACTCTCAGCCCTCCAAAAAGAAACCTTTGTTCAGTAGAGGCCACTTGCCCTCTCTTTCAGCCCTGTATAAGCACTACACAACTTTCTATAGGTTTGCTTCTGAATTTCACATAAATGTAATCATATAACACGTGCCCTTTTGTAACAGCCTTTGTTAGCTTGCATCAACTTTTACCTGGATTGTTCTAGCAGCCTCTTATAAAGTACCCTAGCTCCATGCTGTTCATGCTCTGGTGCCCATCTCCCCACTCCACAACCCCCATAACTATTCTTAGTTTATCAGCCAGGCAAAGCATTGGAATACCTATACAGGTGCTGTCTCTAAAAAGCTGGACAAGAGCCTTCAAAAACTTGCCTCCAACCCACATTCTCCCATCCTCACCCACCTCTTAGACTGTATTCTCTTATTAGTATCCACATCCCTTAGTGTTTTCTAGATGCACCCAGCACCTCCCACTGTAGGGCTCTGAACCTGCCTTGTCACATCCTTCCCCTGACCTCTGCCTGGCTCCCTGCCTCTCTGCCTTCAATGCTGCTCATGCATCACCTTCTAAGTGAGGACTTCCTTGAGAACACTTCAAAAAATAACAGGCACCCTACACTCCCTATCCTCTTTGTCAATTTTATTTTTATCTGAAACGATTCAGCTCATTTGTTTCCTTGTGGTGGTTTCTGGTTGTTGTTTGGCTCCCCTGCCCGCTACCTCCCACCCTGGCTAGAGAAACCTCAGGTGAGGGAGCGTTTCTGTCTGCTTTGCTCACGG
Organism: Lasiurus cinereus; assembly: GCA_011751065.1. Lineage (NCBI taxonomy): Eukaryota > Metazoa > Chordata > Mammalia > Chiroptera > Vespertilionidae > Lasiurus > Lasiurus cinereus. The sequence continues at coordinate 5,404,308 of JAAGEH010002534.1, forward strand.
CAGCATCGGCAGTACCTAGACCAGAGCAGCACCTGATACAAAGCCGGCACTCAAACACATTTCCTAAAGGAAGGAGTCAAAGGGAAACAGAAGGGAGAATGGCAGCATTTTATATTTCTGTCTCCTTCACTGCAGAGTTTACTTAAAATATTAGGTTTGAGATGGTCAATTAATTGTTGTTTACTTTCATGCAGTATTTCAACCCTTTCAGGCTTCTGCCGTCAAACCACTAGAGGTACCATAAAAGAGAAAAATGTGTTGAATGCTAATAGATGGCTTCAGAAAAATTGAGTCTCTCTCTAAATAAATGAACATATTCTTTCCTCTGCATTCATTTTTAAAATCTGATTTCCTTACTTCCTTTCCCTTTCTCATTCAACTATTTTTTTCTCCTCTCCTTATATTCTTCTTATTTTTAAATTGAAGTATAGTTGACTTACAGTATTACAATAGTTTCACATGTACAGCGTGACGAATAGACGTTTACATATCTTACGAAAGATCACTACAGTCAGTCTAGTAACTGTCTATCACCATGCAAAGTTGTTACAATACTAGTATTGTTGGCTATGTTCTCTCCACTATACATTATATTCCCATGACTTTTTCTATAACTGCAAGCTTCTTCCTCTTATTCCCCTTCACCTGTTTCACCCCATCCCCACAGCCACTCATCTGCCTGTAGACTTCTGACACAACCACTCCTGCCTCACACAGAAAAAGTTTTCTAGAAGTTTCCCCATATCTCAGTTGCAGCCATCATGGCAGAGTTCTCCCTCAAATGAAAATAACCAGGCTCCCCTTCTTGAAGGTTCTGTGCTCAGTCTGCTTCATTTTTTTTCTGGGTTCTTCTCTTCCTCCCCAGTCACCGCCCCCCATGGCTGACCTCTTCCACTCTGTCCAGACGTGTGCTTTCTAATGGGGCAGCAGCCCCAGCTGCGTGGGGGTGGCTCTTCCTGCTCCCCTCCACCCCCAGTCCCGCCCAAACATAACCTGAGATGTGCTGCAGCTGGAGCGTTCACATCAGATTTCAAAGATGTGATACAAAAATAAGAACGTAAAATAGCTCTTTAATAAAATTTATATGGACTACACGTTGAAGCCATAACATTCTGAATATATTACATAGAAAGTATATAGAATATATTATTAAAATGGATTTCACCTGTTTCTTCCTACTTGTATTTTAACTGTGGCTTCTGGAAAACTTAACATCACAGATGTGGCTCATTACATTTCTCTCAGAAGGCACTGTTCCAGGGGATGCTTGTCTTTTCGCCCTGCCTCCTCCCCTCCCTTGGCGACCTCCTCTCTGCCTCTGCTTCCGCTTTGTATTCACTCCCATGCCTGCATTTCTCACCCTGGCCTCTCTCTGAAGCTCCAGGGCAGAACTTCTAACCACCTTCTGCCCCATGCAGCTGATCACAGCCCTCCCCATGAAAGCTGTTAGATATTTAAATGGATGCATGCTTCCTCTTCCTTAGATAACAGCATTATCAGGCTGTCAATCACATGGGCTAGTTACGCATCTCTGTGGAACAGTCTTGGAATATGTCCTCTCCCTCGGCACCCTTGCATAGGTCAGGGTGATTGTAGCAAACACCAGAGCCCACTCTAGTGAATTTTAACAGTGCAGAGATGTATTAAAAGATATTAGGGAGCTCATGGACCCAGAGAGTTAGACTGGAATGCTTGGTAGTTGGGAAAAGTACCAGTGCTCATCCGCACTGTGGGATCTGCTCTGCGAAACGCTGCTACTATTGCTTAGAGCCAACACCAAGCTTGTGCTAATGCTGTGTGGTTAGCCCCAAAAATACTGTAAAGAAGGTCCTCTCCTGCCGGCCCCTCAGATCCCATATCAGACAGATGAATCACCTCCACCTGCCTGCTGCTTCCTCAGGATGCTCATTTTAAAAGGGAAATCTTATGTGTCCATTTGATTGGTGGATCCCAGGCAACATGCCTGCACCTTACCTGCCAAGGCCGCTGAAAGACAGGCTTCTGTTCCCCCTAAAATGATGCAAACTAGCTAAATGTAAGGAATGTGTTGGACAGTTGTACCGCCATCTCCACATTCATTCATTAAATTTGTAATCTGCTAGCTTCACAAATTCTTTATATTTGCCCCTTCCTTTGTATCTGTCCTCCTACACTCTAGTTTAGCTTGGATTATTTCAAGAGCTTCTTAAATGTCCTGACACTAATAGGTCATCTTGCTATCTAACCTTCACACTGTCATTAACATGCACCATCTACACATGAGTTAGAGCACGTCACTCATCCCATGAAAACAATCCCATAACTCATTTCCTGCACACACAACATAACATGTTTTACATGGTATTCAGACCATTAAGGATTGGGACTTAAATCCATTTCAGTCTGTTTTTTTACAAGATTCTTTACTCTCCTGCAGGCCTTACTACCCAGCTCCTTTCAGGACTTAGAATTCATTGACTACATAGTTTAGTTTCACCTCAGACTCATTAATGTTGCTCACTACATGAGTTTGGACACATTACTTATCTCAGTTTCAGTTTCCCAGCTGAGGTCAACTCAAGCTGCACGTTTGCTGTATAGATTCCTGTCAAGTACATACACCCTGGGGCATGGCACCTGGCACTTCACTAGGACCTCATAAAAGGCTGCTCTTAGGACTCTGTGGCTGTGTTTCTGACAATTTCTCAGCTTCCAGGAATGCCTTCACCATAGCTCTCTACCCAGTAACTCAACCTATCCTCCTCCAATGTCAGCCTCTTCATGAACATTCTTTTCAGGAACTACTAGGGCTCCAACAGGGTATCTCTTCATGTGTTCAGTTTTCCATTGTCTTCTATTTTATTGTCTTCTATTGTTTATTCTCTACACGTCTGGCATTCCAATTTGGTATCCGTTTTGCTTAACTCAGCATATAGTACACATTTAATGTTCAATCTTTACTTTCTAAAGCTTGAATTTTCTTTGGATATGATCCCCTGTAGTACACAAATTACTGAGATGTTTTAATTACAGAAAAGCCATAAAATATACCTTGTTTTAATTTTCCATTGATATGGTAATCTTAGTCAAGTCACTGATCATCAATGGGTTCAAATGGGCCATTTCACAGCTGGAAAGATTACATCTTATGCACCAATAAAGATTACATCTTAGGTAGGGGATAGGAGGGATTCCCCAATTTTAAGACTTACCTATGTTTTATAGCATTGCCCTCATACTTTCATGTGGTTTAAAGACTAACACAGACAGATAGGTTTTTATATTAAGAAAGGCTTCTACTTTTTCCCTAAATGTACTCTCACATGGAAATTCTGGAGCTGTTTTTTCTTCTCCTTGTAGATATTTCAGATAGGAAAAGCAAGCAAGCATGTATTAGTAAATCTGAGATGACAAATAAGTGTTTATACATAGGTGTAAGCTGAGTTTATGATCTTTCTATAGTTTTTGCCACTATAGAACATCTAGCCACAGAGGCCTCCTTGCTGGTCCTCAAAATAGCCAACCTTTGTTTCTACCCAAGAATCATTGCACTCGTTCTTCCTTGGCCCTGAACTCTCTCACCTCCTATCTCTATGAAGGTCATCCCCACACTTGCTCAAATGCCATTTCTCAGAAAGGTCTTTGTTGATCACATGAGCAAATAACTGCCTCATCTCCCAACTTGCTCTACCTTCATATCGCTTTCTTGTTTTTCTTCATGGTACCGATTCGATGCTTCAAGTTTTATTGCATTTGTAATGGAATGAATGAATAAAAGAATCCTAAAACTTAAGCAAGCAGTTAAGTATTAGAGCACATAGGCTGGAGGGGGCAACGCTGATCTATTTTCAGCTTTAACATGACTTTTCAGGATTTGGCCGCCTACCACAGAGCTAGTGCTGACTTTGATTTGCTGTCTTTGAAAAAGCACGATAATACTTTTCGTCCTTCTCACAGTATCCTGACTTGTGGCATCAAGTCATTCAGTTGTTCTTTAGTGACTTTATTGTAACTACTGTGAAAGAGTTGAGGCAAAAATTAGGCTATGAAATTATACAATATGTACATGGTCCATTTACCAAGATTTTCCTATTTACCCTTTCTAATGTGTAATTGTGAATTGACTATATGCTCCTCACATATAAACATGCCATATCTTAAATTAATTTTTGGAAGAGAAATAGAGTTATTTTGTATGAACTAAGAATAGGTAACTGAATTTAAGTAAAGAAAAATGTAGTTAATTCTCTTCAAGAATATGCTTGTTTTCTAAATCCAGGCTTACTCATAACATGATTCATGGTCTATTTAAAAAATAACTATGACATGGGAATTGAAACATTAAATAACTATTTCTTTCTCTCAATGATTTATTAGAATAATATAGAGTCGCATGAACAAGCTTTATGGTTGGTGTTCATTTCCTAGAAGTCTAGTAAAATGCATGTAATAAAATCATCTTTTACCCCAGAGCCAGAATGAAAAATAAAAAAGGCTATAATAGCTTTCTTCTTTTACTACATGTTCAACCTATTGTGAAATAAATGTTTTAAAAGTCCAGCAACAAATACAGGCTTTAAAATGTGAAATAGTCTATTTGGAGGCTGTCCCTATGGAAATAATGTATGTATCTCAATTTGACTAAAACAGTGAGAAACGGACAATTCCATTTAAAAGAAAAAAAATTATGGTAAAGGAAGTATCTTCTAGCAAAATACTTACATTACCAGATTAAAGTATTAAAATGTGTATTAAGTGATACATAATCAAATTTGAAACAGAAACAGAGGAAAAGTGATCCCACCTGAGGACCGAGAACACTCTGGCCATTTTGCCTATTGCTCGGATTTTGTTCCTTATCACCTCCTTCCGGGCCGCAGCTGTGGCTCCTGCAGTTCAAAACACAGAGTTGACTAGTCAGTGCCTTTTTATATTACTGCAATTATTTTACAAATTTTCATATGTAATAGATCATAGTGAGCAAATCCCCCCTACTCCCACCCCTGCAAGAGAATTTATCTGTAAATCAATTTAAAAACTTATGTATCCAGCTTTAATACTTGGATGTGATTCTTTAGAGGTCCCTGGAATGCAAAAGAGCAATTTCTGAGATTTTCACGGGGAGGTGGGTTAAGCGCTAAATGAAAAATCAGCAGACGGTCAGGTTCCTACTGTTTTCTTCCAGTCCAGTTCCCTTCTCTTTTGTTTATACAAAGAGAGTATGCATTGGCAGGAAAAATGAAGTGAGTCACCAGGATCTTCTACTCATACCCTGGCTGCATGCTGAGAAGACTACATCAGGAAACTGCTTCATTCAAAGTTCTCCCTTGCAGTGATAAAACTAGGGAGCCTCAACTCCTTATGCTCACTGGAACATCATCACTATTGCTTAATAGTCAGGAAACATTTATTGTAGCACCTGATACTTTTTCACTTTCTGGTTGGTTCACAAGTTCTAGAGAAAAAAAAAAAGTGGAAAACTATTGAGTGGGATTTAGGGCACACGATAGTGGCAAACAGTTTGTATTTGAGTGCTTAGGTAAGTAAGTTACACATAGGTCTATTTTATGACTTATTACATTTTCCAAACTTAAAAAAATCAGTCTACATAGGTTATTGTTACTATAAACACTTTCTTTTTTTAATCATTGTTTTAAAAATAATATTATGTGATCTTTCGTGAGTCCATTTTGTTTTTGTTTTCTTAAATTCCTAAGCACGTTTGGAAAAGTACAAGACACAGAAACACACCTCTCTTCAGATTTTTATAATCTGAGTTAAGTGGGACAAGACATCCTTTTTCATACATTCTATGGGACTTTTCAGAAAATGTTAATAAAAACCACTAATAGAAAGACAACAAAATATTTTTAGATAATATCAGAAATGTTCCTAACCTGATGAACAGTTTAAGCCATATAATTTGTTTAAAGACTGCAGTCTATAGAAGATCATTGATGTAAATTTTGATCTTTTAAGCTATGAAAAGAATAAACTTTTTGACCTTTTTTGGGCGGAAAAGATTTCTGCTGTTTCCCTTAATGCTGTGGTCGGCAAACTGCGGCTCATGAGCCACATGCGGCTCTTTGGCCCCTTGAATGTGGCTTTTCCACAAAATATCTTACCCTGGGCAAGTCTATTTTGAAGAAGTGGCATTAGAAGAAGTTTAAGTTTAAAAAATTTGGCTCTCAAAAGAAATTTCAATTGTTGTACTGTTGATATTTGGCTCTATTGACTAATGAGTATACTGACCACTGCATTAGAGGGCTTCCAAGAACATAGAGTCTTTTGCATTGTTTGAAAAGGGTTGAACAATTAATCACCACCTTAACATTTCTATAAGAAACAAAACTCATACTAACAACACCCACAGAATTTTGCAATGGTGGCAGAAAGGCCTTTGCCTTTATCCACCCCAAGAAACTGAGAATATAATGGGCCACTTTCTTCTCCTGAGTGGCTTGACTTGTCAAAGGCGATGCTAAGGCAGACCCATCTCTCGTGCCCTGAGTGCCCCCAAATGTGTACCAGTGAGTCGTCTTCCTCTCACCTTCCCTTTGACCTGAAAGCCCTCCAACAGCCTGCATTTTTGCTCGTTTTCTGTCTCTCTGTGGCAATCACAACATGGCAGTTATCTCCCAACACAGTTGATCAGCAGGACTTACTATTTCTGCCAGCTATTTGCCTGCAGATGAGTAGAGTATTTTTAAAGCCATGTGGGGAAAAGCCATGCTCCAATCCAATCCTTCTGATCAAAGGGAACCATGGGCTCTCATTCACTGCTGGTCCTAGAATTACACACTATTGGCTGACATTGGATGGGAAAATGGGTTGGGTGTAGGATAATCTGCTTCCAACTTTATTCTGAATTTTCAGGAATTTATATTGTCTATGTTTTGTAATTAAGATTCTTTATACAGTAAGTCCTATCCTGGAGAGCATCTAAAAGCCTGAAGTTTCTGGACTTGAATTTTAGATCATTTATGATCAAGAAACTACTGGAGCATATTTGTGAAGAAAAAAAAAATACTGGGATGGAAATTAGTCTTTTTAAAGTAGTTTTCCTATATATGTATTTTCCAGTTATTCAGTTAAGTGCTGCTTTCAACCTAATGTGTTATTACTATCCGGTATTTAATATTATCAAGTCTGACTGGCCCAGTCCACGCAGAGGTCATGATGTGCTAAGTGAGAAAAAGAGGCTGACCTGCAACAGCAAGCAGTGTAGTCAGATCATAAAATCCATCCAACAGACACAAACAATGGAAAGTATGGGAAAGCTCCAAAAATCATGACTATATTTAGAAGCACAAGACAAAAAGCAGCTAGAAGGAGTAGTTAAGTGTCTAGAAATAAACTACATATTTAAGAGAAATGAGCAGGGGAAGATATAAAGTATACATGTATATAAAATATGTAAGAAGGATAATCTCACAGAAATTTCTCACTAAAAAAACTTGTAGAAACCAGAACCAGAGAAAAGAGACAAAGTTGGAAGGGAAATAAATTATGTAGAGCCATTCTTCTGAGCTCGACATGAACGGATACTCGGAAAATGCTCAAATAAATATTAAATTTTAAATATAAAATGAACATTCTGACAGAACCAGTTCATTTTTTTTTCCCCCAAATCGAATGAGTGCCTATGGCAGACATTCTACTCTATGTATTCACAGTGGTGATTCTCCACACTGCTGCACTGTTCCTGAGGAAATGCTGTCTCTCCTTAGGTTTCTCATGGACCCAGGGAAGAGGTTTTGAAGTAAGAAAAGACATTAAAAACTATGCCTCAAATATCCTCGGATTCACTTCAATATTTTCTAAATAATCAAAATCAGAATTAAACTAACTCCACACATTTATAACCTCACAAACACTTAAATATTCAAATAAAACATCTGAGTTGATAAGTAATTGAACTTCAGGAGCTGACCAACAGCAGGATAGATTTAAGTTTAGATATTAAAGGTACTCATATATTTAGTATTGCTATTCCTGATTTTGGTTACTTTCCTGAGTTCATTAACTCTCTTTTTTAAATACTTATTATGTTCCACTGCAAATCCTCACAGCTCATAATTCAATAGAAAGATGAAGGCAAAATGCATGTTATTTTAGAATTTTACCAGCTGTAACTTGCAAAGATAATGTCATATTCAATGCTCATAGTGCTTGCTCTGTTTAAGCTCTGTGAAAATGTAAACACCCCAATTAAAATTCAGTATATTAACGAATGAAGACACATAAAATACCTTCTACATGAAAAAAATGGTAACTTTATCGGTAACAATATAATCGGTTATTTTAACTTGAAATTCTAAAACTGAATGACAGCATTTTCTGTTTTAAAAAATTAATAATTAAAAAAAATTCTCAGCTGAGGCAATGTTTATTGATTTTTAGAGAGAGAGAAAGAGAAAGACATGTGAGAGAGAAAAACTGATTGGTTGCTTCTGTTATGTACCCCAAACAAGGATCGAACCCACACCTAGATAAGTGCCTTAACTTGGAATTGAACCCACAACTTTTTTGGTGTACAGGGGGACACTCCAACCAACTGAACCACACAGCTGGGACAAAAGATGCGTAATTTTAACTAAAATTTCATTTTGTTTTTCCATTCTTTTTTAGGTCTTTGTCACTCTTTAACTTTTAGGTTCTAATATCTTTATGCCTGGGGTATTACGGTGTATTTCCAGAATCTAGGCAACCCGGCTCACTCAATTTTCCTCAGAGCAGAAGAGGCTAATGTACAAAGGGATCTTTAAAGATGTGCTTTTAACATGTGTCCTTTCCGACCTTAACTTAGCAGCTTGCTGACTTCTCGGGAGGTTGTAAAGTATCCATGTCATGCGGCCTGCTGAGCGAGTGCCCCAACCCCTCAGGAGACCTCAGCCTCTGGAAGGGACTGGGAAACAGTGGTAGCCCCAGCGATAGGGGGCCAGGGGGACGAAAGGAGATTCTCTCCACGTGGACGTCTGCTCACATTACAGATGTGGGCTCTGTCCTCCAGCCCAATTCCCATCCCTGAGGCGCTGTTATACAGTCCTTGGTTTTGACTGAATTAGGGGTGTGTGGAAAGTGCTATATAGAATACAATTACCCAAATCATTCATTCAAGAGTTCTTGTGAATCTTATCCTACGCAGCCTGTCCACTGCCACATGTGCACTGCTGCCCACAGAAACATGAATGAGCGTGGTCTCCGCTTTGGAAGAGTGGTGCTGCTGACAATGGACTATGCCAAACATGGGCATGAAAGCAGCCTCGGTGCTGCCCGTGAGAGGACCCTGGGTGAATCTTGGCTAACTCCTCGCTCAGGAGCTGCATGTTGGTGCCTGAAATCAGCGGCAGGGAAGAGAATCTGCACCATAGAGATCTTTAAATGCCAAACACCAGGGCCATTTCCCTTGGTAAACAGGTTGTTGAACATTTACCAGCACACCGAGCGTGAGAAAAATGTTCACCTAGAGCAGTGGTCAGCAAGCCACATGTGGTTCTTTGGCCCCTTGAGTGTGGCTCTTCCACAAAATACCATGGGCTGGGCAAGTCTATTTTGAAGAAGTGGAGTTAGAACAACTTTAAATTTAAAAATTTGGCTCTCAAAAGAAATTTCAATTGTTGTACTATTAATACTTGGCTCTGCTGACTAATGAGTTTGCTGACCACTGGGCTAGAGAATGATAGTCAAAGGATCTTGAGAAGTCAAAGAGTGGCAAGAATGAGTCTTCTCCAAAAAAGGAGGAGAATTCTCAACCATGCAAGCTGAAATGATCCATGTTATGTATGATGATGGGTGAGGAGTCTGGTGTGAATAGAGTTTGGGGACTTTGGGTGAGGTGAGGGTGAGAAGAGAAGCAGGAGGTGCCTGGGGCTGGAATGTAAAGGCTTTATAGCACAGTAGTGCATGGAAACAACAGTTCAGACATCAGCATACACATAACAGAGGTAAACAGAACTTACTTTGTCACTTAGCCCCCAAAAAGATATAAAAAGTTAAAATGATGGATAGAGATAGATATGTGACAAATATAGTCAAACTAGTGGCCTGGTGCACAAAATTTGTGCACATTAAAAGGGAATTAATTAGGGGAAATATTTTAATATTGCTATTTGCCCTTTCTCTATAATAGAAGTATCAGAGATAAAAGAAAATTAGTAAAATATATATGAAAATCTCTTTCCTATCAGAGTCTGGGGCATGCTGCGAGACCTGGAGTTAAGACCCTTCCCACTATCTGCACACACTTCAAAAATGCAGAAGACCCAGACCTAGCCAGCCCCACTCTTATTAGGTAAGACCCAGACCCAGCCGGCCTCACTCCCATCAAGCTGCTCTGATCCCCTGAAACAAGTCTTTGGTCCCCCAGCCCAGTGCCAGGTTGGGGGAGCAGTCTCAGGTCCTTCGTCAAACCCTGCTGGGTGGGGGGGTCACAGCCTCAGATTCCCTGGTCCAGTGCTGGGGTGGGGGGCACAGCCTGAGGTCCCCTGGGCTGGTACTGGGGCAGGGAGGCACAGTCTGAGGTGCCCCCTGTAAAGCCCCGCTGGTTGGGGGGTACAGTCTGAGGTCCTCCACCCCTGTGCTGGGGTGGGGGCCATGGCCTGAGGTCCCACATCTAGTCCTGCTGGGCAAGGGGCACAACCTAAGGTCCCTCATCAAACCCTACCAGGCAGGGGGCATGGCCTGAAGTCCCCCAGTATGGTGCTGGGATAGGGGGTGCAGCCTTAGGTCTCCCGTCAAGCCCCACCAGGCAGGGCACAGCCTGAGGTCCCCAGGCCCAGAGTCTCCAGCCTGATATCAGGGCAGAGGACATGGTCTGAGGTCCCCCTTCAAGCACCACTGGGCAAGGGGCATGGCCTGAGGCCCCTGTCAAGCCCGTGGGGTGAGGGGCATGGCCTGAGGTCCTTCGCCCTGGCCAGGCACCATACAGCCTCAGGTCCCTGCTGTTCATTCATGATGTTGTGGCATCCTGGCTAATTTGCATATTCCTCTATTATATAGATAGATTATATAGATAGATGTTCATTGCAGAAAGTAAGTGATGGGTATCAGCTACAAAACTCTTTCAATATTCCTGTCTGTTTAAAACATTTTGTAATAAAACTTCAAAACATAAAACTATAATTGGAAGAACTTGATTTTGAGGGAAAAGGACTCTCCATCCATCCCTGTTTTTTGCTTTTTTTTGTATTATATGGGGGATGCATGATCTTGTTGAAGGAGGCAATGAAGGAAAGTTCTCCTGGGCAGTGACCTTCACCCCAGACCTTCTGTAACCAGCCCCGGGAAAAAATGAAATCAGTTAGATTTTGTTTTACAAATCCCAATGCAACAGATTCTAATTGGGTTCAATAACTTTATACAATGAGAAGAATTGCAGATTACAAGCTATATGCAAATTTCATATTCAGATATATTACTAGAATATGAAAAAGCTGTGTTTTTTTTAAAATTATTATTATTATTGAGCTGTTTTCTCTTTAATGGAAAAAGCAGAAGTTTTCCCTTTATTATATTGGCCTCACATGCCTTAGGCTTCTTTCTTTACAGGACTCTCAGCTAACACAAGTGTATCCATACCGTATGTTTTAAAATAAAACATATTTTTAAAATAAAACACATTATGTAAAGAAATGTGCACACACACTAACATTTCACACTTTTTCAAAGGAGAGACATTTTACACAATGTCTGTATTTTGTTGGTAGGCTTCAAATTTCTTTTGACTTTTATTTCAAATTCTAAGAAAATATTACAGAAAATTCACTTTTCCACCTTTGTTTAAAGCTAACAAAGTTTACCTCTGCATAAAACCTATTTTACTTGACAGTAAAGTTTTATTATGGCTTACTATTATTAAGCAGAGTTTAGATGTGCCTCAATATTTTATTTTTTGCATGAAATAGAGCAATTACTGACTTTTAATAAAGGTTATTGATGGAACAAAGTATAGGGCATTGAGATAAGAAATAACTTTTGTTGTATTTTAATGAAGACAGAAATTGGTTTGATTCAATCCAAATTAGCACCTTTGAAATACAAGAGATAATGCAAAGGACTTTAGATGCCTCTAAAAACCTTGGGTGATGATGAAATTATGAGTATACAGACTGTCTTATTTGAGAGAACGCATGTTCCCAATTGGCCCCTATAAAAAACTACAGGACCAAACTTTGTGCTATGTTAACACCTAAACTTTATCTATTTTGTCTTTTCTTCCCGTGACCTAGTTTAACAATAACAAATATTAAGGCTCTATATACCAACAAAGCCGAGCTATCCAAAAGGTGCTTTCCACCCAGTTTTGCCCTTGGCTATGAGTGTGACAGGGCTGCACTCATTTTCTTAGACCAGCAAGAGATTGAGTCCTGGATTCAGGGACAGCCCAGGCACTAAGCAACTGTGTTCACTCTGGTGGAATAGCTCTAAAACGAGCCTCTACGTTTTCTCCTCATACATCCACAACAGAATCTTCTCCAAAAAACATAACTGCCACATCCAAGTTTAAATAGTTGTGAAGACTAATGATACTGTAAACACTGTCATTTTAAAATGACAGTTTTTTTTCCTAAAACTGCATTTCCAGTTCCATTTCTGTGATTTTTATGCTAGCGAATGACATATATTTCTACTTTAAAATATTTTTATCACCATATTGTACATGGGTGTAAAAACATGTTTAGAAATTTGAATTAAGTGTATTTTTAAAACGTTCCTGAGGCAATACAACCTCAAAAATTCCTTTGTGATCAGTATCACAGTTATTAGGATTACATAATTGATTAGATAGCATAAATATGTGGTGTGTCTATAAATGTTTAAAAAGCATAGAAATAAAATTTTATTAGAATGTATCCCTTAATAATAGGGAGATTACATTGCCTTCAATAAGGGACTTCCTAGACTCAGAGTTTCTCTAACATCTTTCTGTTTAGTACTCCAGTATGAAGCATCTCAAAGCCATGCTCATAGTGACTATGTCCAGGGAGACCTGTGCCTTCTATTAAAATAGGAGAAGGCAATTGAGAAAGAGGAGGTGGGAAAGGAGAAGCTGCAAGAAGGCCTGTAACCTCCAACTCAGGTGAGTCCCCATGACCATTTTTTTAGGAAAGAGAGCACATGGGAAAATGAATTCCCTTTAAATTCCTCATGAAATATGCTTGGGTCACTCCAGTAGTACAAATATTCTGGCATGAAGATTGCTTCTCTATCAAAAATTAGATTCCTCAGTTTTAGGTTTATCATTGTTGGAAGATCTCTTGGACTAGCCATAACCTGGGAAACCTGCATTGCTTATCCCCTTAGGGTCAGTGCTGGTTAAAAGCCAAGCTGGTTCAAAGAGATTGGTTAGGTGCTGCCCCTCACAGAATAGCCATATGCATGCCTATTAGGCAGAGGAAAACACCTTCAGCATCACAAAAATTTTAAATCCCTGTAAAAATCAATCTTTTTGAAGACTGCAACTTAAAAATGTTTGTAATACCTTTCTAATTTGGATTCTAACTCTACCGCATTACACATTCATAAGTGATAAAATTGGGATATAATGGCTACTCACTCCAAACCACTGCAAACCGCATACTATTCTAAATTTCTTCCATATGCTTTTTAGCTCAACTAAGATCTCAGCATGCAATAAAACCTACAATGGTGTGATATTTGGCATAAGACTATTCTGTCTTATATCCCATTTTGAAAGCAACAGAAGATCCTTCAAGAATATTCAGTTATTCTCCTACTTATAAAACATAACTGAATTCTTTGGATAGGAAGTCTCAAAAATGTACAGACTACTCCCAAATGTTAAATAACTGTAATTATTTGACTATCTTTCCTCTTAGCTAAAAGTTACTTTTGTGTACAAGCTCTAATGGCTTCCACTGACTTCTGTGCTTCAAGACACTGTTCCACCTTTCAATGACCTCTCAGCAAAGTCGCAGAAATTGGCTATAAGCATAATTCTAACTTGGGTGGAAATTAACGACTTTAAAGTAGATAGGAGGCATCTGGTTATCACATAGGAAGCCTACATCTTACAAAGGACATTTCAGTTTATTTTATTGACCAAAGAAGAGATGACTAACATGTGAAATTCTACTTTAATGGACCTCTTTTCATAATAGAAACACATCAGCTGTATAAACTGATGAGAAGCAAAATGGAATGACATAACAAATGTCAACTGAATATGGTAGATTCTTTTGTCTAAATGAGAAACAACCATCATACTTGAATGTGTAATCTATCAAGAATTATTCTGAATATAGATGAGGCTATAACAGTTAAGAAAATATAAGGACCTAATTATGCATACATGCTAAGTACCAGAAAAATTCATTCAGACTAGAACTTGATTCTGGACCCATATTTATACGTAGATCAAATATTAGAATATTTAAATGTTATATCTGAAAATATAAAAAGTAAACAGGAAAATGGACAAATATAGCAGAATACTGATTGGTTGTCCATGTATTATCCCCTAGGCAGAATGTTAATTGAGTACCATTTAACAGCATAGTAAAGCTGACTTAAAGAATTACTGCAACTCCTGCATCTGGCAGTAGAAGATGGCTGAGGCACTGGCGTATATTGAGCTTATCTGAAACAAAGTTACTCAAAGTTCTCCTGATGCTATTCAAGACCTAAGCTGCGTGTTTTGTCAATCCACAGGAAAAGCAGTGAAGTTTTGTTGAAAGAGGAACACTAAGAAATGAGCATTAGCTTCTGGCCAATGATCAGAGCACAAGAATACATAGGCAACCCAAAGAGGCAAAATGGTTCCCAGGTCATGAGACTTGAATGCCACTTAGAATGATTCTAAGGAACAGAAAGAGTAACTTGTTTGCCTAAGGTCATCCTCTGAAAATGATGCTAGAGCCAGCATTCATTACAGTGGCAGGTAGACTGTCAGAAGAATAAGGAGTGTGTTCATTCATTCTGAACAGTCAACAAAGGCACATTCCAGGTACTGTGCTACCTGCTAAATCACTTAGCACAAACCTTTGGTACATAAGTACTCAAAAATGTTTGTTATTATTATTAAGAACAAGAAAACACTATGCGGAAAAGAATATTCCAGTTCCTCAATTACATTTCTTACTGTAAATTAAAATATTGTATGGTTTTAGTTACCATCAAGCTGCCTAAAATGGGGCCTCATTTGTTTCTGTCTCAACCACGTCACAGGCTGGACCCCAGATGACCACCAATTCACTAGGGGTGGACACTACCAGCCAGGATGGTGCTGGTTTTGCGTGGAGAAAAAAAAGATGGGCTGATTAAACAGAATCAAGATTTCTACAGAGATCTGAGAAAAACTGGAAGAAAAATTTCATAGCTTCTCATGAACTAAAAGTAACGACAAAAGAATAAAACATTTTTAAAAGAGTGAACACAGACCACGTCATAAGATTACTTTTAAAATTTAGATTTTTCTGAGCATTTATGTAACTTTTTCATATAGCCTTTAAAAATGCGACGGAGATCAAACAATTCCTCTAGATGACTTTGACCTCATCACAATAAATCTGTCTAAAGTTGTCCAATTATAAATAATTCTCATATAAGTGCCATCTGCAGGTTGAGAAATTGGACCTATAAAGTGGTTTAGTATAGAGGGAGTCATGAAAGCTCTGACAAAACGCAAAAATAACACATCTTAATTTTCTTATGGCATCGGTTTGCAGTAAGCTGCCATTACCTACAACAGCCTCTTTCATAATCATCTCAACCTTGTTGGTGAAAAGTAATGTTTTTCGAAGATATAGACATATATATATATGCACAAAACCTTTATCTTCATTAAATGCCCTTCAAGTAAAGAATTCAGTAAGGTTTGCAGTGTGTGTGCTTATTTCCCTTCTTATTATGTAACAAATTTCCTTCTCAAATAAATTTCAAAAGTACATTTAATTGAAGTATATGCTTAGATATGCAATAGCTAAGGTTTATTATAAGTTGGCCAACATCACCATTAGTTGAAGAAAGGCTCAACTGTGATAGATAATCATTTCTAAAGCTGTGTAAAAATATTGTATTTGTGCATAATACTTGTGTCTCAGGAAATACAGTATAAATTTGAAGTATTTTCCAGAGTATTACTTTACTGTGAGTATAATATCCTAGCCAATGTGAACGTTATCTCATTATCCAACTAATTAGCTAGAACAGGCTGGTTTTTAACTCTCGGTGTGTTCTGTGAAGTCTGCACTTCCATGCAATGTGAAAATTATGTCAGGTGATAAAGAAACATATTTGTGCAAAATCATGATAGTAGAATATGAAGAGAAAGTAGTACTTTTAATGTCTATGTCACTGTATTATTGTAACTAGTGACTTAAAAGGATATTAATTATTATAACCAAATTGGTAAGCCAGATTTGATGATACTGATTACAATATGATGGCTATCACCAGGCATGTTTTTGTTTGTCAAGGCCTCAAAACATCAATAGCCATAAGTATGATGGGAATGTATAACCTGCTACCTAGTAAATGACCATGCATTTTTTTAGACATGTTTTAGTTTTAATGCTATACTGAATAAGCACTTTTCCCCTTTTTTTATGGCAAAACCATAATGCCAAAAAGCAGTTAGCTGAACTATAAAGACAGAGTACAAATGATACATTTCCAATGACGAAGATGATTTAACCTCTAAATCACACACTGCAATGTTAATTGAAAAAAATCAGCAATAAACTGGAAGTTAACAACAACAAAGTAAGAGAAGAAATTACAAAGCCTTTGATGACATATTGAAAAATCTTTTCTTTTCATAAAGGTCCTCCTTTTCCTTTCTTCAATTCTACCATGAAACTTCAGTTATAAAAAGATCAAAGGATTTAAAACTGGTAAAGTGCTACCCATCTTTGCATATAATTTCCTGGGAAAATTAGATGATTGTATCCCATGGCCATACTTCGCATAGCAGTGAAACATATATTTTTTTTTTCCTTATCAATTGCTGAAGAGGACAAAAATGATGTCCTTTACGTCTCCTCCAATTATCAAATATTTCATCCTGATTAATGCTCCTCCCTCACCCCCCCCTCAAATCCTCTGTAAGATTGGCATATTTAAAATATATTTCTTGCCGAGACCAGTTTGGCTCAGTGGATAGAGCGTCGGCTTGTGGACTGAAAGGTCCCAGGTTCGATTCCGGTTGGGGGCATGTACCTTGCTTGTGGGCACATCTCCACTGTGGGGCGTGCAGGAGGCAGCTGATCGATGTCTCTCTCTCATTGATGTTTCTGACTTTCTCTCTCCCTTCCTCTCTGTAAAAAATCAATAAAATATATTTAAGAAGATATATATATATATATATATATATTTGTTGTTGCACTAGATTCTCAGGTCAGTGGAGGCAGAGACCAGGTGTTGGTTTGCCACTGAATACACAGAAAAAGATAATCCATGAATAAATGTTTTTATATAGAAGTAAAAATATAATATATAAAATAAAACAGAAATTTACCACAGTATTAAAATTGAAATACTCTAAATGTTGTTTTATTTTTTGGCCTTTTTACAATAATTTTAATTTTCTTTTTTAGCTACTATAACAACAGAATAAATATTGCTATTGGCCTATTTTAATAATCTGCTGACAGCCAAAGTTATATCTTAGTATTTTATTTACTGGCCAGATTTCTCTTACAGTATGTTTCTGCAGCTTTAAACAGTTGCTGCCTAAACTTACCACACCAGCCCTACTTCCTGTGCTCTCCCCCTTGTCACTTTCTCCTTCACTTGTGGATCTTCCTTCTCCAGTTTCAGCAGAAGGGTTAAACTTAGGATCAGCCCTTGATTTTCTAACATTTCCTTCCACATCAGCAACTTTGAAGGCCTATTTCATTCTTGATGGATTCAATTGCAGCTTTTAATTCCAAGCCTCTGTCATAAGCCTGGATTTTGTTCCCAATTTCCAGGACTTCATGTCCAAGTGCTGCCTGGACCTCTCCCGAATTATATGTGTCACTTTCACTCAAACTCATGTCTGTGGCTGAACTCATCTTCCTTTCTCCTGAGACTGATTAATTTTTCCATAAATGTTCTCATCCTCAAGGGCACCTAGGCCGAATCATCCAATTCAACTTTTGTTTCCTGTGCTCCACTTATGCTATGGTTGTTCAGGCCTTGGGCAGCTCTTTGGAATAGCCCCTTTTATTTTATTCTCTCTCTCTCTCTCTCTCTCTCTCAGAGAAGAAGGGAGAGGGAGAAAGAGAGATAAAAACATCAATGATGAGAATCACTGATTGGCTGCCTCCTGCTTGCCCCACATTGGGAATTGAACCTGCAACCAGGCATGTGCCCTGACCAGGAATAGAATTGTGACATCCTGGTTCATAGGTCAATGTTCAACCACTGAGCCACACTGGCTGCGCTTTATTGCTCAGGTCTAATCACCTCAATTTTCAGATACTTTATTAAGTTCCCAAATTATATCCCACTTATCCTGGGTTCATTTTTCAAGCATTTTTCTAAGCTTAGAAAAAGCACTTTTTTTTTTAATACTACTTTTATTATGTTACTCCTCCGCTTACCAACTGTGGCTTACACTTCCATGTTGATAGAACAAGAATCAGGTTGCTACCAAGCTCCTCACAGCTCTTGCTCTTTTTTTTTTATGTCTATGTTTCTATTTTTTATATTAAAAGTTGCTATTTTATCCCCAAATGTCAATTATTATAGGACACACAAAATTTTTGTTTTCAGATTGGGAACCTGAAATACAGAATGCTAAAATAAGTCACTCAGAAGTGACAGTAATTATGGCCCCAGGAAAAGCTCTAAGCAAATGGCACCTTAAGTATAGGTGCTGCCAGATGCACAAAGCGGATGAGATGGAAGATGGAATTCCTACTCTGCACACCTGAAATACATAATAATGTTGAATGCAAACTGTAATTTAAAAATAAAATGTGAAAAACAGTAGTAAATACTTTTTATAGACTGCTCCCTTTTTACCTTATCCTACTGCTTCTTATCTGTAAACAAACAAAAAAGATGAGATTCATCTCAAATATTCAACATGGAAAATAAATACAGTTTTGATAGAAAGTGACATAAGCAAACCCTCTTTATGGAGGTATTCCTCACGGACCAATAAGATGCCATGGTAAGTCCCACTGATTCCCAAGTTTGCACTTTTAAACAAAGTTCTGTGTATGTAACTTTTTAAAGCTAGACAGAACGGAGTGCGGAAACACTCTGGAACTGTGATATTAGATATGAACAAGCATCTAATAATTCAAAGCAGATGATGGGAGATAATTTTCTTGTATACAATTTTGATGGTTTCTTAAAGGCATGCCAAAAACTGCTCTGATCCTATATTCAGTGACTTGCCTGTGGTTAACATTAGGATAAGGCAAAAATGTGGCTACAGGATAAGAGTTCCACCATGTGGTTTGCTCTTTAGATGAAAGTGGAGACATAAATTCTAATTTAATATTAGTCTGTTCAGCACAGCTGAAACTATATTTGGCTGGTTATGTATTTGTTTTATTATTAATTTTCTTTCTTATTCGAAAGGATTTCAGTTTCACCTCCAGAAGTCTTTTGCCAGACTTATCATACATCATAGTCTCAAACATAATTTGTATATACATATAAAAACTTATCAAAGAGTCTAAGACTTCAGGACAGAAAAGAAAGTTCCAAATAAATATTTCTAACTCCTAAAACTGTCATTAGGCTTCTAATGCTTAGAAATGTTATTATCTCTGCGATGCAGATTGCTTGATTTCTGTCAGTTTCCTCTTCACCTTCAACGCCTCTTCCCCTCGACTTTGGGATCAGCTACTAATTCTTGGTCCTGAAATGAGTCCTCTTCATTAATAAGAATCAACTACCAAATGAGATACATGTACTTGGATGTCTCCCTTCTCTAAGTGTTCTGCTGAAAACCAACTCCAAATTAAAACCAGATTATGATATTATCATCCAAAATCAGAAGAGGAAACAGGAAACAAAGACTCCATACATATAAATTAGATCCTCAGAAGACAGGCATTGGCATTAAACTGCTTCAAAACTTCACAAGATAATACAAGTTTTGTACTTTATTTTCAACATCAAAGTACTACAGACCAATTAGAAACAGCAACCTTTTTCCAGATACATTATCAATATCCTTTATTTTGTAAGGCAGAAGCTGAGCAACAGAGATGCAGATGTGATTTCTATGCAGCAGAAGCCTAGGGGAGTTAGAGGTCTTTTTGTCTGCTCAGATACACCAAAATGTTTAACATCATGAAACATAACTTCTTAGAGTAAACCATGGTTTAAGAAATAGAATGAAACTGTTTTACTTGCATTTTAATTGACTTTCATGTCCAAATAATGGTGCAAAAAATCTATTATTTATTTTATAGTATATTTAACAGAACAAACTATAGTGTATTATGTTAAATTATGTGTTGTTTTGTTGAAGAAAAAGCATCATGCTGTTTCAAAGGAAAAAAATTCAAGCACTGTCATCAGGTGGTGAGTTTTTGAGAGCTGAGAGCCAGGCAGACACTAGTTTGGGTGCAGGCTCTCTTACTTCCATGTGACCTTCAGCTTTTACTGCACCTTACCAGGCCTAATCACTTCATACATAAAACAGGGATAATCACAGTATCCATATCAACAGGTTGCTTTTAGGATTAAAGATAATATTAATCACCTCATATCTATCCTGTATAATAAAAGGCTAATATGCAAATTAAACAAACAACAGAACTATTGGTTGCTATGACATGCACTGAACACCAGAGGACAGAAGCTCAATGCAGGAGCTGCCCCCTGGGGGTCAGTGAGCTCCCACAGGGGGAGCACTGCTCAGCCAGAAGCTGGGCTCATGGTTGCAAGCACAGTGGTGGTGGTGGGACCCTCTCCCACCTCCGTGGTAACACTAAGAAGCAGGCCTAAGCTGGCAGTTGGGCATCCCCTGAGGGCTCCTGGACCGAGAGAGGGTGGAGGCCGGGCTGAGGGACCACCCCCCCAAGTGCATGAATTTCGTGCACCAGGCCTCTAGTATCATATCTCTATCTCTATCTCTATCTCTATCTCTATCTCTATCTCATAGATATGAATGATAGTTAATTACAAATTTTTTTTTGGTCAAAAAGGTCAAAAGAATAAGGAGGTAATATATATAAATGACTTAGAATGATGGCTAATACGTTAGCCACTGTCATCATCATTAAATAGTAAAAGAAAGCTGGCAGAATCTGAAGGAAAAGAGTGAAATGAATCCCATACCTTTCATTCTGTGGCATTATAGTAAAGAATTTAGGAAAATTCCTAAGCAAGTGGAATGGGGAAACTGAGATAAGAAAATTAAACAAGGCCAAACAGTTTGGGTAGCTTGCAGCCTGCCTGTGAATCATAAGATCTTATCTTCCCCAAATAAGGACACTTGAAAGCAAATTGTTTATACCTCTCCTTCCTAATCAGAGAATACATAACTTAAATAACCCTGGCTTGGGAAAAATAGAGAACAAAGACCCAATTCATGCCATTTATCCCAGCCAAAAGATATCCATCTTGGGAAAGGGGGAAAAATAGGGTGAGTTTTATCTCACCCACTAAACAGAGAAGTATGGCTTCTTAGGACTTGCCAAACAATGACCTGGTGAATATACAAACATTCCCAGATAAGCCACAACAACGTAGAAGGGCATGCTGAAACTTAGTCTACTAAATAAGATATCTGGTAGGGACGCTTTGGAACCTACAGGAAGGAGGTTATAAAAATCCCATGAACCCCCACGAGGTATGCACTCAGATTAGCTGAGTTGCCAGCTTATGCTTTATGCCAAGTGTATTATGAATGAATTCCCTTGCTTAGCTTCAACACAGCTATCTGTCACTAATTTGAAATCTTTCTTATGAGGGAGGGACAGAAACCCCTCTGACTTAGGGGGCTCTCCAGTAATAATTCCTCAAGAAAATGAAAAGAACTTCTATTTTCTATGTTTTATACACACTAAGAATAAAAAGATAGTCATGGATGGCAAAGGTACCTCACTACTTTTGACTTTTCAGTTGGCATTGGATATGGAGCAAAAACTATTGAGAAGAGAAATGACTCATAAAAAGATCCCCCTTCTACCTACTTTTAGAATATAAAGCAATTGAAGGAAGAGCTTTAATTAAGCCTATTGATGTCTTCTGATTTCTGTTTTCACCTCTGTAGCCAATAAGCCCACGGGCCCTATAGACAGCACAGGGCCAGCCCCCAGAAAGAGAGACTGCAGGCTGCATTAAGGAGGGGCAAACTTTATCCTAAGGTTGAAAATAATATTACCAAAAAATAGAAAGAGAAAGAAATGTCAAGAAACTGCAGTTCCAAAGAGAGTCAAGTTGTTCTTTAGTTAGCACCTTTGAAGAAATCCATAGTTTTTGTATCATGTTAAATTAAGTACTAGAGAATATTGCTGGTGGTTTACTTTGAAATGTATAATATCCTAATTAGACATCCTTTTAGTTAATACTTCAATTTTTTTTTCTAAGAGGGAATATTTATGAGATTTGAGCTAAGATATCATGTTCAGTGATCTGCTTAGAAAGAAAACATTTTTCAAAATACCTTGAAAAGGGCATTCACTCCTAACTGAAATTAACAGGCTATTTACAAAGCAAGTGCTGATGGGCAGAGCACATTGAATGGAATGAATTATTTTAAAGCAGAGCAAGTCCCAAAATATATCCTTTCATGTAACTGACTGAGAAGTTGAGTTATAATTCACTTTAAGTGAAGTAAATACCAAGTCTTGGTAACATTTAACTGTGTAGGAACATCTACCTGTACTAACAAAATTGGCCGGCATTTTGGCTACAATACTTGGCACATAATAGGTCCTCAATATATGTTTACTGAGCTAATGGATAATTACAAGCCTATGAAGGTAGCTATTCTATATGATATGTTACATTTTAATTATATTGCCTATATTATAATTATTGTCCAACGAACTTGACTACAATAGAGATTTGTTAACAAAGGAATATTATTCACTGTATTAATGCCAATTAATCTTTCTTTTGAGGAATAAAAGGGACACGGTGAAAGCACCTATTGAAAAATGTTATTGACTTTTGAGATTTCACCAGATTTGTATCCTTCCTTTAGGAAAAAGTTTATGCCATTATGGAAATATTACATATTAAATGATATCAGTATCCCTGGAAAAGTTAACAGCAGCAAACTGTGGCTGTAACATGTCAAACATCTAGAATCTGGATAAAGCACAAAATGGTCACTGATCTCTGGAATATTTAAAAATATGTAACTATATTTACTTAGGTTTTTAAAACTATTCTTTAGGTAATTTTAACCTAGTAAAAGTCTGTATATGTGCAGGGTGTCCCCCAAAATGTATATATACTTCAAATGATTATAAAGTCAGTGTTTATTAACATACAGTTCATTTTCAAAATTAAGTGAGTTATCAGCTGGTAAAGTTTGTGTACATTTTTTTGGGACAACCTTTTTTTTTCTCTCCTTCCTGATATTGTACATCCCTTGTCATGTAATACGTGACTAGAGAACAGTCCATGGAGACAAATAGTGAAGACAAGAGAAGTTATAGAAGGAGAAAAACTATGAGATAGTAGAGATAATTGTACACTTTAAATTTACCTAAGTATATAGAGTCTATTTATATAGACTCTTAATATATTACAGACTCTTTTTATATGAGTGAGCAAACTTTTTTACTTTTGCCTGCAGCATTAGGTATTTTGTATATATAGATGGGACCTGTATTAAACCCCAGTGAACATTAACTCATGCTGTTCAGGTATAATTTTCTGAAAGGGCCACTTTCTCTTTTCATTTTACCTAACTACATCATTTAAAGGTAAAGACTTTGTAAATTTAAACTTGCCACATTATCCATTTCCCCCTGCCTCCTTCACCCCTTATTTTGTAATTTGCCTTACTTTATTGATATTACCTGTTTACTTATCTTTTGCTTTAAGCAGAATGCAATTTCATCTCTTCATGGGAATCCTGGGACTCTGAATGCCTCATGCAGAGTGGGTTTTTATTAAATGTTTTTGGAAGCATGTGTGCTCTTGCATTTTCCTCTTCTAAATATATATATATATATATATATATATATATATATATATATATATATTTTTTTTTTTTTTTCATTCAAGGATCAGAGTAATTTTTCTCTCCATCTTTACCCCCATCAATCTTTGTCTTTTACAGAGAAAGCATAATTTTTGAGGGTGGTTGATTACAAATAGCATCTTAAAAAAATAACATTAATTTTAAAACCTTTTAGCTTATTTACTACTTATTAATTACAGATATGAAAATATTGGGATTGACTAAATATCAATATATTAACATATAAATATCTTCTTTTATCATAGACATCAAAATTTGAACAACTGATAGGAGCAACTTCACTTAAAGGGTACTTTTAAAAGTTACCCAGTAAATGGTAACCTCTGCTAGAAAATAAAGGATTACTTTTTTTTTTTTTAAATCAAGGAGTCGAAAATAAATTAGTTACTTAGGAATATGAGATATCGAATGATGGTTTTTAAAATAGTTCACTACTTCACCAATGTTTTCAGGGTAATAGGACAAGTCTCTCAGGTTTTTCATTTCTTATGTTTTTCAAAGCAAATAAAAATTATAATCTTTCATTTTCAATAGTACACTATGTTTTTAAAAAAATCCAAATCTTAGAAATTCATTCATAGAGTTAGCTAAGAGAAGCCATGTGATTTTTCTGGCAAATACAGTAGCACAAAGGTTCAAGCCTCTTACCATCAAATCCATCCTCTTCTGACCCTAGTTCATCATCTGAGCAGATGTTGAGGACATTTACCAGCATCTCGGTCACTAAAAAGAAATAAAAAAGGAAAGAAGTCCAGATTTTTCTATTATAACCTTAATTATTACTCTGGCATTTTTAATGAGCAAGCTTAGCAATAACATTTCTTACCTAGTTTGTATATAGAATTTCCTACACAGTAGTTTCTATAAAATCCAGATCATAAAAGATAAGGGGCTTTATGATTCTATATAGACACTATTTTTATAAAATTATTAGTTCATGCCTACAAAATCTAATAGTAAGGTTTACTGGCTTGAGGTCAGCAGACAATAGAGAAATAAAATATGTGGATGTGAAAATACTACAAATTTATGAAGGAGGCTACTTTTGAATTTTTATTTGTGTGTATAATTGAGATCTAGATCTAGACAAGGTTATTAACTTCTGTTTAGCAAAGACTAAATGAATGCTGGATCTCTTTTTTTCATTTTTTTAATTCTCCAGAGAACTAGCACAGTGATATGTATGTGTTTTGTGTTTAATAAAATTTTTTGATTCCTTAATTAACTGATTATTTAAATGTAGATAGTGTTACATCCTATATAATAAAAACCTAATAGTCTAAGTGCCCCGTCATCTGGTCAGCCATTAACCAAAGCATAATATACTATTGATATACTAAGGCTGCTCAACCGCTCACTATGACATTCACTGACCACCAGGGGGCAGATGCTCCAACTGGTAGGTTAGCTTGCTGCTGTGGTCTGGCTGATCATGATTGAGCCAGAGGGGCCGGACATGACCTGAAGCTTCTCGCAGTCCTTACCCGGTTGACCAACTTCCTGCATCTCTCCCTGGCCCTGATGGTGCACCAGTGGGATCCCTCAGCCTGGCCTGCCCCCTCTCGAAATCCGGGGACCCCTCAGGAGATGTCAGAGAGCCAATTTCGGCTCAATCTCAAAAGGGCCTCTAGTTTTATTATGAAAAATACTTTAAAAATAAAGGTTAGGTAAGTTTAATAAGAAATTTAGTTGAGCCAAAACCAGTTTGGCTCAGTGAATAGAGCGTCGGCCTATGGACTGAAAGGTCCCAGGTTCGATTCCGGTCAAGGGCATGTATCTTGGTTGTGGGCACATCCCCAGTAGGGGGCATGCAGGAGGCAGCTGATCGATGTCTCGCTCTCTCTCATCGATGTTTCTAACTCTCTATCCTTCTCCCTTCCTCTCTGTAAAAAAATCAATAAAATATATTAATAAAAAATAAATTTATTTGAGTAAATACATTATATAAAAGTATTATACACAGAAATTTAGTATTGCATCACTTTTACTTTGATGTGCACACTGAACATTTTTAAAAATTAGGTTGAATTCTATCATGAATGTAAAAAGATGATGCATAAAGAATAAACCACCAGTGGACAGAGCGTCAGCCTGAGGACTATAGGGTCCAAGGTTCAATTCCGGTCAAGGGCATGTTCCTTGGTTGTGGGCATATCCCCAGTAGGGGGTATGCAGGAGGTGGCTGATCTATGTTTCTCTCTCATAGATGTTTCTAACTCTCTATCCCTCTCCCTTCCTCTCTGTAAAAAGTCAATAAAATATATTAAAAAAACACACAAAAGAATGAGCCAGTATAGCACCTCTAAGCCTCCTGAACCTAAAGCTCAAGTTCAGGAGCTTGATTCAAAATTTTTGCTGAGGTTTAGGTCAAAACATAAAAACAAAGGGGAAAGGAAGGAAAGAAGGAAGGAAAAAAGGTCAATTTTGGAAAACTGGGGCAGGTTAATAGACAACTTTTTAAATGTAAATTTGTCTCACCTTGTAACAAACAAATGGCCACTTTATTTTTAATAAACTATTTTTATTGTTGTATATGTGTCCTTCAAAATATTATAGTCCTTAATCACTATTATACAATGATTACTCGTTTAAATGTGTTTTTATTAATTTCAGAGAGAGGAAGAAAGAGGGAGAGAGTCAAAGAAACATCAACGAAGAGAGAAAATCATTGATCAGCTGCTTCCTACATGTCTCTCTTAAGGATCAAGTCTGCAGCCCATTTGTGTACCCTGACCAGAAATCTAATCATGACTTCCTGGTTCATGGATCAATGCTCAACCATTGAGCCACACTGACCAAGATACAACGATTCCTTTTTATATCAGAAACGTGAGGAAAGCATTGGTATGGTAACCTTTATATTTGAGGACTAGTTTGTAAAATAAAATAGTACCTTTAAATTATAATAAGATTTAAAAGGCAGTCATTTTGACTTGAAGCCAGTTAAAATGGTATTCCTGTTATTTCTGAGTTCTATTATTCTGAGATAATTAATTCTCCTACTATCCCTTATTTCTTTTGTTGCCCCTTCATTCATTGCATTTGTTTAATAGGATACTCATTAACACTTTCAAATCATATCTCTCATGATGCAATTTATTGGTTATGTCAGTGGTTTTCAACCTTTTATCACCTGATGGCACATATAAATTAATTGCTACAATTCTGAAGTTCACCAAAAAATATTTTTTTTTACCAATGTGACAAAAAAAAGATATAATTTTGATTCATTCACATTGGATGGATATTGTTGTGTTGGCTGTTATCATCTTTTTTATTTGACAATGTAAGGGAAAAGAGGTCAGTGACCCTGACTAAATAGTCCACTATTGCATTTTTAAAAAATTCTTGAAGCAAACGGCTTGAAAATTGCTGTAAAAGTTCAAATGTTTCAAAAGTGTTTCATAGTAAAATAGCCCCATTTCTACTCCCCACTATACCATTCCATTAAGCATTTTAGGATCCACAACCCACCTTTTTCCCCAACAAAGGGCAGAGACCAAGTGAAAACATCCATGAAATTTGGAAGCCAGTATGGATGAGGAGAACAGTTGAATTGCCTGATATTCATGACGTTGTTCTCATATTTCAATACTGCAGCTGAAAATGACAAAAAGAGTGATATTAGATTCACAAGCATATATTTCTGCTTCTCTACATTTTTTGGTTGACCAAGAAAATTCAACTATTTGACTTAAGTTCCAAAACACTAAGGCAATTAGTTCAATTAATCATGAATGTTTATGGTACTTTTGGATATAAACTTCATTGGGTGTAATGGGTAACTGCATAATATATGAATATTAAATATGAAATGGCATTGTAATTTGGCAAATATTTATATAAAATAGTTAATCAAATATATTTTAGGAATTGAGTACAAGAACATTCTGGTCCTACTTAATAACTGATGACACTAGTAAAAGTGGCATAGCTAAGCCAGTTTGACATAACTTAATAATATAATTTATTTCTATTTTTTACAAGGCACACTTTTTCCCAGTAGAATTCACAATACTTGGACAAAATAGTTTAAATTAGATTGCATTCTTGAGTGAATAAAGTTTGGATTGAATTCTGCATAAAATAATATGCCTGTATCTGACTCCACCCTTGATTTCTGAAAAGGATGAACCATCCATAATTTAGAAAATGAATCTTCCTTTTTATTCTGCCTTCTGGATATCGATGGGTATACCCTTACATATACTGTAGATCTTCAGCCTTTCACTTGTAGCCAGATTCAGAAATTCACTCTCTTTTCTCTCTTTTTATTTTAAACTGTTTTTTTTTTTTTTTTTTGGTTTGTTGGTTTGTTTGTTTTTTTGCAGGGAAGGGAAAGGGAGAGAGAAAAACATAGATGACAGCATCAACTGTCTCCTGGACCACCCCCTACCATGGATCAAGCTGGAAAACTGGGGCCATATACCCTAACTAGAAATCGAACTGGCAACCTTTTGGTGCATGGAACAATGCCTGACCAACTGAGCAACACTGGCCAGGGCCAGAAATTCATTCTCTAGCAATCCTGATACTGGATAAGGGTCTCTATGAGTACTTTCAATGAAGAAAAAGCAACCTGTTTTAAAAGTGTCATCTCTTCTATGAATAGATAATTTTAGATTATGGGGAATTGTCAAGTTGAGTTTAATGTGTTTATACCACTCCTTGATCCTATTTCTGCCTTCAGGAAAAATACGAACAAATATACCTCTGTTTCTAAATAATAGTTTTTAAAATATTAAGAACAATATTCAAATATACCACCCTGAACTTAGACAAAATTTCATTTTTATTATCCTGTCATGGCACAAGCAACATTTTATTAGAAATCATTGAACAGATTCTAGATAATGTCATATGCGTTGTTGTTGTTTTTCTGTTTTTGTTTAGGGGTATGAAATACAGGAAAATTAATTATTTCATTACTTAAAAATTTTTAGACTGACTTTTATATAAGAGTATGTTGTAGCATGTGATTATAGATAACAAAACAAAGGTAGCCCTTACAAGTCTGTTTTTGAAAAGTTTAAAGTTTACTGGATTTGAACTTTTACATTAAGGTCTGCACTACTATCACTTCTTATTTAAATATTAGAGGCCCGGTGAACAAAATTCATGAACTCTGGAGGTGTGGGCCTAAACTGTCAGTCAGAAGCCTTAGCGCTGCCATGGAGGTGGAAAAGGCTCCCGCCACCACCACTGTGCTCGCCAGCCATGAGCCCAGCTTCTAGCTGAGCGACATTCCCCTTATGGGAACGCACTGACCACTAGGGGGCAGCTCTTGTGTTGAGCGTCTGCCCCCCTGGTGGTCAATGTGCATCAGAGCAACCAGTCATTCTATCCTTTGATCAATTTGCATATTAGCTTTTTATTATATAGGATAGAGACCTGCTGCACAAATTTGTGCACTAGTGGGGTCCCTTGGCCTGGCCTGCAGGATCAGGCCAAAACCTGCTCTCCAACATCCCCTGAGGGGTCCCGGATTGTGAGAGGGTGCAGTCCAGGCTGATGGACCCCACTGGTGTACAACTGGAGCCGAGGAAGGATGCAGAGGGTTGGCCAGCTGGAGAGGGACTGCAGGAGGGCTCCAGTGTGTGTCCGGCCTGTCTCGCTGAGTATTGATCAACTGGACCCCAGCAGCAAGCTAACCTACCGGTCAGAGTATCTGCCCCCTGATGGTCAGGCACGGCATAGCGAGCAGTTGTGTGGCCTTAGCATATCATTACCATATTACACTTTAATTGGTTGAGCAGACAACTGGACTACTGGACAGTTAGCATATTAGGCTTTTATTATATATAATATATATTTTTAAAAAATTGATTCCAGAGAGAGGATGGTTCATCTTTTTCAGAAGGAAGAGAGAGAGAGAGAGAGAGAGAGAGAGAGAGAGAGAGAGA
>JAAGEH010002534.1:5434335-5469784 GCA_011751065.1 Lasiurus cinereus
AGAGAGAGAGAGAGAGAGAGAGAGAGAGAGAGAGAGAGAGATTGATTGGCTGCCTCCCTTATGCTCCCTGACTGGGAATTAAACCTGCAACCTAGGTATATGCTCTGATAGGAACTGAACCCACCAAATTTTGAAGAACAGGACTGAGCTACACTATTCAGGGCACTTGACGATATCTCAAACACACATTGCTTTGATAATTCTACATTTGTTCTTCCAACTAGAGAATTTTCTTAGAAACCGCCAAATATCGAAATTCTTCCCATCCTTTTGTGTTCAAACACTAACCCTTAGTGAAATAGTTTCTGATTTCTTCTGGTGATATATAATCTTTCTTTCCTCTGAATTCCAAAAGCCCTTGATTTACACTTTTATATTGCATTTATCACTCAATTTTGGTCATAGCTATTCTATGTATACATGTAGATAGCTAACATTTCTCCATTTCTTTAAGGAGAAGGATCATACAATAGATTTTCTATTTCTCTATGCTTCACATACCTCCTTTTCATCATAGATGACTAGAAGCATCTTGATATTACCCCCATTTTTTCAAGAAAATTCTTCCTAATCATTCTTACCCTTTCTCATATAAGATGGCTTTAAGATCCTTTTGCCCATCTGCTCACCTCTGCTCATCAATGGCAATACTGCTATTAAACTGTGGTCCAGAACGAATACAATCTCCTTGATAGGTTTGCTCAGTGTAGAGAGTGGGAGAATAGATAAGTTTCCTGTGGTTTGGATGCCACATGTATTGTGTGACAGCCTAATCATATGTGGAAGTTTTCAGCAGCTGTAGTTAACTAAAGTCATACTTGAGAACAGTAAGGTCTTTGCTTTGCATCATGGTTCTGTCTGACCAATGGAGAATTACAGGAAATAGAATTACAGACACTTTGGGGTAAGAACCTCAGAGAGTGTAGTCAATATTGGTCAATATTCTGCATATATTTTTGTAAGCCCATTTTTTATTCACATCAATGCTCTCATTTATGCCATATGTCATTTGGCCAGGGGATATATTCATATAGTATCAAAACATGTAAAATGAAAAACTCATGGCAAATTATCATACCAATGCTTCTGATCTGCCAGATGGGAAAGATAAAGTATTTCCTCCTTTGGCTAAGTGCTACCTGAACACTGCTCTATGGTTCAAGGTCTCTATTATTTTTAGAATACTGCATATTCATAGCAGGATAGTATCCTCATAGCTTCCAAATAATGTTTTAAGGTTCTAAGTTGTCTTTTGACAAATAATTTGCCCTGTAAGTTTCCACCCATTTTTATAAGCATTACAGCAAGAGGAAAGAAGAGTTGTGACTGATAGTGCCTTGCAGGAATGGGAGAGGCTTTCTGTATAATACATAATTCAATCCTTACTACAAAGCTGAGGAGTTGGCATGACTACTCTTATGTTACAGACTAAGGAATTGAGGCTGAGAAATGAAGTGACTTGCTCAAGGCTATGAAACCAGCAACTGGCATATCTCACTCATATTTAATATAACTCAGCTTTTACTGATACCAAATTCACTGCTTTTCCACCTTTCCTTCTGTCTCTTATAAATTATAAATGCACGAATTCTAGTCTTAGTCATTATACTAATTTAACTTTCAATATGTTCTTCATCATTAAAGACATTTTAGCTTTTGCCAAAATACATGCTTGAGAAAAATAAAATAGGATACAAATTCACAAATGAGAGCAAGGCTTATCCAAAAGCTAAAACAGGTGTTTGGTAGCTGGTGAGATAAAGCGTTTATTCACTTGACATTGTTCAGCACAATTTATCTGAATGCCTACTAACAAAGCAGATACTGTTTGCAGATTCTGTTTTATTAATAGCAAAAATAATAAATTTTAACTGTAAACATTTACTAAACATTTGATATAATATATACCAGGCACTATATCTGGTTCTCTACAAACAATCACAAATCTTTATTTTTTTAAAAATATATTTTATTGATTTTTTTACAGAGAAAGGGAGAGGGATAGTTAGAAACATCACTGAGAGAGAATCACTGATCAGCTGCCTCCTGCACACTCCCTACAGGGTATGTGTCTGCAACCAAGGTACATGCCCTTGACTGGAATCGAACCTGGGACTCTTGAGCAGGCTGATGCTCTAACCATTGAGCCAAACCAGGTAGGGCAACAAATCTTCACAATATCCCTCAAAAGGGTTCTTATCAATTGCATTTTTAAAATAAGTCAATACAGAGGTTGTTTGCTCAAAGCCACACTTGAGAAGCAGCAAACCTCAGTGTGGGCCTGAATCTAAAAGTCATGGTCTTTCTGTCTCTCCATGGTACTTCCCCCCATATATATATATAATTCAATGTCTACCAAACTGTGGACCCAGATCCTCCTTCCACATGCATTCTTTTCATAAAAAAGCACTGAGTTGGAAGGCCTCCTTCCACATGCATTTTTTTCATAAAAAAGCACTGAGCCAGATAGCTCCATGGATTCTGTCACTAATTACTCAAGAGACCCAGGTCACTAAATGTCTCTAGGCCTCAATGACCTCACCAAACTACATGGATTTGTCTAGATAACTTATGACTTCTTCCAAGTCTGAGTGATGCTAATGAACTTCTGGAACACAGACCTCATCATTAGTGCAATGATGGATGCATATTCTCAGTAATTTTAGAGGCTATTAATGAAACTCTTTTCTTTACTATCCTTTAAAAAAACAAATTTAAAAATGCAAGTATACCAATATGCATTATTTTTTCTCTAACAACATAAAATGTCCATGCAAAAGTACTTCTAAAATAATCTAACATTAATATGGTACTCATTATTTGTATAACAAATAAAAATCTTTCAAAAATGTATGAAAAAAATGAAACCAAACAATCCCCAATATCTACAGTCACGAAATTCACAGCTAACAGTTCCTCTCCCACCTCCCACATATTCCACCCCTGCCTCTGACTCTCACTGGTATTACAAAACTCAACTGAAGCCCTAACAAAGCACTCTTCTCTGAGGTGCTTGAAAGATGTTTATCTGAAGTGCATTATAAATAAGACAAATGGTTGTACTTCAAGAATCACTACAGACCACCTCCTGAGACCTTGTCTGAGAAAGAGAGAGAAAAAACAGAACAAAGTCTCCCATCAAGGAACTCCTCTATTCCACACGATGACCTGGGGTCATCTAACAATTGTATCATGGCCTGGAAAGGAATTATGGCATGCATACAAGCCTCACATTAATCATAATTTAGAGCAGATCAGACAGCACTGAAACAAAGGCTCTCCTGTGATACATGCAGGAATGAAGAACAGTCAGAAGATTTGGTATAATGGAAAGAATACTAATCCCTATGAATCTTCTCTGATGCCAAAATTATGGTCTTAAAGTTATGCCATTATTTGGTCCAATCATTTCATTGTACTTATAGAACCCTCCACAAGCATTGTAGAGATGCTTATGTATAAGGTATGACCTGTGATCAAGGGACTGCTCCTACTTGGGAAGGGCCACTGGACCTCCATTGTTTTGAATGATACAACTAGGCCCCTAAATATAGTGAAGCCCAAGGAATAGAATCTAGATCTTATTCCATCCCTTTGTCTACCAAACCATGTACTAATTGCTGCACCATATCTAAATCTGTAAATTAAAGTTATTTCACTTATTGTAAAATTTGAAATTATTTTTATTGATTTTTTTTTTGAGAGACAGACAAACATCAATTTGTTATCTTATTTATTCTTGTATGTGCCCTGACCAGGGATAGAACCTGCAACTTTGGCGTATTTATACAATGCTCCAACCAACCAAGCTACCCCACTAGGGCCTAAAATTTTGAAATTTTGATGAGGCACAAAACAACACATTTCATAAGAACTTGATTACATTTCTCAATATCTTGTTTACAATTGCCATCACCAGGGAAGCCTATGACGGAGCAATAGGTGACAAAAATAGAAAGATCCAAAAGAGAGTTTCTAATTTAAGGGAAGTTGTGAAAATACTGGTAGTGAGATGCACTGACTAGCTCAACAAACCATGAGCTCAACACATTCTAAGTGGGTCAAGTGAGTATCAAGGGGAATATAAAGCTCCTTTTCTGAATACCTTTAGTAACTATAACACGACCCAACATGCTTAGGGCTGAATTTAAAAATTTCAAAATTTTAGGCCTTAGTGGGGTAGCTTGGTTGGTTGGAGCATTGTATAAATACGCCAAAGTTGCAGGTTCTATCCCTGGTCAGGGCACATACAAGAATAAATAAGACAACAAATTGATGTTTGTCTGTCTCTCAAAAAAAATCAATAAAAATAATTTCAAATTTTACAATAAGTGAAATAGGGGAGAGGAGAAGTCAAAAGAATGGAAATGACACATTTTATTCCCTTTCTGACTCTTCCACTAACAATTCTTATTTCCTGTCTCCAACTGACCATCTTCTTCAAAAGATGGGACACAGGGACAGAAGAGAATCAAAGATGAGAGAAAGGCAAATTGAGGCACTCCAAAATCATTACAATCAATGTAAATATAGAAAAAAAATGCACAATAAACCTGTGATATATTTTTTTTTTCAATTCTTTGGCCCATAGATACCCTAGCAGAAAAAAAATAGCTTCATTGTGTTCTTTTGGCAAAGTGCTACTATCACAGAAGGAGGCAGATGGCTTGATAGATAAAATTTTTCAGGTGGAACCTATGTATTTATATGTCCTTTGGTAGTGGTTTACTGATAGGATTATGTTGGTACATTGCATGAAAGGGTTTTTGATTCTGGGAGAGAAGCTATAATGCTTTTTGTTTTTTTAATCTGTATTTTCCCATAAAAATTTTAGGGTACAATTTTCATTTAAGATTTTGTAAAGATATATTCATATATTCAGATATGTGCATAATGTTCACAGTATACATTCTTAGCATTTAGAAACAAAATCTTTATAATTCTTCCATTTCAAAATCTGACTCCTTTCCTTTTTTTATTCCTGCCACAAATGTCCTCTACATGACTGATGAATTCTGTTTTCAAAAGATCCATAGACTATCCTAGGTTTAATAATAATTGTATTTAATTCTACCAATAATTATCAGGCTAAACATAAAAATATTTGTTAAATAAATGAAGGAATTAATTATTTTGGTGGAGTGTTATCTTATTGTTTTGTATTAATAACAAAAGAACTTTTTGGCCCATAATTCCTTAGCAAATATCAAAATAAAAATGCTACTGTAATATATATTTACATTTTTATATTGAAATAAATTATCTGGGCAAACAGTTGCTTGACACCGATTAGGAAGATCCTTAAATTTGAGATAATGGCAGGAAAAAGTAAGAGTTGAGAAAATCATTGCCATTAGACATAGTATCTGGTTTAATTTTATTCAATTTGTAAAGCAACTAGTATTACATTTATGTCTCTGGCTATAAAGACCCCCAAAATGTTTTAAAAATGTTTATGTCAATGCCCAAGGTTCTGTCCATGCTTAAGACAGGCCTAAGACTCCAGAGCAATGGCCCCTTGCTGTAGGGCAGTCAGCTTCTTCTCACACTGTAGAGGGAAGGCAGAGAACGTTATGCAGGATTGCCTGGACACTGATGCTATTCCCTTCCAGAGGACGTCCCCCGAACCCCTGCCCCGACCCCATCTCCCTCTCCCACCCAGGACAGGGATCTGATCTAGTTGGTTCTGCATTTGACTCTGGAACCAGGAAGGTACCAGATATCTCTATGAAGATTACTCCTGAGTTGTGAAATGAGTTCGTAGTATGAAAAAACTGTGGTGCAGTTTGGAATGAGATTCTCAGGCCTGGCGACACCATGCTGTGTGGTTGGTGTCTCCCAGTGCCAAGTGCGCCTATTGGAAGTCAGCGGTCTAAGGTAAAGCTGGCTTTAGATATGCTGCATTTGCTCCTACATGTTTTACATCATGACTGCCAATACATTAGTTCACCAAGACATAAATAATCACCTTTCTGTTTTTAAATGGTATCTTCCCAAAGCTTTTTTACCTTAGTTCACCAAGACATAAATAATCACCTTTCTGTTTTTAAATGGTATCTTCCCAAAGCTTCTGACTACTTTTTGACTGGAAAATATTTGAGGATGCTGAAAATGTCAAGTTTTGGTAAGACTAAAATGCTTTTAATAAGTAATTCTATCATGTTGCCTAGTTTAAAACCATCAAAATACAATTTTTCCTTATCAAAAAGGGGGAGGTTTGCATCTGAGAATTGCTGCCTCTTTTTTTCTTAACCTACCTTAATATTGATTTTTTTCTTGGCTGTCATTTTACTCTTTGGTCTTGATTGCTAAATTATTTTCATTACCATTTAGATTTTCCTTTCAAATCCAAAAATACATTTATTTAATAAATTTATTTAATTAATTAATCTTACTGTCAGTAGCTTTTCCTGGAACTGAATTATATACCATTGGATGTATATTTCTCTACATCTATCTCAAATATCCATTCACCATCCACTCACCTAACCTATGACAACTCCTCTAAACTACTGGAATCACATAAAACCTACTGCAATTTACCTTATATTTTCTTGAAATACAGGTAAATCATAGAGGAAAAAATGATTTAACTGTTTACGTCAGGGTTTAAAACAAATTTTCCTAGAGGTTCATTATAATTTTTCAGCTAAACTAAAACTAAAATATTTAAAGCATAATGCACATTCACCATTGTATCTCTGAAAGATTTTACTTTACCATTGTTTAAATATTGCTTCTTCAGATAGCTTTTTTTTTTTGTCCCCCAAAACTAATTTCTACCCTCATGTCACACCACTCCTTTCTTTGTAAGTATTTTCTAAATATATTTAAATAATTCTTGGGGGAATTCTTTCATTGGTGTCTGGCACACTCCCAGATTATAAATCACTAGGACTAAGACCCTGTCTATTTCATATCCCTTGCACCTATATAGTGTTTGGTATATAGTAAGTTCTCAATAAAGGTGTGTTGCATTGGTGAATGGATGAGATTGAAAGTCATTTTTACAGGTGCTAAATTATCAAGACAGAGAACGTTGGAAAGGAGGAAGAGGGGGAAAAGATATGTTTTATTACTCTATTTTCTTTCTGTTTGGCATATTTAGGTAATTATAAAATAGCTTTTTCCTCAGGGCTACAGATTCACAGGGAAAAAAAAAATTCAAATATGCAAATTGCCCTGCAAATGTTTAACTGCAATTTGGAAAGGATAGAAGATAGCAATTTAAAGTGAGATAAAGCTCTGTGAGTCAATACTGATAGGGTACTTTTGGCCTTGCTATCAATTTTCAGAAAGAAAATGCTTCAATCAATGCCTCCATTGACTGCCTGCTATGTAAAAGTCATGCTACTTGGCTGTACTGTGTGTATCAAAAGCTCTGCTTCAAATAAATTCTAATCTTATCAGGGAAACATAGGAATGCTAGCTCAAGGGAAAGTAACTAGAAAAGAAATGAAATGATAAGTACAAGGGCAAATGATTGGTTCTGCAGGCATTCAAGGGAGGACTGTCAACAGAATTCAGAACAATACAGACTGAAATGGGTCTAGTCCATTTCCATGGGAAACCAGTGAGACAAGTATTCTAGACAGAAATAAGGGTGTGGCAAAGGTGTGGAAAGGGAAAGCCACAAGTTGTTCAGGGCAGTAAGAAGAAGAATTTAGCTCAAGTAAAAGGTTCATCCAGAGAGCAGCATAAAGGTAGCTCAACCCGGAAAGTGACATAACTAAAGCTGAGGAGGAGGGATATTCTGCTAGGAGCTCCTGTGAAGATCTGCACTGACACGTGGCATCGTAACAGTGCCCCCATGGCTGTGGGCTCCAGGCTGTTGAAATCTGATGTACTTATCTTTCCATTTAGGTTATAGGAAAAACACAGAAGAGGGCAGAATTACAAAACCAACTACAGCTGTCAAGACACCTCAGCTCTGCAGCTCATGTCAAGTGCCTATCCATTGTTGGTCATTGCATGTCATAACCACCTTAGGCTTTTAAATATATGCAGATTAGCATGCTAACTGACACATCCTGAGATGCTTTAACAGATCTGACACAGACTATATAAGGAAAAGAAAAGGGTGAGATTCTAACTCTAGGAAGAGATAAGTCCTTTCTCCCTAAAAACTAATATACAGGGCTCCCCTTCATTATACTGTCCAGATAATAATTCCCTCCAGACTTCTCTATAAAAAGCTGATCTGTGAGTTTGACTCCTGCTTCTTTATCCTCTGGCCACTACAGCCTGTGGTGCTGAACGTTTAGCTTCACTCTCATATTTGTCTCTAGGACACCAAACAGAGAAAGAATCCTTGAAAGGACTGGGTCCTCACAAAAGGGTCCTGGATCACCTAAATTGGTAACAATAGCAATAAAAAATATTTAGTGATGAAATGTTCATACTGCACAGCATTTTTTTTTCTTATTTTACAGAGATGTCACTGTATGCCAATCAAATCAGATGAGTTAGTTGTTTCATGGCAGAGCTATGATTTACATCTACATCCTCTGTCCGGCTGACCTCCTGCAGGAGCAAGCAGGAGTGTCAGAGTGAGGAGTCAGGAGCAGGGAGGGGGTGAGAAGACAGCTGCCTACATGCAGACCAGGAAGGACAAGAACTGAGTGAATGAATGTGGTCCACATTAAGGGATGGGGCACTTACAGTCACAACTCTTTGAGAACTGTCTTTAATAGACAAGAATGAACAACAAATCAGAACAATTGGGCATTTATACATAAAGCTGATCACATAGCTATTATCCATTTTAAGATGGTAGAATATACCCATTATTCTCATTCTTTCTTGCCAGAAAGCTATTACTTAATTTACAGAAACTTTAAAAATCAAGTCATAATATAACTAGTAAGTTGTGATTCCAGAGACCTGTATTATCATCTATTTCTAAGACTCCAATAATTAATTCAGAAACTCTTTGTTGATCTTTGCATTGACTGTGTTTGCAACCCAGTTTGTTGCAGTACATTTTAAAACTCTTGAAGGTGCTTGCAACCCTGTTTTGTTGCAGTGCATTTTAAAACTCTTGTGTATTTGATTCAAATACAGGAATCCTCACTTCCACAGGGCATAACTGCCTTCCACTCCCATAACAACTTTAAAGTGCTTCAGAAACTTTACACTAAAGCCTTTTGAAATTACGCTCAAACTGAAGAATATATCTTTCTTCTTCCTATTAGTTTATTTTTTCCCTCAGAAGAATTTTTTCTTTGATGAAAAGGTCCCCAAAATGAAATGCTTCTGTCTGCTTTCTCAGATATTGTGATCTACTCCAAAAGCAAGAGGACACAGTGAAAAAACTACAGAACCTCAAAGCTAGCAATGCACTGATGGCTATATTTTTTCAGGTATTACCTTGTTAAATCAGAACCACAGAAGCAATGCACACACATTGTATGCGGGGAAACAGCTATGGGACTATAGCAAAACTGCGTTACCCAGCATAATGATGAAAGGAAAAGCTCCGAGTCTGTTCTTATGAAATAAAATCTCAACTTGCTTCTTCTTCTTCTTTTCTTAACTGCTTGACTGTTAAGTTTTTAAAAACTTTTAAGGCCCTGGTTGGTGGGGTTCAGCTGGTTGGAACATCATCCCATGCACTAAAGGTCTAGGGTTCCATTGCCTGGGTTACGGGTTTGATGCTTGGCAGGACCATGAGTGGGAGGCAACTGACCCATGTTTCTCTCTCTAAATTGAATAAAAGCATAGCCTCAGGTGAGGACTGAAAGGAAAATAAAATTACTTGCTTGAGCACTCACTTCACTAGACTTAATAGAAAAATAATGTTTTAATAATATAAAACAATATAAACCTGAGTGTTCATATTTTATATACTTTGGTTAAATGACAGGATCATGGTGGGACATGTAAGGTGACCTCCTGAGCTCTTGCACTCACTGGCCTCCCATCAAAGGGAATGAGCTACTACTAGTTTTAGACAAAAGGCTTCAAGATTGAGATTTTTGTCTGAGAAAAAAGGTGGTTGCTGCTTAAAAGTAAATAAGTTTTAAAAACTTTATATTTTTCCTCTTCCTAAACAAATGTTAGTCATTTTTCTTAATGTCTTGAGGGAGAAGAGGAGAAATTGAAACCAAGAGTCTTTATGACTTTGATTAAGTTTAGTTTCAAATCGTATCTCGCATTCTTTTTCTTTTATATAGCCCTCAGAGACCTACCCAGGATAATCAGCAGCCCCTGAGGCAGTAGAAGCCAGCAGCCAGGACCTGACCCATGTTCACAAGGTCTGGACCGCTGACAGGCTAAAGATAACATTTTGACCTAAGTTATGTTTTATTTCCTGAGCCCTAAAATGGAACCATCTCCTGGCTACGTTCCCATGCATCTGGACTGAGGGAAGTGGGAAAAGACCTCAGAACTATCCTCAAAGCCTGAAGAAATAATTTATGACCCTTTCCTCACTTCTGACCAATCATTTCCCAGTATGACACCAAACTTCCAACCCATGGAGTATTGTAATTTTGTCCTCTGTACTCTGTAACCCACACTCCATTGGGGAGTCAGGTCTCCAGGGCATTCACTTCCTGTTCCCCTGGATGGCGCCATTCATCAGTAAAGTAGCCAATCCTTCTCCACTGCAACTCTCAGCATCTAATGTTTGGCTCTGCCAGCCTGGAGTGGATAAACACTTCCTGGTTTTTGTTTTTTGTTTTTTAACACAGATCATATTTTACCTTAAAGAAAGTCTTTTCTGACCATGCGAGAAAATTACCCCTTGTTGAAAGTACTTAGCATCTGACTCTCTTACTTTATACGTAATCTAATTGTGTCATATATATTTATTTATTTTAATCTTCCCTGGAAGATATTTTCTCCATTGATTTTGAGAGTGGAAAGGAGGGAGGAGAGGGAAATGGGAGAGGGGAGAGAGAGAGAGAGAAACATAGATGTGAGAGATACATCCATTAGTTTCTTTCCACAAGCTCTCCAACCAGGACTGGGAATAGAACTGGGGATAGTACTTGCCTTTGACCAGGAACTGAACCCAAGACCCTTTGGTTTGTGGCTGATACTCTTATCCTCCTTTTTCTTTTTCTTTTTTTTAATATATTTTATTGGGTTTTTTTTACAGAGAGGAAGGGAGAGAGATAGAGAATTAGAAACATCGATGAGAGAGAGAGACATCGATCAGCTGCCTCCTGCACGCCCCCTACTGGGGATGTGCCCGTAACCAAGATACATGTCCTTGACTGGAATCAAACCTGGGACCTTTCAGTCCACAGGCCTACACTCTATCCACTGAGCCAAACTGGTTTCGGCATGATACTCTTATCCACTGAGCAAACTGGCCAGGGCATGTCTTATATATTTATTCAATCACCCAAATGTCTTATGGTACTTTGTCAACTGGCTTATAAGTCCTTGGCATACTGAGAACATGTTTTCTTATACTTAGCATTCTTCTGGCCACAGAATATGAAAGGCAGCATCTTATATAGGAATTAGACAACTAGAAAGAAGGGACAACTGTCCCTTGCCCCCCACATTCGTGGTTGTGACAGAAACCGCACTGTGGCTACTGAGAATTGTGCTCGCTGGCTCAGAGGAGGGCCCACCTCAGTCTAAAGGGCTGTATAAGAATGGCACGGCCGCAGCTCACTCCAGCCCCAGGGGTCACAATCTGGGCTATAGGGGAAGGGAGGGAAAGTCCTGCTCTGAGTAGGACAAAACAGAGGTGCCCGGGAAGAGGGGAGGATCAGGGAGATAAGTGGCAGCGCTGTAATTATAGGAGGTTTGCCTGTTGGAGCAGAATCCCTGACAGATCCTGAAGGTACGGGGGTCAGGGTTCAGCCCAGAGGCAGGAGGAGGTAAGTTCTAAGCAGGAAATCAGGGCACAGGTGAAAAGGGAGGCCTACTTTCCACAGGGAATGTGGAATACAAGACAAAAACAAAGACAACCACCTATCCATAAGGTCTGAGGCCACAGAACACACACTTGACTATCAAGGTGGCCAAGGCCCGCCTCAGGCATTTGGACTCCAGCCTGTGACAAGAAGCACCTATCACGACTCACTTAGGCGTGGGAATGGCTCCTACTCCCAGGAGTTCAGATTGTCTTTCCCTGCCTCTGCCTGGTTGTATCTCACCTGGCAAATATTATGTGAATGCTTTTGTTCTTTCTGTCTCCATTTCTGGTAATCTCAGAAAGCCACCCTCTGACATGAACTACCCAGACCAATGCCAACTAGAATTAATGGCTTTTCCCATTTTATCACCCATTCTGTCACACCTATAACACTTCTCATCTTTTCTGAATAAAATATATTTACCTTGATGAAAGGAGATAATGTGTCCCCTGCTCCTCCTTTCTTCCCTGAAGTCAGTAAATAATGCCCTCTTGTTTCCTGGGCTCTCTCAGGCACACAGGTGTGGAGTTTCAGAAAGGAAGTGCAGAATGCCAAGCAAGAACACCTGGGCCTGAGCCCAGTTCACCAATACCTAACTGAGTGACCCTGGGCTAGGCAATTAATCAGAGACTCACTGCATAATGAAAGGAACTGTAGTGCTAGTGATTTTTACTTGAAATTTAACACAATTTTTAAAAATCTACATGAATATTTACTTTCCTAGCATAGGATCTGACTCATGGTAGGTTCCCAATACATGCAATCTGAATCTGAATTTCAAGCTATAGATTATGTATGCTTATTTTTCTTGACTCTTTACCTATATAACCATAATATTCTTATTTAAATCCATACCCTTTTTAAGGGACTTGATTTTGGATTCCAGCCAAAAATAATTTCTTCCAAAGCCTATAATCTCTAGCAATAGCTGCCAACCCTGCTATACATTAGGAGCTCCTGGAGAACTGATAAAAAAATAACAGCGCCTGGGTCTCACCTCTGACCCATTGAATCTTGACCTCTGGAGATACTGTTTGAATTTAGATCAAACAATAAATGAAAAAGTAAAGGAAAAAAGAGATAACAATGCTTTACTAAAATCAAGAAAAAAGCTTAAGAATTATTACACATATTGTAGACATCCAGAAGAGGGAGTCAAAACCGCTTACCTTTGTTATTGTATACATCTAAGTAGTTTGGTGCTGAGAAAATTGTAATTAGAGAAGGGAAGCCTGTTGTTTGGCTTTTCCTGTACATGCGATACCTAAAAACAATGAATGCAAGTTAGAGCAAGAAGGGAAAAAACTGTAGTATAAAACTATTAATTTATAAACACAAAATTAAAATTCAGTTTTATTATTCAAAGAAAATTTGATTATGTAACATTAAACAAACTTTTCTCTCTGAAGTTTATTATACTACAACAACATCAGTTCATTTCAGAGGTGAGAATAAAAGTATATACTCAGATATAAAAGTTTGAAATAGGATTTTCCTAAGTCCAGCAGACCCAGTGGAGGGTGGAATTCAGTGAAACTCCAGTTCCATGTGTTCAATAGAGAATACAGGCTACGTTTTAGTTCTCTACTTACCATGTTTTTCACAAGCCTGTTAATATATTTGATATAAAAAGACTCAATATGCAAAGCATATTTAAATCTTTTCCACAAATAACCAGGCTGATTATTCTATTTATCTACAATATTCTGTCACAATTATATTTCCCCTTTTTGCCCAGCCTAAGTGATTTGCTTTTCAAAGAAAGTTTGATTAAATCTATGGGTTTTATTAATTGAAATTGTTTCTACTTGAGAATTTATTTATTATCAATCTTTAGTGGTGTCTGCAGGCAAAAGACTATTGTTTCAGCAGAGTGACATTTAATCAATCAGTGACAAAAAAAAAGTCTTTGGATTTAGAAACATCCATATATAGCACATAACAAAATTTTATCATTCCTTGTGTATTGTATGTCAGTTATTTCTGGCATGACTAGTTTAGCTGGGTTTTAGAGGTGCCTCAAATAGTACTGTTTAGTACCAAAAAGATTCATTTGATGTGAATTTACCAGCTGAGATGGATTCCCCATGGTCAGCCAAGGTCCCGCATTTTATGAATAATAATATCCTAGTGGTCACTTGCTGACAGGGTCTTCCCATGTATACCAGTTAGAATGTCAGACCAAACTCTTGGCTTCCTGAACTGTGGCCTGCTGGTTCAACTGTCAGTGACTGCAGGGAAACTCTGGTTTTGTCTTCTAGAAGGACTGAGACCTGCCATCCAATCAGAACTGTACAATTTGGATACCTCATTTACATAAAAATGACCTAATCAAGAACCTTGGCAGGAATTTTCCCTATAAAAGGAGATCTCCCCTTTGTCTCAGTGAGAGAGAGTGTAGGTTGCTACCTAATCTGTGTCTCCTGGACTAGTGCTACTATTGCTGAAATAAATGCTGCTATTTATTTTTTTTATTATACTCTAAAGTTATTTCTGGTTTACATTCTAGAAATATTTATTCTGCATATTGAGTTTTGTTGTGGGGAAAACCAGAATGTGAAAGATAGTACCACTCCTAATCCTAGTATCTTGAGTTTATAAACCAGGGCTGGCCATGACATCCAATAAAAACAAAGAAATTAGATGACCCAATCTCAATTGCCCCAGTGAATCAATCAACTGCTCATTTTAAACAGACTTGTTAATTTTAACTGATGCACTTAACATATTTTCAAATAAGCAGATGATTTCAGTGGGATTAAGATAAATGTGCCTTGCCCCAATTGTACAGTAGGTACAGTCAGCTGAAAAAGCATGGAGACACTCCTGCCCTGAAAAGTGAAAAAAGGTTTTTTGAAGATCTGATTGATTGGGTATAGCAACAGTTTACTTTAAACATCAGCAACAACAGAAAATATTGGATCAGGTTATACCTGTTG
Source organism: Lasiurus cinereus (assembly GCA_011751065.1). Taxonomy (NCBI): domain Eukaryota; kingdom Metazoa; phylum Chordata; class Mammalia; order Chiroptera; family Vespertilionidae; genus Lasiurus; species Lasiurus cinereus. The sequence goes on from JAAGEH010002534.1 coordinate 5,449,154, forward strand.
ACTGAATGCTTGAAAAAAAAAGCTAATTTTGAAAGGAATTTAGGATCTGCATTTAGTCAAGGTCATGGGGTTACTTCAGAATGCAGGCATGTACATTCCCAGTATCAGCATACAGGTTATAAAAATTACTGTTCCTCCATTTCAGGAAATTCAGAACCTGAAGGGATGAGTTTAAGCATTTGAAGGCAAATACTGCTTTCCAGTGAAGCCTACTTGAAATGGTACTGGACTTCCAATACTAAAATTAATTATCCTGTTTTTCCCTAATGCAGATTTAATGCACCATTAAAGTGAACATCTGATATTTCTTAGTTTTCTAAACCCTTAAAATTGGTCTATATTTAAAAATTTATCAGATATTATATGGTAATTTCTGTTACAAACTATATGATTTTCCCCACCATTTAAATGTTTCTCTTTTTTGTCCATTAAAATTCTATGGGGAACAAGAATGATTCTTTAAACAAGAGTACAACATGCAATATCTGTTAAATATTTATTTGTAATTCTCATTCACCCTGCCAACCAAGACTGGTAATTTACTTACTTCTCGGACAGTGGTAAGAGCAGGAAATAAAATAAGAGGAAGTGCTCTTACAGTATTTAAGAAAATCAGCTGAAACTGTTACCTGTTCAAGCTAAAAATAGAAGAATTTTAAAGGGGACTTGACAATACACCTGTGGCCATTCATTCCCCAGGACCTTGCCATATCTATGACATCAGAAGACAATCTTAAAACTGAATTCCTTCAGGGACAGAGCCTGGCCAATGGAACAGCCACAGCCTGAGCACAGTGAGGGAATCATGACAATGGGACTAGGAATTCATGCTTTCCATAAACCCACAAGACTGCTCACCCTGCATCCTGGGCTTCGTGGGCTCGGAGTATAGATAACAAGTTATTGTGCTGTAAGAATTCACAAACAGCCGGGTAACTGCCAGAGACAAAAAGAAAAGAGAAGCATCTGTTAGGAGATCATCAAAGGGAGCAAATTTACCTGTAACATCAGACCTATGTGATTTGATCCAGCATAATGAAACATACATCATTCATGAAACAAGCCTCCTGGGTCTCTAAGGACAGGTTTTCCCCTGCGGCACAGAAAGGACCCATAGCTGTACATTTTACATAATGACAAAGGGCTGGAGGTGCATGAATTGGAAAAAGAAGGATGGCTATTATATAACCACACCAGAAAAGTGTCCACTTAGAGAGAAAATCAGTATTATCAAGTCTACCTTTACACACAGAGTGAACACAACCACAAATATAACATGAGGATGGAATTTAAAATATAAGCCTCGATTTTCTCAAACCCAGCCCTATTTGTATTTGGGTGTGGTGGTGGGTGCTGAGCGTTCCACAGAGAAGACTGAGGGAGAGGAAGAGGGGAAGTGTGGGAAGTCAAGCTACCAACTTAAGTATGGTTACATTAACTGACTACATCATTCAAAATCTAACTAGAATTATGGAATTCACAAGGTTTTAAAATGTGTACCTTACATATGTTCAATAGAACTTGATCTTAAACCTTATTCTTTATCTTGACATAATAAAATTATCAAAATTCAATCAAGATAATACTATCTATTAAGAAAATCTCAAAATGAAAAATGAGAACTTCATTCAAAATGCAATTCAAGTTACAAATTAAACTTGAAAAACCTTTACAATTACTTTGTCTCTGCTCTAAGAATTTTGAAAGAGATAAATGTATACCATAAAAATTAGTACATTTTAGATATTTCAAATTAAAGAACAGTAAGCCCATGCTTGTTTTAATATAAACAAACTGCAGTTATCCACAGACTTGAACGACATATGCCATAGAAGACAATTCAGCAATTATAAAAATAGTACTTAGAAAAAAATACTTAATATATGTCACTCAAATAACTTATTACAAAAGGGAAGTTGAAAATAGTTTCTATGCTACAGATTTTGTAAGAATTAGCTAAGCAACAGGAAGAAAATAACGTTAAGATGACATACCATTGTAGAAATCCTATATGATAAAAGGCTAATATGCAAATCGACCAAACAGCAGAATGACTGGTTGCCATGATGCACACTCGCCTCCAGGGAACAGATACTCAATGCAGCAGCTGTCCCCTGGTGGTCAGTGTGCTCCCACAGGTGGAGTGGCACTCAACCAGAAGCAGTGGCAGCAGTGGTGGTGGGAGCCTCTCCCGTCTCCATGGCAGTACTAAGGATGTCTGACTGCCGGCTTAGGAGTGGGCCTAGGCCATCAGCCGGACATCCGCCAGGGCTCTGGGATTTTGAGAGGGCGCTGGCTAGGCTGAGGGACCCCTCTGGGTGCAAGAATTTCAAATACTGGGCCTCTAGTACTGATTAGAAAAAGGTGCCAGTCTTTGGTAAAAAGTAGAAAGTAGGTTCTGAACCCAAAAAATAGTCTTTTCCACGTACACAGACACACACACACACACACACACACACACACACACACACGGAAGATTCTAATGTTCCTTCCCTATCTCTTTATGCTGTTTACTTATATTTCTTATGCCCTCATAATGCTTCTTTTAAAAGGCAGTTATTGCCCTGTTATTATCTCGTAGACAGAGGATGCTTATTTAGGTTTATCACTTTTTGCCCTTGGGAAAATGGCTTCGCTGCTCTTTATTTTACTTTTTCCTTTTGGAAGAACTTATACTAATCTTATGAAAACAAAATTTTAATAGATCTTCTTCATGCTTTGTTTCCTTTATATGTTTAAGCTAAGTGTTCTTCCATGGAAATATATATCTGATTTCTAATGGAAATCTGAAGAAAATGAAATCATACTCCTAGGTTAATGTCATTAAGTGAGGATGCATTCATTCTTTCTTAGAGAAAAAAATTTTAAAAGCACAAGCAAGCAAAATTCAAACTTTCTAAGAACTACAAACATTTTTTCAAAATAAATTTTAAAAAGTTCTTGATTATCAACTAGACTATCATTATTGGTAAGCTAATAATGATACATTATTAGCCTAGGATACATTATTGTTTTTAATAATATCAGGGGGAAAAACTTTACAATATTTTCATGTTTTTTAATGGAAATAATGAAACCCAAAAAGTGTTCAAGATGAAATAAATTTTAGAAAGATATTGCCCTGGCTGGTGGCTCAGTTAGTTGAAACATCATCCTGTATGCCAAAATGTTGCAGTCCAATTCATGGTCAGGGCATATACCTAGGTTTGGACCCTAGTCAGAGTATGTATAGGAGGCAACCAATTGATGTTTCTCTCTCACACCGATGTTTCTCTCTCTCTTAAAAAAAAAAAAATATATATATATATATATATATATATATATATATCCATCCATCCATCCATCCTTGGGTGAAGATTTAAAAAAAATAGAATGCTAGGTAAACAGAATCACAACACCATAGGGAGAGTTGGAAATCACTTATTCATCAACTATTTACCAAAGTCTCACTGGTAAGTCTGTTCCCTTTTGTTAAAAGACTATATTTTGCCCAGGGATGGGAGTATGATTAAGTGTAAGGTATGGTTTCTGTCTTGATGGTATTTGTAATCTAGGTAGGAAGGTAAAATATTTTTTAAAATGAAAATAACCTGTTTGTGAATAAAACACATTTAAGATAAAATAGTACAAATTTTGAGACTCAATATAGCAAGAAAAGAAACCATAGGGATCTGAGGAAATCTTTATGAAAATTACCTAACTCATGGCAGATTTTTTTTTTCTGCCTCTTCTTTGTACCGATAAGGTGAAGCTTCCATGTTTTGTGCCCACCAAAGAGAAAGAGCCCCTCTTCCTCCAGACTGGTCAGCTCAAGTCTGGCTCCATGGCCTTCTGAGCTGAGGATTGGCTAGATCACAGCCCTACTCACACTCCTCCATGGGCACCCTTGTCAAGCGCAATCTGTCTGGTGACCCTGGGATGATTTTGTTCAAGCCAGTGGCCTAGAGATGTCTTATACCAGACCAGCTGCAGGGATTGGTGAAGACTGGTGATTCTTTTGGGTTTCTGATGTTCATTTACCAGCATCCATGCTGTGTCAGGGAAAGCATTATCTTCTCTAAAACTGATTTTGAATTGGATCATAATGATTCCTTCAGCATTAGAGAATACATCTTCTCTGAGAAAAAGGAAGGTGAAAATTTCCATGGAATAGTGGACTTCTTATTCCTATTTCATGTGTAAACTTTGGAAAATTGTTTAATTTTGTTTTTTAACCTCATATAAATAAATCATCTCATCTATAAAAATGCAGACGGTGTCATTTATTTCACAGACACCGGGTAAAGATGAAATGAGTTTGCAATATGTACATTTCCTAGGCCAGTGCGTAATGCATAGTAGTAGACTTTTTACAACTCCTCAGTTTCTCCCCACCACCATGGTGTGGAAAGAAGAATCAACATAGAATGGTAAGTTAGCAATCCTGGACTCTACCAGTAGATGTTATATTTATGAGTTGCAACTTATGTTAGATCTTAAAGGAAATGAGGTACAGAGATTAGTAGATAGGAAGTGGTTAGATGCCACCAAGAGAAGGAGAAGGACAAGAAGCTGACTGAGCATGAACAAAGAGGAAGAAGGTAGAGGGACATATATGAAATATGGTAGAAAAAATGACTCAGCACTAGAGGAAATAGCTATTACATGCATTCCATTTATTCTCTTATTTATGTTTCTTGCAATATGAAATTATATTTTAGACTTTGATTTCAACCCCCAAGATTTTGAGCTCTTTAACATAGATATAGCCAGCAGGCAGTATTTTAATGCTTTTTAAAATGTTTTTATGTCCTTACATACTTTCCCTGAGTGCTTTTTCCTTCTGGAGTAGCATACTCTCCTGCCAAGCCTTAGCTATATTGTCACTTGTGAACCCTTCCCTTCAAATCTACCTTACCCTGAAGAGTACAAAACTGTGGCAGCCACCATGTTTCTATCACCTACCATGTACATTATGTGTATACAGCTGCTTTCCAGCAGCAGTGAATGCTTTAAAAGACACACAGTTTTGTTTTCATACCCTAAATCCTTAGCAGCCATTTTCCCACTACATGGAGCTCACAGTTAATTTCTGGAGTTGCCTCAACAGGAGCAATTAAGCAGGTGAGAGAAGCAAAGTTTCTTTCCCTCGCTGGCTTCAGCAAAGCAGAGGCAGGCAAACTGCCACCCCTGCTTAAAAGACCAGGAGGAAATCTTCACCCTCTGACGTCCAGCCCAGGAGGACAGAGGACTCTGCCCTACTGTCCTGTTCCTCCTCCTCCTTCACCTCCTAGGCCTGGCAATGGGGACTCAGCCCTGGGGGTTGTGGAGTTGCCCAGATACTGTTAGGCTGATGTTTTCCTAGGACTTGCTCTGTTACTTGCTTTGCCCCAGGGTTCTCCAACTAATTTCATTATATCCACCAGGGATCCAGTTTGGAAGGGCTCTAATGCTTCCTGCCAGAACTGTACCAGGGCCTGAGTCCTCACTTGCACCTGGCCTCCAGTTGCCTCAGGAGTGGTGGGCAATTTTTACTTAAGGCAAACTTTTTATTGCAGTTGAACATCTATACAGAAAACTGCACAAAGTGGAAGATTACACATTGGTGACCTTTCCAAAGTGAAAAACCTTTGGAACTAGCACTCAGATCAAGATGCAGGTTTCCTAAACCCCAGCAACTTTTTGTATCTCCTCTGAGTCATTATTACATCCTCACTGAGGGTAACCACCATGCTGGCTTTTAACAGTATATAGCTCAGCTTCTCCCTCTTAAAACTCTTATTTCAATGGGTTCATCTAGGCTGTACTCTGTAACATCTGCCTTCATTCACGCATCATTATACTTGTGACATGCATCCATGTTGTTATGTGCAGCTTCGTGTAACTCATCCTCATTTGCTGTATTTAGTGATTTAAATATGCTGCAATTTATATTATTCATTCTACTAAATGGGCATTTGGGTTGTTTCCATTTTTTGGCTATTAAAGTACTGCTGCTATGAACACATGTACACAATCCCAGCGAATAATATAATAGGAGTGGAATAGGTTATATGAATAGTCTACTTTAGTGTATACTGAACCTGCTAACTGTAACTTGGGATTAAAGACCATTCAGGTGGGCATCATTCTAGAATTCATAGTATTATTGCCCTCAAATTTTCATAAATACCAATTCCTTTGCTTGCAAGAGCCTAATCTTCCCTAGTATCTCTGGTTGGATATGTTCTACTTATCCTTTAAAATTTACATTTAATAACGCTCCTACCATGATCAATCTCTTAAACTCTAATCCATCCCTGTTTGGGTTAGGTAACCCAACTGTGTGTGTATAGGTGTGTGTGTGAGAGAGAGAGAGAGAGAGAGAGAGATGACCTCCACATTTATCACAGCACTAACCTACCTTGCATTTTACTTGTCAGTTTCTGATCTCTGGCATGAGACTGTATTCCCTTGAAGGTAGAGATTCTCAGTATTCACAAAATCTCACAGAATGCGATTATATATAAACATATATATATATATATGTTTGATTGTTAAATGATTGAATGAACGAACAGACTCTCAAAAGATACCCTTGAATTGAGGGGAGGGGGATGAAGAATGTTGTACAATCAGGTATGATTTCAACAGACTAAAAATGAAGGCTTTGAAATTAAGAGTGGGAGGGAGGGAAGGCAAGATGGTCCAGATGCTGGTGATATTATGAAAAGAGTCAATAAGATGTGTTGATTGGTAGTGATTTCAATAAAAGAAGAAAAAGGAAATATATTCCTAGCCTGCATGACTGCTGAATGAACTGTTATCAGAAACAAAAAACAGGAAGATTCTCTAGGGGGGCTTAAGCAAGTGGGAAAGTAAATAATAAGCTTTTCCAGGCAAGATGAATTTAGGTTAAGGTGACAATGGAACATCTTAGATTAAAAAAAAAATTCCAGCAGACAATTAGAAATAGAGAGGTTGAGTTCAGGAAAAATAAAGAGGTGAAGGGGCTCAATGTAGATCTTGTAGTCAAACCACAGAGGTTACAGTGAAGCTAAGGGAATAGGTGAGTTTCCTGAAGAAATATGAAGAAAACAATATCAAAAGCAGGAGGAATACCAAGAAGGAGGCAGCAGAAGAGGCAAGGACCAGAATTTAAGGGAGAGCCAGAATTTGTGGAAAAGGAGGAGCCAGAGTATTTCAAGGGAGAAGGTTGAGAGGGTGTCAGCTACAGAAGTTAAAGGCTGATAAACAGACTGGTAGTTGAGTGAACTGTACTTTGCAACTTCAAAAACTCTTTTTAAAACAACTGTTCTTCTTAAAATCTCAGAACTTTAGATGTCTGATTTAGGTCACTTCTTTTTTTTTTTAATTAAATCTTTATTATTCAGATTATTGCATTTTTTTCTCTTTTTTCCCCTCCATAGCTGCCCTCCACCCAGCTCCCACCACCCTTCCCTCTACCCTTACCTCCCTCCCTCATCCATAGGTGTATGATTTTTGTCCAGTTTCTCCCTGTACACCCCTCATCCCTTTCCCCCTGAGAATTATCAGTGCACTCCCTTTCTGTGCTCCTGATTCTATTATATTCACCAGTTTATTCTGTTGATCAAATTTTTAATTCACTTAATTTTTAGATTCACTTGTTGATAGATATGTATTTGTTGTTCATAATTTTTGTTTTTTACCTTTTTTTTCTTCCTCTTCTAAAAGAGTACCTTTCAGCATTTCATATAATATTGGTTAAATCACTTCTGTTGAAGGCAGCTAACCTTAGAACACAGAGCTTATGTGATTCATCCAAGGTAGACATACAAACTGGCAACCTAAGATTCTAATCCAGCCAACAGTTTTGTTGGGACTATATGAAAATGAAATTTTACCTCCAATTTGTCAGGATCCACATTAATCTTTACAATGGAACACTTGGCCTACTTCAAGTATCTCAGTTACCTCAAAAAATAAGTGACCTAAATCAGACATCTAAAGTTCTGAGATTTTAAGAATTAACATAATTCCAAAATTTTAGGAATTAACATATACAAATTCTGGTCTAAGGCTATAAAGATAATAGTAGTACCTAGGCAAAAATAATGTTTTTATGGGTTCTTTTCTCTCTTTTACTTTGCCTATTTTCTATAACTCATCAACAGCATTAAAAAAAATTCTGTATAATTTCCTTTTATCTAAATCATGACCCAGGCAATGTGTAGATCATGAGTATGGTAGAATGGAAAATTAAATATCACATTTAATATAAACAAGTGAACAATAACTGGGAGTTGTGGATCAAGATCAGTGCCAATCACTCAGAAAAGTAATTGTCACCAAGTTTCTCCACCAATTTTTCTATTAATCTTCACATGAGGATATTTTTTCCATTGATTTTTTTAGAGAGAATGGGAGAGAAATACCCATGCGAGTGAGACTCATGGATTAGTTGCCTTTGCACACTCCCCAAGGTACATGCCCTCAACTGGAATTAAAGCCGCGATCCTTCAGTCCATAGGCCAATGCTCTTTCCATTGAGCCAAACCAGCTAGGGCTCTACTAATTTTTTTGACCTCTGTGCCCCCTAGGTCAGCTTTATAAACCAAGTCTAAAAAGAATGTCTTGGCCCCTTCATGAATGCACTAAAATCAAAAGGATCAACAAACTCTAGGAGAGTAAGAGTCATTTTTCTCTTTCTTAGATAAAACATGACCCAATGGTTTTACTGTTAGTCAGTCTATAGGCTGTGAATTTAGATATTCAGTGTCTATTATGGCTAAGAGCTATTAACAATCTCTAATGAGAGGAGTTTAATAATCACTTTGTTGAGAACAAAAGTGTGAACACATGCATAATCCTCTCTCTAGTTGATAGCCTTTTTCTCTGATTGTAAACACATCTGTGTCTGTATTCACAAAATAAAAACACCAGAACTTATGTAAGTTTAGTATATAATTTTATATTTAGAGTATGATTTATTTTAAAAATCTGACTCAGAAAGCTAATAAAAGAGATCATATTATGAACTAAAGAATGCTGACTGCAATATGGCTTAATATCAAAATTAAGAGGCTTAGATTTTGTTTGACGTTATATTACTGAAGCACAATTCTGGTTTATCCAATAGATAATTTAAATACTCACCAGTATACTTAGGGATTCAACACCAGATTTGAAAAATTGAACATGTGGTTTTGATATATTTCACTAACATTTAACTTTTCACTAAAAAGCTTGAACATCTCTACTAAAAGATTACTCCCAAATTAACTAGTTACTGAAAAGAAACCTTAAGCTTCTTAGAAATCCTACACCACACTTCTTCATTTCAGCCAAAATAGAATCATTACACTTGATGTCCAAATTTCCAAAACAAATAAATGAATTGTAAACTTTCTGGTAAATATGCTTGGAACAAACCTCTTTATTAATATTTCTATCAAAACTATTCTTTAATTAATGCTTTACAGTATATAAGACTTCCTGCTCACAAACTTTAATTTCTCAATCATATCAAGAGATAAATAAAAGAAAACTATTTCTTCCCCATAAGGAAAACTTAATGTATGGAACATGTCCTGCTATGAAATAAACTCTTATCAATGTTATGCAGAAGGATGATATCTGCTTACTCTAGAGACAGATGGTATGTGGCCCCAAACTCATGACAGAATGCTCTCAGCCTTGCCATTTGCCTAACTGCCAGTGTTGGAATTGAGAATAAACTTCAGTGAACATCAGTTTTGGTTTTTAAGAATTTTTAAAAAGACTATGTATTCTATATCTTAAAATTCTCAATTTCATGATCTCTTTCTCCCTTTCACATGAACTGTATGTCTGATGATAAGGGAACCTAGAGAAACGGAGGGTAGTCAAAATGCAGCAGGCTGAAATTGACATGAGATGTCAGGAAAATCGTGGAGATATGCAAAAACTGCAACTGTGTTGTTTTCTTCTCCGAAATTTTATGGAATGGGCAAATCCCCATACATTGGGAAATATAAAAATGTAAAAATTACTATAAAATTTTTTTCAATATGATTTGTCTACATGCTAACAATAAATTTATTTATGGCATGAAATACTAAGTTGCTGCTAATGTTAATTTAGCCAAGAATTCTGATAAAGTTAAGAATAACAGCAATATAATTTAATTAAGCAACTTAAATTATTTTTTCGAATTTCACTTTTGAAAACTGATTATAAAATTTTAAAAATATTACATAATTGAGTGAAAAAGTACAGTGGTACCTCAAGATATGAGTTTAATTTGTTCCGTAACCTTGAGGCATGGGAAACTATGAGAAGCTCGAGTCACGGTAAACTGGTGGGTCATGTGCAGCCAGCCGATTCACGTGATTACTCCTATCTCAAATGTTGCTCGTATTTCAAAGCAAAAATTGCTCGCTCGACGGCTCGTATCTCAAAAATCTCGTATGTTAGGGCACTTGTATCTTGAGGTACCACTATAAATGCTGGCATTGGATATTTTTCTACAGTTTTTGAAACAAATTTTTTATAACCAGTAAGGGCTAGTTACTGTCTTCTTTAGCTACTTTGCTACCCTGATATCACATCCCTCTTTTATGCCTTTTCTATTCTTCACAGATACTATTATATCTATATAACTTATGTAGATATATTTCATTTCTTATCTACTTATTTATATTTTCATTTTGCAAGTGCTAAGTACTCATCTGAACCAGGCTTTCGAAGTGACCCTTTCATTTATAGTTGTTTTCTAAAGAATATATGTAAACATTTTAAATAAATCACACGCGTGGACTGATACATAACAAAAGTATGAAGGACACGTGCTCTGGCAGGCGGGCGCCAAATGCTCACCTGTAGAAGTACGAACAGCCCCTGACTGTGTTGTGAGTGAAATGTTCCTGAGTCTTCTCATTGCCAAAGTCCTCCAGGGGGTCTGACCACAGTATGTCACACATAGGTCCGTAAGCAGGTGGTTCTTTGAATCGGTCTAACTAAGAAAAATAGAAGACAGAGAGCAAAATACTAATCTTTGGAAACTGGGAATTCAGAAAGTAAAAGAGACCAGGAATTTTAATATCCAACTTCCTTTCTCCAAGCAGAGAGCTAGTGAGCCACCTCTCCTTCTGTCAGTCTCATTCCTCCTTGGTTCTTCCCCATTCTTCTACTCTTCATTTCTCTCTCCAATTGTCTGTCCTTCTTCCTCCTCATGAGCTCATTCATCTGCCTTCATCTCACCCTATACTTCCCTCCTGCCTCTTTAATTCATAACTCTTTACTCTCCTCCCTCCCCCGCCTTTCTCCCATTCTCCCTTTTATCTTTCTCTCTCCCCCTAACTTATCTACCTTAATGTTTTAGTCACTATCAGTTGATATGACTCTATATGTGTTTCATTTCCTGAGATAGAACTTTTTTCTTTTTTTATCTTTGGGGAAATTTTTATTACTGCTTCCATTGAGATATGATTTAGAAATCTGGATGAAGACAACTTATGGTGTTTATATCTAACAATATGACTTGGAGAACTGGCGGCTTACATTTTAAGAGGATCACTTGCTATATATATGACATTTTGGATGTTCATTCATTAGAGGCTGTGTAGGTATTTAATTAATCTACAAGCCTATTCTACTTTATCTTACTGGTTACAAACCAAGAGTAATGATAAGCAGTAAAATAAATCTAACTTTAAAATTTAGCTGTTTTTTCTTCTGCTCACAGTTCTAAACTCTGTAATTTTACTTGAAGCCCTTCATATGAAATCCATTCCAGGTATAAATGTTTAGCAAAGTCATATTTCAATTTTAAAAGCTGCACTTAGAATATATGAGCAATACAACTACAAATGACATTTCGCCAACAATTTTATAACCTTGTCACTTTCCTTTAATTTATCTTGATTTAACCACAATTAAATAATTTTTAGTAAAGTTAGCAGATATTACAGTCTCTTGAAAAAATGCATAAAATCATTAAGGATTGATATTCTCTATAGTCAATACTTTAACTTTAAAAAATACTCATAGGGATGGGGAGACATGAATATATAAGGCTGACAGCCAATCAAATTATCATTTCTGTCCTGAGACATAAAAGGTGATGTAAATCATGATTTTGCTGAACACCATCTTTTATTAGTACCTAAAAAGAATGAAGCAATATTTCACATTTTTAACACCCAATAAAAAACTTCAAGCAAGACCCTCTATATTTCAACCATTATGTCCATAAAACATGCATTGCAAAGTTAGACTTGTTTAAGAGATTTAAATAATGTATGCCCTTGGAACAATGCATTCTAGAAAAATAAACACTTGCCCATAAAAATGGGAAATTTCTTTCTGAGAAACAAGGACTTATTACTAGGAGCAGAACAGCACAGGAGGGGAGGCTTCTTGATTAATGTGAATGCCCAGCTGAAAGTTTGGTAAGGCAACCAGAATATAGAATTTCTTCTGGAAAAGTTACAAAGTACTTTCTAAAGTTGACACTATCTACAGTAAGAATAAACGAAAAATTCATTAAATAAAGGAACTGTGGTACCCTGATGGATACATGTCAAAATGCAAAAATCATTTTATGGCTAAGTCTAGAGCTTAATGACATACATGAAAATTGAACATAATACCTGAAACATGCCAGTCCTGGGGATGGTAATGAATTTTAAAAGTACAGTTAATTTATGAGAAGCTTAGTTATTTATTTCAGGAGCCCATTAAATTACAGAAGAACAAATCAGGTTACATTCATGCAGAAAGTGAACCATTTTATACTTGAACTCCATGACCACACTACATTACTACTGTACTAGTGTCCTGTTTCCATAGTATGCTAATTACAGAGCAACTACCTATGCTCTCTGTGTTACAGAGCACCAGAAGCAGATGTGTCTTTAAAAAGGGACACAAACACATAAAGCAGAAAACTAAGGTTTATATAATGTACTTTTGTTTGACTTTTTAAAATAAAAATCAGGTATTTTCTTTCTAATAGAAAAGTAAATAAATTATTATTTTTACACTTGAAGACTTCAACCTTAAAGACAGAATTTGAATGCTTTAGTTCTATAAATATAATTTTTCTTTAAAACCAATGAACTTTTAAAAATATAATGAGCATAATCAAAGAAATAAAAGACAACCTCTTCCACTACATAAAATTATCCCATATTATTGCCTTTCTCATATAAAACATACTTCCACATTCAATATAACTCATCTTTTTGTTGCTTAAAATAACAGGAACATCCAATGTTTAATTAAGTAGAAAATGACTCTTTAAAAAAAATCAACTGTTTTCTACCTAGTCCCTCAATGTAATCAATAGAATATTCTCATTGACTTCGTTAAAGTTTTAAGCTGTAACAGATAAATTGAAAAAAAAATAGTATGATCATATTTTAAAGGTTATGGTGAGATATTTCCCCAAGAGCAAAGCAACATTTTTTAACTACAATATACCATGAATACACAATGGGTTCTGTTGGAAGCAAACCAAAAGGAAATGAAAAGATGTATTTTTTATTTTTTATTTTTAGGAATAAAATATTTTACAATTCTAACACATGTCAAAAGGTAGGATGAATTTTAGAGATGAAAACTCTCCTAAATATAAATGTATCTTTCTTTCTAGAAAAAAATTTAATACAAAAAGAGATTCATGACCACTTTTAATCATTTTGGTTCAAAAGGATAAAGTTAGTGATAAAGGCAGAGAGATCAATGCCTTCTCCTTGTTACTGAAGCACACAGAAAGATCAGACTTGGAAAATAACAGAACTTACTTTTCTGATATCGTCTAAAGTGTTAATCTCTGGAGACAGACCTCCGTGTACACACAGGAACTGCTGGTTCATCAGAGCAGCCAAGGGCAGGCAGTCAAAGGCATCCATACAGGCGTCGTAGACACGTTCTGAATACTTTATTTTACCTTTTTAAAACAGGATTTTAAAAAACATTTACTCTCATGATTTCATAGCTAGAATCATTTCATTGAAATGGGTTTTTTAATTTTTTTTTTGCCAGTGTCATATTCACATATAACTACACATTGCAAAATTCCAAAACCTATTAAATCAGACTTTTTAAGTAGTTATATATAAATCTTTTTATCTACTTTTTTATTTTTGTTGTTCATCCATTTTTTCAGTTTTTAGTTACTTTTTGTATAGCAGAGGAGAGAAATTTTGTATATGTCCTTGCTATTTATCTGCAGACATATCTCAAAACAAATATACACAATCAGGAGACCAATAGAAAGATAACCACAAAGCTGGCTGGTTTTCCTTAATGGTCTTAATGAAAATTCTCTAAAGTTGTTTCTGCACACTGACTGATATCTAATGTTTTGAGAGAAGTCACTATGCTCCACTGACTCTAGAACTAAATGACAGAATCAATTTTAAGTTTCACTGGACAAGGGGGAAAACTGAGAGGAAGACTTTATAAAGTGCATATGTAGTCCCCATCACTCCTAGCATTTATGTCTAGAGGAGAAAGTCATCTTTAATCCTGCACTACCAAAATCACTAGAAGCTAGTAAATATGCGGTATCTAAAAACAGGAGCACAAGGTTGAATCTCCTTCCGTTTAATTTTCTTGAGTTGGTTGAAATTAAAGAGTAGGATTATTATCTCAAAAGTAGCATTCTAGTTGCTTTTTAAAAGGTAAATCAATCACTGTTTCTTACGATAAATTGTATCAAATACTAACTCAAAGTTTTAGATCACTTTATAGAGAATTATAATTAAAAAGAAATTCTTCATTCTCTTAACTATCCATGCATTGAGACAAATATGGAATGGCATAAAATAGTGTGTTTTGTGTGTTGTTTTTTTTAATTTTGACTTTGAAGCAATAGATCATATATTGAAATGTGCACTTAGTATAGATCCAAAAGATTATTTAGCACTTAAGGTGTTAAAGGAAGAGGCTTGAAATATACTTACATTCTTGTTTAAATGTGAAATATTCTGTTAGATGTCTACATTCATGATTTCCACGAAGTAAAAACAGTGTTTTGGGGTAAAGAATTTTCAATGCCCACAAATACAGCACACACTGAGAAAAAAAATAAGAATATGAAAATATATATAGCACCATTATATTTAAGCATCCTATTGCTCACTTCAATCAAAAGTCCCCAAAAGGCTAGATCTCATTAAAGAGGACACTGAAAATCAAGCAGAAAACACTCCTTCGGTATAAAGCCAAGGTTTATGCATACCTAAAATGTATACAAACACTGAGCATCTATGTAGCACAAGAAAACTATGGACTGAACATTGCCTATTAGAAAAGCCTGAATGAAAATATACTAAAAATGACAACATACTGATGTAAAAGTATGACAAGAAATGTGATCAGCAATCAATGATTAAAATAAAGACACCTCTCTATAAAGCTAATTACTATTTCTTTTAGAAAATCAGGTACAGCCCTGGCTGGTGTTGCACAGTTGGTTGGGCAGTGTCTTGCAGCCTGGGGACTGACAGTCTGATTCCTAGTGAAGACACGTGCCTGGGTTGCATGCTTGATCCCTCCTAGGGAATATATAGGGGACAACTGATCTATATTGTGCTCTCACATTGATGTTTCTCTCTCTGTCCCTCTCTCCTTTCTCTCTAAACATCAATAAAAAAATCTTTTAAAAAATAAAAGAACTGGTAGTTTTTAAAAAATCAGGTAAAGATGGAAAAACTGGAAAAGAAAGGTAAGACCAAATTTGGAAGCAAATACTGACATGCTCAGTATGACTTGGATAGTGTCGGTATTTTCCTTATATTCCCTCTTTTACCTCCATTATCTTGTCATTTATTTCAGTGCCATTGGTATATAAAGCCGTAAGTGTTTTTATATGAAAAAATAATTAAACTGAAGGCCAGGGACTCTCACTATAAATGTTGCCAATAGCTAGGGGAAACATTTCATATACCTTAAAATGTGCAAATTTAGTTACTTGGGTATTTCAGTTTGTGTGAAAATAAGGGCCAACTATGAAATAACTGGGTTTGGAGTAAACCTACATTGACACTGTCTTCCTAGTGTGTGCATTAAAATAAGTGGATGGGGGAGAGGGGGAAGTGGGAGATATGGACAAGTGTAATACCTTAATCAATTAAAAAAAAAGATTACCTGAGTTCAGAGACTGCTCTAGCATTTGGATGGCAGTGGGCCAGTTATTTAACCCCTTTAAGCCTCTATTTTCCCCTTTCATAACTAGGAAAACTAAAAAGGGCTATCTCATCCTATATAATAAAATCCTAATATGCTAAAAAGTAAAATAAAATAAAGTAAAATAAAATAACTGAGTACTCAAATAATAACCTCAATTTCATTATCCTCGACAAACATTCATTAAGAACCCACAGGGATCAGAAAACCACTCTTAGAAAACAAGTATGCTGCTTTATCCTCACTAGGTTTAAGTTTTAAAAGTGAAGCTAAGAATATATAGAACCACAAACATATTGAGACAGGTATGATTCTGGTTACTAAAATCTGAAACTGAAAAACACATAATATGTACATTTTAATAAGGAGCTTTCCAACATACAGTAAATATGCTAGATAATGTCCATAGGAAAAAGCTACCAGCAATTCATCTGTTGTGCTATCTGTGAAGAATAACCATGTCTGACACTTTATCAAATGAATGGAAATAACTGTGTGAATATATAAATCAAGTTTTGGAAAAAATACTAATCTCAGAAAATGATTGTATTATTGTGGTTTTCAAGCAAGATATTATCTCCAATTATGTAATTGTAATTAAAGTAAACAAAAATAGGGGTTGACATCAAGTTATATATATGTGTATATATACACATATATATTTAATTTTCTAATTACCCTTTCCTGATTATAGTTACTGAAGTTCATGTGAAAAATGATATTACTGTTTCTGAGAAGTTGACCAAGTGACTTATCCAGGTGATCTTTAAAGCATCATGATCTGTTGACATGTGTAAAAGTTCCCTGTTATCTCAATGGGTAATACTGTGGCTCAATGCATCTCAGATTACTGTGTGTCAGATTTTATAGGTGTGCTTACATCTATATATAAAAAGTCAGTGACCAGAATTCTATTATGGCCAGAACAACCAGTTGCTATGACTCCCACAGCAGCCAGCAAACTGACCTGATGAGGGGGGGAAGGGGGCAGCCAGCCAATCTCTCACGGCCCCTCCCCCCAACGGACCCCCCCCATCGGTCTCTCCCACCCTGATGGGGGGTAGCTGTCCCCACCCCCAATTGGCCTGCCCCACCCTGATTAGCCCATAGCCCCTCCCCCTGCCCAGTCCCACCCCTGATCACCCCCTCATTCCACTAGGTGGGACAACATCCTGTAGCCGCTCCCTCTTGCCGGCCCCACCCCTGATTGCTCCCTATTGGGTTAGGATAGTGGTCAGCAAACTCATTAGTCAACAGAGCCAAATATCAAAAGTACAATGATGGAAATTCTTTTGAGAGCCAAACTTTTTAAACTTAAACTTCTTCTAATGCCACTTCTTCAAAACAGACTCACCCAGGCTGTGGTATTTTGTGGAAGAGCCACACTCAAGGGGCCAAAGAGCTGGATGTGTTCTTGAGCCCCAGTTTGCCAACCATGGGGGTAAGGGGTGGGCATGGCTGCCCAACTGCCTGTGGCCCCTCCCCCTGGCCAGCCCGGCCCCTGATGGGCCCCCAACACCTCCCAGCCAGCTTCACCCCTAATTAGCCCCCAACTCCAATCAGGGGAAGGGCCGGCTGGCCAACAACCCATGGCCCTTCCCCCATATCACTGACCCCTGGTCGGCCCCACCCACCCCATTTGGAGACAGGGCCAACTGGCCCACTGTCCACAGGCCCTCCCCATAGCCAGCCTCAATCCCGATTAGCACCCACCACCCCAATTAAGGGTAGAGCCCACCAACTGCCTGCAGACCCTCCCCCCAGCTGGCCTAGCCCCTGCTGGACCCCCACCACCCCGATTGGCCCAGGGCCCCTCCCCCCAGCCAGCTCTGACTCTGATTGCCCCTCCCCCACCATTCTGGGGTGAGGCTGACCAGGCAACCTCCCACGGCCTCCCCTAGGTGCTGACCCCTGATTGTCCCCTTATCCCATTCAGGGGTAGGGTTGGCCAGCCCACTGCCCACAGCCTCTCCCCAGAGCTGGCCCCAGCCCCAATCAACCCTCCTTACCCCCAATTGGGGGCAGGGCCCATTGGCCAATTGCCCTCCTGTGGTCTCTCCCCCCCAGCAGGCTGGGCCCTGATTGGGTGGGCCAACTTCCTGCTGGGTTGGAAGCCTGGCCCCAATCTATCCCAATTGGGACTGGGCTGGCTGGAACACACCTGTGCACGAATTCATGCACTGGGCCTCTAGTGTTTTCATAAAGAGTTTGTCTTACTCAGGTTGATCTCACATTTCAGAGAAAATATTTATAAACCATTATCAATGTCAATAAGAGAACTATTTTCAATTTAAAGTTTATAAGGTTATACCATATACATATATATATATATCCTATATAATAAAGAGGTAATATGAAAATTGACCCTCACGCCCTTGTGTCACAAGATGGCTGGCCCCTATGCCGCAGTCCTGAATTGTGAGAGGAATGTCCGATTGCTAGTTTAGGCCCAACCCCTGAGGGGTCCCAGATTGGGACACCCCCCAGTGCACAAATTTCATGTACTTGGCTTCTAGTGTGTGTGTGTGTGTGTGTGTGTGTGTGTGTGTGTGTGTGTGTATTCTCCCAAATTGCTTTTAACTTTTGATGACTAATTTTTGAATAGAAATAGTCATGTAAAGTCTTTAAAAATTATATTTATTTGTTGAAATTTCTACATTTAATGTATGCTATTTCTATATTGAGGGAAAGAATATATGTATTGGCTATACTGTCCCTACTTTTTAAAAAGGGTTTCTTTATCTGTAACTAGAGGCCTGGTGCATGAATTTGTGCACAGGTGGGGTCCTTCTGGGTGGCCTGCAGAGATCAGACCAAAACCCACAGTCTAAAGCTGCCTGAAGCTCCTACCTGTTGCTCTCGCTCATCCTGGCCCCACTGTGCCTGCTGTGGGCTCGCGCCCAATCAGTCCTGATCAGGAGAGGCTCGCACTGCCGCAGCAGCACTCACCACCTATGAGTCCTGTTGTGGTGCCCTCCCAAGGGGTATGGCCTACAGGATCGGGCTGAAACCAGCTCTCTAACATCCCCCAAAGGGTCCCAGATTGCGAGAGGATGCAGGCCAGCCTGAAGGACCCTACTAGTACATGATCAGGCTGGGGAGGAACCGCAGGCGGGCTCCAGGGCATGTCTGGCCTATCTTGCTCAGTCCCGATTGGTCGGACCCCAGCAGCAAACTAACCTGCCAGTTGGAGCATTTGCCCCCCTGGTGATCAGTGCACGTCATAATAAGCAGTTGAGCAGCCTTAGCATATTGCTAGCATATCATGGTTTTATTGGTTGTTTGTTTGTTCAATCTATTTGCATAGTACCCTTTTATTACATAGTTTTACTAAGTAGAACACACACAATGAATGTACATATTGTACATATTTTTTATGTACAATATGTATACTCCCATTAAACTACTACCCAAGTTCAGTTACATTTCAGCATACAGAAGGTCCCCTTGTGCTCTCCCCCACCCCCATCAATACTCTTTAGGAAATATAACCATAATACTGAAATATTTAGATTAGTTTTTGCTAGTAATCATTTTTTTTTATAGAAAAGCTATTATCACCCTAACTAAAATCTAAAATGAAACTTTTAACCCACTCAAATATTACTAGAGGAATCAATCATCTTTTAGGTCCTATATTTTCTTTCTTGCCATCTGGGACAGATCCTATTTTGACATTAACAAGTAGCTTTATCACCTCTATTCTTAATTACTATACCTCTTCTATAACTGAAACCTCAGAATGGTAAATAGTCTGTGATATTCTATCATACTTACTTACTTTGAAAATGATTCAATACACAGTGAATGTCCATTATTATTTCACTAGAGGCTGGGTGCATAAAATTCATGCATGCAGGGGGGTGTCCCTCAGCCCAGCCTGCACCCTCTCCAATCTGACACCCCGTGGTGGATGTCTGACTGCCAGTTTAGGCCAGATCTCTGAACCGGCAGTCAGACATCCCTCTCACAATCCTAGTCCACTGGGTCCTAACTGCTCGCCTGCCTGCCTGCCTGATCACCCCTAACCACCTCTGTTTACCAACCTGATCACCCCTAACCACCTCTGCCTGCCAGCCTGATTGCCCTAACTGCCTCTGCCTGCTGGCCTGATCACCCCCTAACTGCCCTCCCATCCCAGCCTGATCTCTCCCTAATTGCCCTCCCATTCTGGTCTGATCTCTCTCTAAATGCCCCCTAACTGCTCTCCCCTGCTGACCTGATCTCTCCTAACTGTCTTTGCCTCAGCCCTTATCACCTTAGCTTTGTCCAGGAGGACATATGGAAGATGTCTAGTCTAATTAGCATATTACCCTTTTATTAGTATAGATGGATGTGAAGCACCTAGTATATAATAGAGGAGTTTAGGAAATATTAGCTCCTTTTTCTGTAAATATGTGAATGAGAAGAAAGACAGGAACACAGAGAGGAGGAAGAAAAGATACAGATGGAATATAAGTAAAGAGGGAGGAAGGGAGGGAGGGAGGGAGGGTGGGAAGGAGGGAGGGAGGGAGG
>JAAGEH010002534.1:5469884-5705381 GCA_011751065.1 Lasiurus cinereus
AGAAAGAAGAAAGAAAGAAAGAAAGAAAGAAAGAAAGAAAGAAAGAAAGAAAGAAAGAAAGAAAGAAAGAAAGAGAAAGAGAGAAAAAGAAAGAAAGGGCAATTTCCAAATTCTTGGCTCAAAATACCCTAAAAATAAGAATCCTGTTTTCACATTTTATTTCCTTCTCCCCTGTGGCAAGAATAAAATATCTTCCCAAACACTGAATAAAACCACAAATGCAGCCAACATGGAAGAAGTGGCATGGCAAATGAAAGGGCAGGGTGGATTGGAGAGTGGAGCCCTGCCAGCCTTCACCCTCAACATCTGGTGCGAGAGGGCTGCCAAACACAACACTGTCTTGCTGGCAACTATTTTGCCTTCTAAAGTTCTAACATTCTGGAGAGCCAAAGCTCTTAAACAAAATCATAACCTGATATTATTTTTAAAAAGGAAGGTCTCTTATAAAAATTATCACAATCAATAAGCAATGAAATACAAACTAGCTAAATAATTGGGTATATTCATCTATGTGGTATCAGATGGCTCACTGGAGTAAAATTTTCACTGAATTATACGGTGAAGATGAAGATAGGCAAGTTATGTAGGCCTTTTTGCAAGGTGAGATGTAAATTAGCTGCACTAATCACTTTCAAATGGACCCTGACTGTCTTTTCAGTCTTACTCTACACAATTAAATAAATATTTATGACTTCAAATTAGTTTGGGTTACTCAACAGAGAGATTGAGCATTCTCTACCTTTTTATTAATTTTCATCATAAAGATAGCCTTCTATTTATCTGTCTTCCTCTATGAAGCAATACACAGGATATTTTCTTTACTGGTTTAATTGGTTCTTTGATAATAACAGTGCCGTAATTTACTTTGTAATTCATGCCTTTTAATAATTCATATTCTTGAAAACTTGCCCAGGGGAGTAAAGAAGAATGTAAAAGAGGAAGCAAGTAAGTAAAAAATATGTATACAGCTCCAAATACATATCAATCAGCACTCTAAAATATCTATTGTGCAGTGACACACTGCAATAAAAAAGGCCATCTCTCCATCAGAAGACAGCTAGGTGAAGGATGTGCACTGGCTGGGAAAAACTCTGAACTCCAGCAATGTCAAAGGCAGCCCCTCCACGACATCATTCACTGGGTCTGAGGAGCACTCAGAGGAACAGCCCTATGCTATACAGACAGTGGGCTGCAGGTTCACAGCCAGACACTTTCTTCCTGTATCCTGTGGCATCCCTCTTCCACCTAACACTGCTTGCTGTATCGCTTGCTTTTTATTCTTGGCAGAAGCATGGAACATTGCTTGACTTGCTGGGGTTCTTTCTAGTCTATGGGTTCACAGAGAATAAACACAACTCTTCGTGCTTAAACGTGTTTGAGGCCTGGGCTGAGATCTGGATGTAAGTACAGCAGGGGCGGAGGGAGGGGGGGGTGATGGCTTGCTGTTAAGCTCACGGTAGTGCCAGGCACAATGGCTGGAAAAGGAGCCTGGGGAAGTGAATAGAAGGAAACAGCTGTGCCTGCCTCTGTTTGAAATTCTGTCTTTCCCCGCCTTCCCAGAGAAACATACTCAGACGTGGACCTATATATATACACACACACATATGCTTGATCAAAGACGTTAGGTAGCATAATACAATCACCAGAAAGAGGATGGTATTTGGCGTGAGACAAATTATTACCCTAAACAAAATGACCTCTTTCATCACTACTCAAAAGCTTGCTTGTTGTATTTGGGCTCACTTTGTGGAGAATGGTTTCTGATCTTGGCAAGAAGAGAAGATGGTGGGGTGGGGGGGCAGGGGAGGGAAGCAAGAATGAGTACATAAAATGAGCTCTATGTACTGCCCAGAGCACATTACCTGGTGCCTGTAAAACCACCCAGCAGAGACTGTATGAAATCCAAACCCACTCTTCAAAGCCAATTTGGTAAAAATTAAACTTAAGTGCTCTTCTTTGCCCAGGGGCAAGCCAAAGGAGGATACCTGCAGAGGTGCCTTGAATTATTCAGATGAATGAAGAACCTTTTGAAGCCCCTTAGGGTAGTTCAGGCTGAAAAACCGAGCTCTTATTTTAGGATTTTTCTTAAACTAACAGCATTGTACTCAAAGAGAATATTTTGTAGTGGACACATAAGAATACATCAGTGGGGAGAGGGCTGTGTGAATGTATTTGTACATGCGTAAGTGAATGTGAGAGTGTACATCCATTTCTGAATTCCTGAGGTATCCATTTTTTTCTGTGGTTCTTTTAGTGAAGACATTGCCAAGGTATGGGGTGCAGTGGAAAGAGCACAGACTTTGAATCCCAGCACTGCCATTTACTATGTGCGTGATTCTCCCTGCGCCTAGGTTTCTGCATGCACAAAAGGAAGACATTTACATGTTCCGTGCAATGATGTACTGGAAAAATGAAATCATTTATACCTCCCAAACAATAGCATTTATCACATGCAAACAATGTCAGCTTTCTAAATCACAATAAAAAGCCTCAAAGTATTCTTGGTAAGTATGTTTTATATAAATATCTGTTCTATTTTAAACATGACAACATCACTGAGAAATCTCAAAGTCCCTTAAAGGTCAGAGTTTAATTAAAATGGATCATTTTTACATATAAGACTATATCATATTTTTGTTATTTCTATATGCATGTGGCAAGTCCAGGGGGCTGTATATTCAGACTCTTGGAGTTTAATTAAAGAGTTCTTTTTGATGATGGAGACTCTGATATATGCATCTCAGAACTTTTAAATGTCCTGTGATGCGTACATTTAATGTCACCAACATTTGGTTTCATCCTTTGATCCTCTGCTTGAATTGAAAAGGTGCATATTACACAAAATATCACAACTTCCATAGTTCAAATATAGAGATTAATTTACACTAAAAACATTCTTCTGAGAAACACATTAGTGATTACTGCTTCTAAACTTCTGTCCTTGAAAGAAACAGAGTTTTAAAATGCTCTAATTAGGGGGAGTTTAGGAAATTTCAAATGGTTTGAGGCTAGAAATTCAGAAACTCAAACTCTTCAAGTAAAATAATAAGAGGTAAATAAAGACCAGTAAATTAAGAACTGTTATCAAACCTGGAACTGGTGAGACATAATGTGTATCTGTGCCATATGACTTAGTAGTTTATTTTATTAGCAAATTAATAAGAAAATGTATTATTGTCTTTGATTAGGTAAAAAAAAAAGAGGAATTAAATTGTTAAAAATAATAAATATATTTTTTTAAATGTCCACTATCACACTCCATTATTTGGCTAATAAAAAGAATAACCCCCAATGAGATAGTCAACCTTGTTTAAAAGATGAGCTTCCTGGAAATTAGAATACCCATTTTATTCATCCTCAGAAACTTTTATAGGAGCATATAAGTATTCGATAAATAAGATGTATTTAATTTTTAAAAATATCCACCCAACCCTAATTTAAGGAAAGTAGCAGAAACTCTACCTCCCATTGCTGTTATCTGCCTCTACAGTCTTTCTCAAATCTGGCTACAAAGTGAAATCACCTTTGGCATATCAACAAACCTGACCCAAATTGAAGTAATTGTGCCATTTCTGGAAAACGAACCTCCTTAAATGAGAGGACATACCCTTCTCCTACCTCTGTTCCTTCTGGCTAAATGTAACATGGGGACAAGATGGCTTAAGCTGGGGTAGCAGCAGTCTTGGGCCATGAATTTGACTTTGGAATGAGAACATGCACATCAGAGCAACAAGGCAGAAAGTCTGGGCCCTGGCACTATGCATTGTCACCCAAACCCATCTGTGAATTTTTACTGGAGAGAGAAATAAAGTTCTATCTTGTTCAAGCTAACATTATGCAGGTTCCTCCCCGCCTCCTCAGCTCCCTTACTTTTGGCAGATACTAGCCCTAAATAGAAAGGTCTTAAAAATTTGTACTCAATCACACTTACCTACCAAGTGGGTCAAGTGAACCCCTGAGTGAAGTCTATGAAGTTTAATAATTTCTTCTTCTATCTTTTTCGCGCTTTGATTTCCCGCCTAGGCAACTCTTTTTTTTTTTTTTTTAAATATATTTTATTGATTTTTTACAGAGAGGAAGGGAGAGAGATAGAAAGTCAGAAACATCGATGAGAGAGAGACATCGATATGCCGCCTCCTGCACACCCCACAGTGGAGATGTGCCCGCAAGCAAGGTACATGCCTCCAACCAGGAATCAAACCCGGGACCTTTCAGTCCGCAAGCCGATGCTCTATCCACTGAGCCAAACCGGTCTCGGCCCTAGGCAACTCTTACTTGTTCTTTGACTCAGTCTTCTCCAGCCATGTGTGCTCTCTCAATATTCTCCCACTTTTCTATATTCCAATGGCAATTATTTTCTGTACTTCCTTTATTACAAGATTTTAATAATCAGTTCAAATAATAATTGAATCCTAGATGACCACCAGTTCTGGCTTTTGATTCTATAGCGCTTTTTAAAAAAAGTTTTATTTCCCAATATAGATTTAGTTTTCTATGGAGCAAGGATATATATGTCTTCAAATTCCCTACAGTCCAGATCATACGTTTTATGTACTTGATAATGCACATTTACCAAAAAAGAAGAAATTCTAAAAATATACTTTCTCCATTTGAATTTATATATCGACATCACCTCTCCTTTCCTCATTATTATTAATAAATATGTGATCCTTAAGTAAAGAAATTATTAATATATTGGTAGAAATAGATATATAATCAATGATTTGAAGTGAATTGAATAACCAAAAAAATATTGTATGGTGGTTTTGAAAACAAAAGCTGTTTAAGTGACATTTTCATCAATATTGAATATTCCTATAGTAAATAAATTATTATGAAAATTTAAAAAACTAGAGTTTCTTTTATATGACTATTATAAATACCTGATGTTGGTGTGAGACATAAGGAAATTTTAACTTGGACTTTAATGAAGAAAAATAGTTTTTCTTTTTAATGTTTTTTTCCTAGAACACTTAAAATGTCAGCTAATACAGCATAAACTGTTTCTTTAAAATGTATTCCTATTAAGCCATTTCTTTTAATAAATTTTAATGAACCCGTTCTATGTATGACACCCTGTTAAGCACCTGGAAAAACAAACATGTGAATAAAACAAGATGCTTGCCTTCACTTTGAACATAATTTCTACTAGAAGCAGGTGGGAGATTGAGAAAGAACCTCTATTCAAAGGTTATCTGTTGTTTTAATTAATGCGTTTAACAAATTACCCTGGTCAGATGGCAGGTGTTAAAAGACAAAGCCCAGCATCTATAAGCGTACTCACACATATTCACCTATAAGCGCACTCACACACAAATGCAGGCATAGAGGCACACTTGATAAAAATAGCTTGTTTTTTCATAATTATAAGACATCCATGCAAGCACATTCCTGAATATTTAATCAACACTGATTAGTGCTCTAACAAAAAACAGAATTACGTAATGTAAATATGATGTAACTTTTGCAAAGTTGCAAATAAATAAAAGATTCAAAAAGCAAAATCTTACTTTTAGCCATTTCCTTGGCCTCTCTATCCATTTAAAAATATGGGAATCAATTGAAATTAGGAGATGTAATATTCCAAGAATTATGTGTATTAGAATTCATTTCATTGTTATAGACTAGGACAGTGGTCTGTAAACTGCACCTCACAAGCCACATGCGGCTCCCGAGCCGCGGTTTGCCGCTCTGTTGACTAAGTTTGCCAACCACTGGACTAGAAATTTTCTTAAGGCAATGGTATTTACCACTTTTACTTTACTAAGATACTGTTGATCCATGACTGAGCAGCTGAAAAGAAATGATGTGGACTTACTTCGATGCTGAAGTACCCTCTGTCAACATAGTCCCCTAAGAAGAGGTAGCGAGTGTTGGCAGGAGATCCCCCCACTTCAAAGAGCTTCATCAAGTCGAAGAATTGTCCATGGATGTCCCCGCAAACTGAAATAAATAAATAAATTCATTTTATGGCCACATTTTGTTGAGAGTCTGAATTAGAAAATAAAATCTTAAGGCCAGAAGGAATTTAGCCAGAACATTATTTTGCATAACAGGAAAATGAGACAGAGATTCCAAAGTTAAATAGTGGCAGAACTGACACTAGCATCCAGGTCTATGAATTCAAAGGTTTGCTGGGGGAAAAGAAAAGATAAAAAAACAATAATGGCTATTATTATGTATTTAATAATTCTACAGCAGACACTGTGCTAAAAAAATTATACACATTTTCTAATGTAATACTAACAATGTTGTAGAATAGACATTTCCTTTGGTAAGTAAGGGATGAGGCAAAAAAAGGTTCAGTAATTTGACATAATCTATATACAACTGCACTCTGAATGTATAACTACTACATACACGTTACTGTCTCCTGAAGAAAAGTTGATATGTATCATAAAATCTATAGTTCATAAAATCTAAAATGCCATCAATTATAGAACACACTAGAGGTCTGGTGCATGAAATTTGTATACTCAGAGGGGCCCCCCAGCCTGGCCTACACCCTCTCGCAGTCTGGGAGCCCAGAGGGAGCAGGCATAAGCCGTCAATTGGACATCCTTAGCATTCCAGAGGTGTGAGAGGCTCCTGCCACCACTGCTTTGCTCACCAACCATGAGCCCGGCTTCTGGCTGAGCAGCACTCTCCCTGTGGGAGCGCAATGACCACCAGGGGGCAGCTCCTGTGTTGACTGCCCTCTGGTGGTCAGTGTGCATCATAGCAACCGGTCATTCTGCCATTCGATCTATTTGCATATTAGCCTTTTATTATATAGAATCATTAGGTAGGGGTGGGCAAAAGTAGGTTTGCAGTTGCGAGTACATAGAACAAGATTTTATTCTTTTATTCATTACTTATTGTACGTATTATTTTCTATATGGACAACTATAAACCTACTTTTGCCCATCCTGTATGAGGTATCACTGAGACAGAAAAGATTCAATTAAATTTAAATTCAATTCTAAAGAAGATTTTTATAGATGAACTTCAATATTAGATATTAAAAATGAAAAAAAATAAATAGTAAAATTTACAAAAAATCCTGTAAAATGTAGTACACAAAAATCACTAGGAATTATTATTCCTTAACTTTCTCACCTTCTCTTTTAAACCAAAATTTTTGAAAGAGCTATGTGGTCTTTTTTTTTAAACCCACTTATTTTGTACTTATTATTAGAATTAACTACTTTGAAAGTCCTTTAAAAAAAAAAAGGTATTATCTCTATTATACAGATAAGAAAACAATGTGACTATCAGAGGCTGAACAATGTCACTGTTAAATATGGATGACCCCAGGTTTAGCCAAAACCGGTTTGGCTCAGTGGATAGAGCGCCGGCCTGGGGACTGAAAGGTCCAAGGTTCGATTCCGGTCAAGGGCATGTACATTGGTTACGGGCACATCCCCAGTAAAGGGCATGCAGGAGGCGGCTGATCGATGTCTCTCTCTCATCGATATTTCTGGCTTTCTATCCCTTTCTCTTCCTCTCTGTGAAAAATCAATAAAATATATTTAATAAATAAATAAATAAATAAATATGGATGACCCCAGGTTTAAATTCAGATTTGCCTAATTCAAAGTGTTTGCTGCTGACCACCATGTTATAACATGTTTGACATTTTGTATGTTTCATGTATACATATTTAATATTTTAAAATAATTTTGTGATTAAATGATGAACAATGATGTGGCTGTTTCTTGAACACTAAGAGATTCACAGAATGAAAGTATCAGTGATTATAGTACCTTACCTGCCTGGACTTCTATAAGCAGTACATGTGTTTATGTAGCAAAGGGCTTGGAAGAGTTCCTAGAACCTAATGTGAACTTCATAAATGGCTACCTGCATATGGTGCCATGCTTCCACCCTTCTCCCCACTGCCTCCACTCTCTTGTATCCAAAGATATTACAGTATAAGTGCCACCTAATGAGGCAAGCCATTTACTTGGTTGTTACAGTCTCCAATTTCCCATGAGACTACGGCTTTTCATCTTCAATGTCACTTAGTTTTAACAGCACTTCTTGAACATCCAGACTTTGACAAGTTATTTTATATCTTCAAGGAAAGGCAAGTTCATTCTGCAGCAACATATATCCCTACTTCCCACACTCTCAGAGCTTCCAATTACTTCCTTTTGCAGGGTACCCAACTAGGGGCCAGCACTAATAGAAATACGGTGTCCAAAAAGCATAAAAAAACAGAACCACATACAAGGAATAAAAGCACTCCCTGTTGTTGCTCCATGATGCTGAGTGGCCTTAGGAGTGAGCGACGTCCATAGTATCCTGTCCTCAATAGCCTGGTCAGCTCCTGGAGACACATGCCTATCGGTACTTTTATGGAGACAATGCACCTCATATTAGACTCTCCTTTCCTTCTGCTTTCTATTTTTCCCAACTTTATTTGATTTTCCAAAGGAACCTCCCTTCTCGTGTCCCAACGTAGGACAGCTTCAGTTTTGCCATTTTTGCCTCCAGCTATGCTTCAGGCATAATTTGCTCTAGGACTAATTTGTTTATCTTTCTGATAGTCCAGATTATCCATAGAGATTTCTCCAACATCATATTTCAAATGAACCCAATTTTTTTTTTCCTATCAGCCTTCTTCACTGTCCAGCTCTCATATTTTTATATAGTAATTGGGAATATGAGAGTGTGGATGATCTTAATCTTAGTCTCTAATGACACATCTTTGCTCTCAGTGATCTGTCCTAATTCCTCCACTATTGTGCTTCCAAGTCAGAGCCTTTCTCTTGATTTCTTGGCTACAGTCTCCATTTGAATTAACCACTGAACCAAGCTAAGCACATCTTTAACAACTTCAGTGTCTTCACTGTTGATGTTAAAGTTGTGTATTTCTTCTGCAGTCATGATTTTTTTTTTTTGTATTTTCTTGATGTTCAAATACTAGTACAGTTCTGCTTTGGCACTTTCTTCTTTCACTGTCATCAGAAGTCGTTTCAAATTAGTGCTACTTCCTGCGGGTAAGATGGTGTCATCTGCATATATTAAGTTATTACTATTTCTTCCACCAATTTTCACTCCTACCTCCTGTGAGTCTAGCCCAGTTTTTCAGATAATAAGTTCTGCACATGAATTAAACAGAGAGATAAAAATGCACTTTTTTTTTTACTTATTGAAAAGTAGTCTGTCTCTCCATATACTATTCCGACTGTGGCAAGTCTCACAGTACTCCTATTTTCTATGAAAAGAATCCTCCATCAGACTGAACATCATAGAAAACACTATATCTTTTATAGATTATTAACAGAGTTGTGCATATTTCCATCAGAAATGTACAAAGTTATGGCCTTTAATGAAATGGGCACATCAAAGATAATGAAATTAAATGTAGGGGTCCCCCAGATCATTGTTACCCTTATTCATCAGCTACCTCTTGTGCTACAATAGGAGAAGCAGTCTTCCATTTGTTTTTATACTGGAGAAGTGAGAACAACTAGGAACACTGAGAAGTTGAAAGCATTTGTTGAGAAAGTGGCAATATGGTCATTATCTCCTTGATTTTTTCCCAAAATAGAACAACCAGGTTGGTTTTGAATGTGATCACTCTAACATCCTTAAGACAACCAAAAGGTGTAAGAGTGACTAACATCCTGCAATGCTTACACA
The DNA here is from genome assembly GCA_011751065.1 of Lasiurus cinereus. NCBI lineage: Eukaryota > Metazoa > Chordata > Mammalia > Chiroptera > Vespertilionidae > Lasiurus > Lasiurus cinereus. The sequence continues at coordinate 5,479,515 of JAAGEH010002534.1, forward strand.
TTTATACCTCTCTATCAGCATATACACAATTTATGCTTAAATAATCCACTAGTAAGTGATACCTATGCAATTACTTTTGAGTAGTCACCTTTAATATTGCTTCCTTCCCTTGAAGACTATAGCCCACATTAAATAAAACTTTATGGGAAATGATTCTTACACACAATGTGCCAACAACTTTTGATCCAAATCTTCTGAAGGAGAATACAGAATTCTAAAGTAGGAAACTGAAAATAACATACAAAAAGGATTTGTCTATTTCTTAGAGAATAGAATGGTCTTTATTTCTAATATCATTGCTGGAGAGCCAGTGATTGAGCTTTGAAATCACTAAGGGGCGGACATCTTTTGGACATCCATTTGGAAGTCCACAGGACAAAGCCGCAGCAGCTGCGAGGCCTGGAGCTCAGGCAACCATGGGCTCAGGCAACCATGAACCCGAGGGCTCAGGCCTCACAGCCACTGTAGCCAGCAGTGGCAGCAGCAGCGAGGTGATGGGGGCGTCTCCTTCTCCTGTACATCCTGGTCAACTCCCACAGAGGGAGCCAGACTGTGGCTTAGGCTTATCTCCTAAGCCATCAATAGGACATACCATGAAGGCTCCTGGACTGTGAAAGGGAGCAGCAGGCCGGGTTGAGGGACAACCCCTGCTCCAGTGCATGAATTTTCATGAACTGGGCCTCTAGTATATAAATATAAGTGTATATGCATGTGCACAGTTGTGTGTGTGTGTGTGTGTGTAAAGCCACCCTCCACAAAAGAGGAATTATTTGAAGATTAGTGTTAAGTATAGCAATTAGGGAGTCATTAAACAAGTTTAAGACTTCACTCACTATAGATTACAACAAAGTAGTGCTAAAGAGAAAAAAAAATAAACAGCTGGGCCAGTACAAGGGGCTCTTTGTAGTGAGCTGAGTAAGGCCTTGTGACCATCAAGCTGGACAATGAATCAGTCACAGAGCAAATCTGCGAGTCCCTGAAACCAGCACACTACTAAGTAGACAAGATACTGGCCAGCATATTGAAGACAAACAGGCCCTTCAGAAAATAATCTCAGGCAGAAGAAGGAGGAAGTGGGAAAGATAACCACAGCTAAGACCAAGTTTGCCTTCTACCCCCTGACCAATGCTGGTAACTCTCCATTGAGAAGGGCCAGGCATTCCAAACAACAACTATGCATACAGTGTATGTACAATTAGGTACGTATGTCTAAATTAATTCAGTGAATCTGCAAATAGTATATCCCTATTACAAATGAATTATTTTTTCAAAAAATTTCATTGTTTCTAAATTCACATGGACAATTAAATTACATTGGAAAATACAAACAGTAGACAGTATTGTACACATTAAGATGAGGTCCCAATATAATTGCTATACAATTTATAGCTTTTAAAGCACTCTGATAAAGCTGTCATCCTGAGAAGACATATTTTTAAAATGTAATATTAAATATACACTTTCATATAAAACTATTTAAAATAGCTTTTCATTGATGTTCAGACTTACACATTAGTCCTGTTTACTTGCCTATAAAAAAAGGAAATGCATCAAAAAACATCAAGTCCATTTATTATTGTCACTAGCAAAAACTTTATGTCACAGAATTCCAGGTTAAAGAAAGCTTATACAAATTAGGACGCCTGGGGACAGAGGAGTAGTTGTTAAAACAAACCAAAAACTGTCAAACAATACACTGCAGATGAAAAATAGATTTTTTATGTACCAGCTTTTCAAAATTGCACCAATATTATGATTTAGAAGTCCAGTTTTTTTTAAATTCCTGACTCACTACTTATTTTTCTATAAAGAACTTTTAGTTCCTCCAAAATATTGGCTTTTATCATCTTGGAAGGTTTCATGAAACAGAATAACTTCTTCTACAAGTTTTTCCAGTTTTCTGTTAAACTAACAGATTGTAATTTTTCTTTTAGAAAAGACGTTACTGAATTGCCAAGCAATCTTTACCATTCGCATTCCACTCTACTTTCAGCTTCATTCATTTCAACCCAAAATTTTTCCACATTTCCCCAAGACAATAAAATTTCTAATGCTAAGGGACTATCAGTATGTCTAATTCTCAGTATGAGGTGGTCATCCTGTTCAATTTATATGTTGGGTCTTTGAATCTTCTATCTGCTACAACTTTTTTTTTTGCAATTTAACAGAGAAAGATTTTGCATTTAGAGGCTCTGTTAGAAGTTAAACGCTGTGGGTATCACAAGAACATAGTATCTGTTTTCCCACTGTTGGTAATCCAGGATTACGTAACCTTCATTGGATGATAAATTCAAGTACAAACCAGCCAGAACAAATATGTACAAATATGTGTACTTTAATAGCAGAATGTGTAAACTTTTTTAAATCAAGCAATGTCTGAGATAAAAGTGAGTTTATTACAGCATTCACTTATCTCTAGAAATCTTCATCAATTATGAAACAAACTAACCAAGAAAAAATAACAGTAGTATAATTCACTAAAGAGGTACACTTCAAAATAATTAAATTTCCCCCATAGTGAATGTTATTTTTCAAATGTTAAGTGAATGTTAGGTACTTTGTAAAACACAAACATTAAATTCTCAACCAAGGAACTGAAGTTTGATAGTATCATACAGTAACAAAAAGTCTCTAAATCAAATAAAAATTTGCTAAACACAAATTTCAAGATTTTTATTAAAAAGCTATGAAGTTAAGTACATAACAGTAATAGCATCAGTGTACCTTAATAGCAATAATTTCAAACACTTATTTATATGTATAATGCTAATTAACAAAGATAAATAGCCAGTGTTAATGAGAAATGTAACAGGATAGTTAAAAAAAGAGTGCCCTATATTGTAGATTATAATAGATAGTCACAATAATCCAGTACTAGATGCTTGATAAATCCCCTAAACCTCAGTTATAATTAAAATTAGATGTGGAAAGAAGCTAAAATAGTCTGTGTTTTTAAACTACTTTATAGGACAAAGCATATACAACACCATGGTATGTGCACAGTGCTTATTCCAATCAGTAGAAAAATAAATTGAAACTATTTTTTTATCCTAATGATGAATGTTCCTACCACTGAAGTTATTTTTTGAAGTTTTTTTTTCTTTTCTTCATGGGTTGAATGCTTCGCAAGATTATATTTACTAGGAGAACTTAATTATTTAATTAGAATGCTCTTTTTTTCATCTGTTATTACTATTTTTCATTTCAGCAAAACCCAGATTTTAAGAAAAGAGCCTAACTATTAAAAATTCTAATAATGTCATGGAATTAAGTCACCATTTTGGCTGTGATAATAAGTATGTATAAAACTTAAGTGGTATTTAATGAAACTTGGTCATCTCTCTGTTCATGTGTCCAAGTTTGGTCAATAGTGGAAACTATGGGTTATTTGACATGAGGTTTTATTTACATCATATAGCTCACTTAATACCTGATTTTCACGATAGTCAATCAAGAATATTGGATGAACACTATAAGTTGATTTAATTTCAGCCAAAGGTAAATAAATTTGAAAACTTGTTTACTTATATATATTTATTTATAAATGAATGCTTTTTTTAATTTTTAAAAAATTAATTTCAGAGAAGGGAGAGGGAAAGATAGAAACATCAACGATGAGAGGGAATCATAAATTGGCTGCCTCCTACACACTCCCTACTAAGGATGAGCCCGAAAATGGGGCATGTGACCTGAGCAGGAATGTGACCTCCTGGTTCATGGGCTGGCACTTAACCACTGAGCCACACTGGCAGGGCTGTTCTCTTCATTGTTTTGAAATATTGATCCCAGATTTCAAATCCCCATGGTCTCCTTCCAGGACCCTGAATGTTAAGGAGTACAGATCTATGCCTTAACATTCCTATCTTGGATCTCCTAAACCTTATATTTTGATATTTTAAAAAACTGTTTGGTATCTGTGGCCATAGTATTATTTTGGTTTGGCTTTTTCCTTTTACCTAGGTTATTTCTTCCAGGAGGAAAAATAGCCTAGTGTAATGGTGAAAAACACAGATATAAACCTAGACCTCTTTGTTTCATAATTGCTGTTAATTTTTTGGTTTGTATATGTATTCCTGCTGATTGACCTTAATCAATTAGCTTTGGTCTCAATCATTTTCTTATTCATGCTCCCTGAATTATCTATAGAATCCATGGACTCTTCCAATTTGCTTTTCCCAATTGCCTCCTTTATATAGACACACTCTGTTTTTACATTTCTTTAGATTTTAACTATCTTGCTACTTGTATAACTAGGACAAGACACATAATCTTTGTAGGAAACCCCAGATGCTTCAGCAATAAGGGCCTTCATAATAAGCCTTTTTGTAAGATTTTTTTTAACTAAATAAAAATATTTAAGGGAGAAAAGTTTAACATGCTGTGTCACATGGAATAGCCAGACACACAATGAGAAATAGTGGACCTGGAGGAGGTTGTCTACCTAAGAAACATCAAGGATAATTTGAAATATTTATCTAGATGATCTAAGTGCCTGTAATCAATGTAGCCACAAATAAAAGATATACAAAGTTACTCTATTATTGACTTTTTATCCAAATGCATGCTATCATATGTTGAAAGATGTTAAGGTTAAAATCAAATAGACTAGGTCTCATGCTACACTAGTCCCATTTTCTAAGAGTGGACATATTTCCAAATGGCTTTAATAATATTAGCAATCTTTCAGAGGGTAGCAACACCATGACGGATTTCCAGGTAGTCTTATTTTCTATTGTGGCAAAGCTCATTTACAAGACCACTCTATTCCATGGCTGTGTAATGCTAGTGATGTTTTAAAAGCTGAAAGTAACATAGTAAATAGAAGAAACACAAGGCACTTCACCAAATGGATTTTTTACAAGGTTGACTCTTACTAGATTTCTGGAAAATTCAGTTGAGTAGGCAAAAAGTGAGTCATCTATTCTTATCATAACACTACTCAAATTTTAACAATTGAAAATATGTTGTTTTTAATATTTTTCAAATTCAAGGACAGCAAGTTCACATTGTGGAAATCCAGAGTCCACATATCCATCATTAATTTGGCAATTAGAGGCAGTGGGGATATTAGAAACGGGCTTTACCTATTACTGACTTTCAAGTAATTAGTTATATTTATATCTCCTGGTAAGTGAACAGAGCTAATAAGTATTATTCCTGAAAAACTATACTTAAATGACTTCATAAAAAGAAGGCATGGATTAAATACTACCATTTCCTCAATAAAAAATATACAAGCTTATTTGTTATATGAGACATATGTGGAAATGGAAGTTTTAATTCTTAATTGAGCAATTTTTAGAACTATGTGAACAACTCAGACATCTTAGAACATATTCATTTAAAATTTAGTTAAGAAAAAATACTTTCCGGAATATAATTTTAATAATGGCAATAAGCTTTATTTTATTAATTCTAATTTTCCTTAATCTATCATTTTCTTATCATCCTTCATTAAGCAGACATTTCAGAATTATTTATTTAATTATATACCTGAAAAATAAATGAGATATTAAATGTGCTGTATTAAAAGGATGAATAAATAACATTAAAGACTGAATAACTTTTTACTTATGTCAATTATATTAGGGCAATAAAGAAATAAAGGGTATGAAACTTGGTCTCAAGAACTTTACAGAATACTTGAGAAGATATACACACACCAAATAGTATTAAAAATTATTGGCTTTCTGACATTAGAGTATTTCCCTTTCCATTCTAAAACTTCTGCATACTATTCAAGAAATATGGGTTTAAGGCTTACATCTCCCTTAAATATTTTCAATGGGCAAATGATTTCATTGCCTGTTTACCATCTCCCAAATATCTTAACAGAAGCAGAAGGATATAAAATTTTCTAAAAAAAATATATAAAATTATAAATACATTTATTTTTAGTGGTGTTGCTTTTATTTTAAAATTATATTAACAACAGGAATGAGATTGTTTTATTTACTCAAAGTGGCTCACTAACATTTAAAATGCCTCCGAACTAGGGAAAAGAATAAAGTCAGTCTCTATTCTCTATTTCCTGGAGATGTTTCCTGGGAAGTGGTAAAAAGCCAAAAACAAGGGCCTTAAAATGTTTGCTGTGGTAGGCATAGAAGTGTGGCCCTTTCTTTCTGTTTCATGAACAAGTAATTTTCCTCTCAGCAGTGCACAGTCACTCTGATCACCTCTGAACTGCCCTTGCTAACAGAAGACCAAGCAAAGACCAGTGTGGCTGAGATCACACATTAGGTTCAAGTGTGTTCTGCGGAGCTAAAGGATACATGAGAAGTGGTAGGGTCATATTACAATAAGCTCTATTTTTATTGTTGTTTCTTTTTGGTTTGTTTTTGTTTTTAACTTGGAGGCTTCTTTTTGTTTTTATTTTACGCATGTGAGATTTCTTTCTAGGTGTAGAGTGTGTGTGTGTGTGTGTGTGTGTTGTGAGGGGAGGTAAAGGTGGGAGGTAGATATATTTCACTGCTTAAAATGTCTTTAGGAATATTACTGATATAGACAAAGTCTTACAGGAAATCATAAATTATGAAAATAAAGGTTGGCTGCATTGTCAAAGAAGACTAAAGGGAAGACTAGCAGTACTGATAAAATTTATAGTAGAGTGAGTAAGAAAAAGGGATTTTTAGATAGGCAGGTATAAATGAACCAGCATAAGTGGACTACAAAATAATGATTGATTAAACAGTATATGGGAAAGAGCAGGAGATAAATAAGAGTAATAAGGTAACACTATATTATGAAGAGACTTGGATTTCATAAGGAGACTTGGATTTTTAAGGAGAACAATCCCAATATTAGAGGAGATAACTCTGTCCGCTCTGTGGAGAATCCAATGCTGTGGAAAAATGGAACGCTAGGTTGCTTTTAATTAAAGAGTCACTGCAATAACACCATCATAACACAAGGAAGTCTGGTACTACAATGATGGCCATGGGCAAAGATAAAAGGGGCCAGTTAGAACATTTTTATACATCCATACAATCACTATAAATTAAGTAGTAAATGAAGTACTTCATTTGTGCCCCAATTCAATATTAAATGCCTGCAACATTCTTACAATATCTTGTTGTGTTAGACCCTAAAAATGTAACAGAACAAGTTAGACATAATCAATCTTCTCATGAAGCAAGTATTTAAATGAGGGACACTGGACTAAATAATAATATTAAGAGTACCAGCTAGCCGAGACCGGTTTGGCTCAGTGGATAGAGCATCGGCCTGCGGACTGAAAGGTCCCAGGTTCGATTCCGGTCGGGGGCATGTACCTTGCTTGCGGGCACATCTCCACTGTGGGGCGTGCAGGAGGCGGCTGATTGATGTCTCTCTCTCATTGATGTTTCTGACTTTCTTTCTCCCTTCCTCTCTGTAAAAAATTAATAAAATATATTAAAAAAAAAGAGTACCAGCTAGAAAGACAGATTTTTTTTTCTTCTTTGCTTACTGTTATATTCCTAACACCTAGGATAGTACCTGGGACAAAGAGAATCCTCAATGTGTACTTCCCATATGAATGAGTGCACAAGGCATTGAGTGTGGTGGACTTGGTGAACTTACCTGGAGGATGTGGTATTTAATCTGAAACTTGAAGACTGAAAAGGAGCTATTCACCGAGTGGTGAAGACTGCAACAGGGCCTATTGCTCACAACAGAAGAAATAACTTGGGACAAATTTAGAAAGTGGAAGATCTGTAAACTTGGAGATTAGGTAAGAAATTAAACTGTAAAGATTAACAAAAGCCAGAGAATGATGGTTCTGTCATCCAAGTTAGGAAGTTAGAAAACTTCATGCAAAGAGGAGCCAAGAAGGGGATTTGGGAAAGTGGAAATATTCTACCTCATCTCTAGTAAGTCACTATCTACTTTATCCTAAAGCTCCTAATGTGCAGAATAAGGCAATAGCAGTTACCATGTATGGTGACTGTGAAGATTACATCTGGTAATGTGGTAGTAACTGGCCTAGGTTAGTAATTCAAGATAAGGTAAGTTCCCTATCTCTATGATATCATAACTCTCTTCAGCTCCTCTTGATTGGATCCAACCCTTTATATATATATGATCACAATAACATTCCAAAGTTAAAATATCAGTCTGGATAAATAGTTTATATATTAATATACTAGAAGCCTGGTGCACAAAATTCGTACACTGGCAGGGGGGAAGGGAGTTCCTCAGCCCAGCCTGTGCCTTCTCACAGTCCAGCAACCCCATGATTGATCACCTCAAAGAGGAAGGCCCTGCCCACCCAGCCTAGGCTCTACAATGGACTGTCCTCACAGAGGAAGGCCCTTCCCACCCACTGCAACCCACCCACCCGTCAGTGGCCTGGGCCACCTTCTGTAAGACTATCACTGGGCAATGGCTGGGTTCCTAACCAATCACATCACACCTGCCTTAGCTGGTGGCGCCAGTGGGTGTCAAAGTGTGGTTGTCTGGAAGGTTGTCCAGATGGGCGTTTTGCTATTTGGTCATTTGGTTGATTTGCATATTATGCTTTTATTATTATAGATTGCCTTCTTTTTTTTTTTTTAATGCTAGGTAATGGGTACCTCATGGCCACAATTGCAAAGTGCAAGCAGGTGACATTACTTTCTTATTTATCTCTTTCCATACAACTTGACTGAATTCAAAAGTCATGTGGAAATATTTAAAATAGAAATTACATATGAATAAATTATATAGAAATTACTATTTTTATTGCCACTGTTTTAAATTTCCATCACTTATAAAGTCCCTTAATTGGAATTCATTATTAAAGCACTTACATATTCACTGGTATCTAAATTATTAATTTATGTACACAATGTTTTCCACTGTTTGTAAATATAATATATTTAAAATAAAGCATGAGCTTTAATGTTTATCTTAAAATACGGATAATCAGAATTCATAATAGCCTCAAAGATAACAATGAAGTTTAAATACTTATTAGCATAGAGGTGCAAGGGTATAAGATGTCGTAGAACCTTAAGACACATGAAGGATCTGCTTCCTACATCTTTGAAAAATCCTATAAATATAGTATTCCCCTCATAAAATGCAGTAAAATATAAGACCTGGCTTCAGACATAACTGGATCTAGGCTTAAACAAAGCCTCCCTAATTTTCACTCTCATATCAGCTTCTCTCTGCACATTGGCCTTATTGTCTTCTACTGCATTGGGCTTACTCTGAGTATTCTCCAATTCATATCCTGCAGGCACACTGAAGTAAAAAGTAGCTCCACCAATTCCAGCAAATCTGCACCATAGAATAAGTATGGTCCTCTGCGCACTCCTGAATCAATCACTGTGTCCACAGAATGGAGTGTACGCCATGTGCCCACTCCTAGTTGTTAGTAGGAGGGAGCCCAAGTCAAGTATCAAAAGGAGTATTGCAGGCAATCACAAACAACATTATGCTTTAAAAAAAAAAGGCTGAACTTCTTGTACTTTTGTTTACCTTAAAGATAATTTCAGGAGCCATTCTAGTGCCTTTGCTAAAATTATAAGCTCTTATTTGAGCAATGTTGGCAGGACCTGGAAAACTCATCAAAACAGTTTAATATTCACTTTGTCTAATATCTGCACAGAACTTATGATGGATTCATTAACATTCCATCTTTTGTTTATCTAAAGCCTTTCTGGCTAAGTCATCAGCTCATCATTCCTCATTTCCAATGGAATTGGCTATCTATGCATGGACTTTTTTTTTTACAAAAAATGCACACACAGAGATATATACAGATAAACACACATAAAATACTTAAAGAAAAAAAGCCAAAAATGAAATTTAGACAGTGAGAAGTCTGCTAGCCTCATGCATTAGCTAAATTAATACATGTGTAATGACCCACTTTGAAAGGTCAAGTCTTTGAATGTAAAAATTGTGAATGCCAAGGCTCTACTCTCCTACTGCATCCTCTGATGTCTAAAATATGGTGAAAACATTTTAAGTACCATGACTCATGTCTCTGAAGATGGCAGCAGGTTTTGTACAAAGATCAAGTGTTAGAAAGGCATGGAAAACTGGAAACAAAATAACTATATAAAATCCCACTTAGGGAATGATCTAATCTTAAATTGATTCAAATCCCTGTAAGGATTAGAAAATTCTACATTAAGGACACTTTCCATATTTCTCTTTCCACAGCTGTCATTAATACAGTATTTACAAAAGACTTTCTGATTGAGATACAAAAGAGATGAGTTTCTTAATCAGTATTTAAGTTATATTGTTTCTAACTTGCACTCTATTTGGGAAATACAGAGTGGTTACTCTGGAAATATTGATGGTGCAAACACAGATGGTCATCATAAACCTCTATTTTGGACGCATCTTTTATTCACAGTATATTCTAACCTAGCAAACTCATACTCATCCTGTAGTAAAGCTCTCAAGAGCAGATCATGATCAAAGGTTGTACAGAATGCAGATTCTTGGGTGTTTCAGTTTTATTTCAGAAAATAAATGCACCTTCATCCTGGGATAATTCAAATGCATCCTATATATGTGAAATCTAACTATGTGTGCTGAAAAATTTCCCAGGCAATCACAATATATAATGCTGCACTTATGAAGGCTGCTGAAACCATGTTAACATCTCAAAGTTGCCGAGATGTAGTTTATTCCATGTCTGAGGAAAGGCACTTCTAAAAGTGAACAGGATCCACAGGGTTTACAGTTTATATCTTGGAACCTAGTCAGTATTGCAGGACCTTTAAGACATGGGTCCAAATTTGCCCCCACAGATTATTGAAATCTTGTTTTTCCTTAACTCAGCCTAAAGATTTTTTTCACAAAAACCATTCGTGTCTAGTTACTGGCTAAATTTCCTGCTTGCTGTCCTTTGCTTGTTTCTGGGACACTCAGTTCTTCCATTTTGAACTTGTCTGATACTAGATATTGAGTTGAATTGTGTCCCCCCTCAAAGGTATGTTCAAGCCCTAAGCACTAGTACCTATGAATGTAACTTTATTTGGAAATCGAGTTTTTGCAGGTAGAATCAGGTTAACATGAAGTCAGACTCCATTAGGGTGGGCCCTAATCCAATAGGACTGGTGTCCTTATATGCAGTGGAAAACATGGGCACAGAGACACAGAGGCCAGGTAAAGGCAGAGGCAGAAAGGGGAGCCATGCTGGGTTAGGCCACGCTGGGATAGGCCAGTCCTGAGGCCTCCAGAAGCGGGAACAGGCAGGGAAGGATCCTCCCTAGAGGGGAATGTGGCCCTGACAACACCCAATTTCACACTTCTCGCCTCCAGAACTGTGAGCCAACACATTTCTGTTGTGTGAAACAAGTCAGTTAGTGGAATTGGGTTATGACAGCCCTAGGAAATGAATATACTAAGTTGATAATTCAATTATTTGATTTCTATTCATACACACACACATGAGAAAACATTTTGAGTTCTTAGGTCAAATAGTGTTTCTAAGCATTTTAAATGCTTAAGTTCAATTAATCCTCAAATAACATAAGAGGGACAACTATTATTCATCAACATCTTCCAGACATGGGACTGAGAAAGGTTAAGTAACTTGCCCACTTTGAAAACTGGCAGAGGCACATTCACACCCAGGTTCTCTCCTCCCTGGGGCCTTTGCTTCCCAGGTCGCTCTTTATATACAGCTCTGCCATAGAGATAGGACTGCCTACAACTGCAGCCTCTATATCCTCTGTTGAACTATGCTTCATAGGCAGATGTGTAGACCACAACCTTTTCCAGCTTGGCCTATGCCAGTAAGAGTTAGGCTATGTGTCTGAGAGATGCCATAGAAATCCTTCTGAGAAAAATCCGGATGAGAGGAGCCTGAGTTATCAATATTACCTTGACAAGGTCCTTTAAGTTTTAGATGACTGCAGACTAAATGTGTGGCATGTCTGTGCTCCAAGTCCTGATGCAACAGTTCACCCTCAACTCCATATTTTTAAACACACACCCACAACACAGACTACCTTGAGGAAATATGACAAACATGATATGGGTCATGAAAACATGCTTTATAAGAAAAATTGTGTTATATGGTCCAGAAAACAACATAGATGGCAATATGGTAACTGTCTTCGAGATTCTGAGAGGCTTTTGTAAATGAAGCAGTCTTATTGTCCAGATTTTTGTTTTTGTTTTGTTTGCTTTTGAGGGAAGAATAATGGCAAATGAGTGAGAGTTAAAAGGAAGCCTAGTTGTCTACTATATAAAAAAATTAATTTCTATCAAGAAAACCATTCACAATGGCAGGGAGGGAAATATTAAGCCAAATGTGAAGCACCAAATTGCTATTGTTATTTCATCATATCTCTGGGTCCTCCTGTCATTTTTAATTAATGATTCTTTTCACTTAGCGCAATTTACTTTGGGTAAACAGCTTGAACTCTGGTTCAAATGGCAGCCACCATTATCCAATTATTAGTTTCCCAACACTATCACTTTTCTAAGATATTGAGCTAGATACTTCAATGTTCTCATCTGTAAAACTGAAAAAATAATATTTCAGTTTTCAAAGTGCCTGAGGATTAAAAAGCATAATGTGTTGTGACTGCCTTCTTTCAATGACCTGAAGACAAGGCCTTTTATAAGATATACCAATGTTTCAGATGTTACTAAATAATTAATAACATACTTTCTTATCACTTAAAATCCTTTAGACTTTACACGAGAAATTTTGATTAGTATACCCTAAAATCTTCTTTCCATCAACTTTGACTCATCAGAATTCTTTTTCACATCAGTTATTGATGTTTTTTTCACCAATATCATTATCTATGCTACCAAAGTATCCACGATGGTCTGTTTTCTAAGGCAGGGCTCCCGCATTACAACCAGCACTTTGTTGCTGGACTTTCTTATCTGATGTATGAGAGGCAACCCTCTGCTTGTGGTGTTGGCAATAAAATACAATGGGCCTCATTAGCTTATGGTGATCATTATCTTCTCAGGTCCTACTGAGCACATAGCTTTTGCTTTGTGTCAAAGTAGAAAATATCACACAGTCCTCCAAGAGTGAATGTTTTCTTCTCTACTATTAAATGTGTATGTATTTCACTTTCCTGTTTCTTGGCCTTTCTGCATGGTAACATTTAGTTTCAATGCCAAAGAATATTGTTAAAGGCACTGTAAATAGCAATTAAACTCAACACATGCAGTTTGAACAATGCAGGGAACTCAAGGAAGGAGACAAGGATATGAACCACCACGACTAAGTCTGTGCATGTGCAGGCAATGGCATGACTACTGTTTGACCAGTAATTGTGAGACCCAGGCCAATTTCAGAGAAGTTAGGATGTGAAAGATGTACATTTTGAAACTCATGAAATATAGACTCATTGGCTTACTGTACTATAATTTTCTTCGACTGTCAGAAAGAGGCTGTCTTAATATGTACTCCTGCATTTACATAAAAGACGGACTCAATAAATATTGGCTTAGTGGAGTATAAGTTAGCAGGCATATTACAGAAGGGATTTTCTGGTAGTGTCTAGAGTAGAGGACTGCCAAATTACTTTCTGAACCTATGATACATTCATCACAAAGCAATTAAAAAGAAAGATGGGGGGAAGAAAAGGGAGATATGACAGATCATGCTTTAAAATACATCTAAAGAAGACATTACATAAGGAACCACACATCTGGTTGTCGCAGTGGCTAAGGAATGGGTTTGTAGTTCCCAGGGACCATGCCCAGCTAGTGTGAGAAGTCATACCAGCATGTCCCCACTCACCCTGGTATGTCTCTAGGAGACCATGTCATTTCTACAGCTCTCTGAGGAATACCCCAGTGCCACAATCCCTTCTACACCTTATCAAACCAAAGGCTAGGTCTTTCAGAGTATGAGGTGGGCTGCACTCCCTAGAAGAGCTGAGCCACTACTGTCTCTGGTCTCTGGTTTGAGTTCCTGTCTGTGTGCTATTTTTTCTTTTTGTCTTCATCCCACATTACTTTTAATTAGTTGATACAATGCTGTTCCCCTTTCCCTATTTCTTCTACTAATCTAAATATGTCAAAAGGATGAAAGCAATTTACTACTTTCCAAGGGCTGAGAGAGTACATATACAAATTTTAAGTCCATTATAATTCACAGCTGTCAGTCCTCAAAACACACACACACACACACACACACACACACACACACAAAGACAAAAAACACAACAACTTAAAAACCTGCCACAACCAAATAAGCTTAAAAGAACAAGGACTATGCCTTAATTATTCTGTTAGATAAAAAAGGTTATTAATATGAGCAATTCAATTCTATTTCCACTTCTTTTTCTTTAACTTAGAAAAATATTTTATTTTTTAATTTCTTTATTGATTATGATGTTACGTATGTATCCTTATTCCCACATACTCCCTCTATCCTCACTTCATGCCTTCACCACCCTGTTATCTGTGTCCATTTTTGTTAAGCTAATATGCATGCATACAAGTCCTTTGGTTGATTTCTCCCCCTTACCCCCACTCTCCCCTACCTTCCCTCTAAGGTTTAACAGTTTGATCGATGTTTCTCTGCCTCTGGGTCTATTTTTGTTCATCAGTTTATGTTGTTCATTATATTCTATAAATGAGTGAGCTCATGTGATATTTATCTTTCTCTGCCTGGCTTATTTATTTTCTTTTTATAAAAAATCAATATTTTTTACTTATTTTTTACAGAGAGGAAGGGAGAGGGATAGAGTCAGAAACATCGATCAGCTGCCTCCTGCACACTCCCTACTGCTTATGCACCTGCAACCAAGGTACATGCCCTTGACTGGAATCGAACCTGGGACCCTTGAGTTTGCAGGCTGACTCTCTATCGACTGAGCCAAATCGATTAGGGCATGCCTGGCTTATTTCACTTAGCATAATGCTCTCCAGTTCCATCCATGCTATTGCAAATGGTAAAAACTCCTTTTTTTTTTTTACCATAGTGCAGTATTCCATTGTGTAGATGTACCACAGTTTTTTAATACACTAATCTGCTGATGAGCACTTAGGCTGTTTCAAATCTTAGCTATTGTAAATTATGAACATAGGGATGCATATGTCCTTTCTAATTGGTGTTTTTGGTTTCTTGGGATATATTCCCAGAAGTTGGATCACTGGGTCAAATGGGAGTTCCATTTTTAGTTTTTTGAGGAAATTCCACACTGTTCTCCACAATGGCTGTACCAGTCTGCATTCCCACCAGCAATACACGTCCTCGCCAGCACTTACCATTCATTGATTTGTTGATGATAGCCATTCTAACAGGTGTGAGATGGTACTGCATTATTGTTTTGATTTCCATCTCTGGGATGATTAGTAACTTTGAGCATGTTTTCATGTGTCTCTTGGCCTTCTGTCTTCTTTTGAAAAGTCTCTATTTAGGTCCCTTGCCCATTTTTTGATTGGCTTGTTTATCTTCCTTGTGTTAAATTGTATGAGTTCCCTGTAGATTTTGGAGATTAAGCCCTTATTGGTGATAATATTGGCAAATATATTTTCCCATGTAGTGGGCTTTCTTTTTGTTTTGTTCATGGTTCCTTTTGCTGTGAAAAAGCTTTTTATTTTGATGTAGTCCCATTTATTTTCTTTAGTTTTCATTGCCCTAGGAGCAGTATCAGTGAAGAAACTGCTTCGGCATATGTCTGTGATTCCTCTAGTATTTTTATGGTTTCCCGTCTTATGTTTAAGTCCTTTATCCATTTTGAGTTTATTTTTGTATAAGGTGTAAGTTGGTGGTCTAGTTTCATTTTTTTGCATGTATCTGTCCAATTTTCCCAACACCATTTATTAAAGAGGCCATCTTGACTCCACTGTATGTTTACGCCTTTTTTGTCAAATATTAATTGAGCATAGTTGCCGAGAACCAATTCCAGCATGTAATAATTACAAGAGTTTTACCAAAAGGTTAGTGAAGTTTGGAGAGCTCAACATGGTTGAGTCAAATGTAGTTTACCTGTTGGAAATGGCTGAACTGCAATTCCTCCAAACCTGAATAGGATAATAGTTTGCTGCCAGACAGCTCAGGGCATTTTATTGCCTCCTGTTGGCCAAAAAACTGAACGGCTGTAGGCTATTCCCCAAACTGATAATGCTTCTGTACCTTCTGATACCTTACCCTTTGAAGTGTATATTTCCACCTTGCCTTGGGACAAATTGTGTTTAATAAAAGCAGGGGTTCCTGAGACAAGGAGAGTCTTCAGTTCCCTTTAGCTGAAGCTCCTCTGACCCTCAATGCCTTTCAAAAATATCTTTCTTCTTTAGACTCCTTTTTAACCATTTATGCGCAGCCCCTTTCTCCAGTATGCTGAGTCCTTTGTAAGGCTGGGAAAAGCTTGGGTCAGTTTCCGGGTTCTCTATTTTATTCCATTGATTTATATGTCTCTTCTTATGCCAGTACCAGGCTGTTTTGAAAATAGTAGCTTTGTAATACAGCTTGATATCTGATACTGAGATCCTACCTACTTTGTTCTTCTTTCTCAGGATTGCTGTAGCTATTCAGGGTCTTTTTTTTAATTTCAGATGAATTTTGAAAGGTTGCTCTAGCTCTGTGAAATATGCCATTGTTATTTTAATGGGGAGTGTGCTGAATCTATAGATTGCTTTGGGTAATATGGACATTTTAATGATGTTGATTCTCCCAATCCATTAACATGGTATGTTCTTCCATCTGTTTATGCCTTCCTCTATCTCTTTTTTCAGTGTCCTATAGTTTTCCATGTATAGGTCTTTTACCTCCTTAGTTAAGTTTATTTCTAGGTATCTTAATTTTTTTGGTGTGATGGTAAATGGGATTACTTTTTTAGTGTCTCTTGCTTTTGTAGTCTCTCATTATTAGTATATAGAAATGCCATAGATTTCTTGGCATTAATTTTGTATCCTGCCATACTGCCAAATTCATTTATTAAGTCTACTAATATTTTGATGGAGTCTTTAGGGTTTTCTATGTACAGTATCATGTCATCTGTGAATAATGACAGTTTTACATCTTATTTTCTAATTTGGATGCCTTTTATTTCTTCTTCTTGTCTGATTGCAATGGCTAGTACTTCCAGCACTATGTTGAATGGGAGTGGTGAGAGTGGGCACCCTGTCTTATTCCTGTTCTTAGGGGAAATGGTTTTAGTTTTTGCCCATTGAGTATGATGTTGGCAATGGGTTCCTCATATATGCCTTTTATTATCTTGAGGTATAATCCTTCTATTCCCACCTTGTTGAGAATTTTTATCAAAAATGGGTATTGGATTTTGTCAAATACTTTTCCTGCATCAATTTATATGTGATTTTTATCTCTCATTTTTTTATGTGATGTATCACATTTATTGATTTGTAAATATTGTACAATCCTTTTATCTTTGGGATAAATCCTACTTGATCATGGTATATGATCTTTCTGATGTACTGCTGGATCCGATTTGTTAGACTTTTGTTGAGGATTTTGGCATCTATGTTCATGAGGAAGATTGGCCTGTAATTCTCTTTCATTGTGTTGTCTTTATCTGGTTTTGGTATTAGGGTGATGTTAGCATCATAGAATGAGCTTAGAAGTGTTCCTTCCTCTTAAATTTTTTGGAATAGTCTTAGGAGGATAGGTTTTAGTTCTTTATTGAATGTTTGGTAAAACTTCACTGTGAAGCCGTCTGGCCCCGGGCTTTTGTTTGCTGAAAGCTTTTTGATCACTGCTTCAAATTCTCCCATAGATATTGGCCTATTAAGATTTTTAGAATCTTCCTGATTGAGTTTTGGAAAGTTGTATTTTTCTAGGAATATGTCCATTTCCTCCAAGTTGTCTAGAGTGTTGAAAGAGAGTTGTTCATAGTATTTTTTAACAATCCTTCGTATTTTGGTGGGGTCTTGTTATTTCTCCTCTTTCATTTCTGATTTTGTTTATTTGGGTCCTCTCTCTCTACTTCTTGGTGAGCCTGGCTAGAGGTTCATCAATCTTGTTTATCTTTCAAAGAATCAGCTCTTGCTTTCATTGATCTTTTGTATTGTATTTTTGGTCTGTATGTCATTTATTTCTGCTCTGGTCTTTATTATCTCCTTCCTTCTACTCACTCTGGGCTTTTCTTATTGCTCTCTTTCTAATTATTTGAGTTATAGAGTTAGGTGATTTATTACCATTTTTTCTTGTTTTTTGAGGTAGGCCTGTAACACTATAAACTTCCCTCTCAGGACTGCTTTCATTGTGTCCCATAGATTTTGGGTTGTTGTATTTTTATTGTCATTAGTTTCCAGGATATTTTTAAATTTTTTCTTTGATCTCTTTGGTAACCTAGTCACTGTTTATTAGCATGCTATTCAGCTTTCAAGTGTTTGAATTTTTTCGAATGTTTTTATTGTAGTTTATTTCTAGTATTATGCCATTGTGGTCTGAGAAAATGCTTGATATGATTTAAATCTTCTTGAATTTGGGGAAACTTTGCTTGTGACCCAATATGTGGTCTATTTTTGAAAATGTCCCATGTGCACTTGAGAAGAATATATGTTCGTGGCTTTGAGGTGAAATCTTCTGAAGATGTCAATTAAGTCCATCTAATCTAGTGAGTCATTTAGGATTGCTATTTCTTTGCTGAGTTTTTGTCTAGAGTCTTTATCCAGTGATGTCAGTGGTGTATTAAAGTCCCCTATTATGATTGTATTTTTATTGATCTCTCCCTTGATATCTTCCAGGAGATTTTTTATGTATTTTGATGCTCTTGCATTGGGTGTATATATGTTTATCAGGGTTATATCCTCTTGTTGTATCAATCCCTTTAGTATTATGAAATGGTCTTCTGTATCTCTTGTTATGACCTTCACTTTAAGGTATATTTTGTCAGATATAAGTATTTATTGCTACCTGAGCTTTTTTTTTTTCATTTCTATTTGCCTGAAAAATATTTTTCCATCCCTTCACTTTCAGTCTGTGTGAGACCCTGTTATAAGGTGGGTCTCTTGTAGATAGCATATAATTGGGTCATGTTTTTTTATCCACTCACTCACTCGATGTCTTTTGTTCCACTTCTTTAAAGTTGATATCTTACTAATATTAAAGCACTACTTACACCATGTCACTTTCCTAGGCAGAAATAATCAATGGTTGCTTTTGACTAAATGAAAAAACCCAAATTTTCCATCACAGTACCTCCATAACCATTCCTCTCAATACAATCCTTTTCTATCTCATTTCTCCAACCTTGTCTCTGTATATCTCTCTGAGAAGAGGTGTAGTGATTCTAATCTTGTCTTTACTGCCATTAAATGCCTAACTTTTGGACAAGTGACTAATACCAATGGACCCAGAATTCTAATCTCTAAAATGAGGGTAAGGCATCTACTCATTGCCTCATTGTGTGATATTATAGTCATTATGCACACTATCTGACATATAGTACATATATATAAATGTACCGAGCAAAGCATCCCACCCTGCACTCTCACTTCTGTGAAATCTTACCAGACTTGGTCTTTCTATACTTGTAATAAATATATATGTAATTATATATAGTCACATGTAAGGTTACAGAGCAATTTTATACATAGTTATAAGGTTACTTATGCAGGATCCTATATAATAAAAGGCTTATATGCAAACAGACTAAAGGGCGAAACAACCAAACAACCAAACAAGTGGTTGCTATGATGTGTGCTGACCACCAGGGAGCATATGTGGAACATGGCGGGTTTGGCCTCAATGGAATGGTGGAGCAGGTGAGCGTGGGCGCCATATCTGCCCCTGTGTCGACCTCAGCATCCTGGCCCACATTTCTTTTCAAGGTGCACAAATTTGTGCACTGGGCCCCCAGTATGTATATGTATGTATGTATGTGTGTGTGTGTATGTATGTGTGTGTGTGTGTGTGTGTGTGTATATAAAAGCCAAGCAACCAGAACATCAGAATGACAAGAATGACCAGTTCCTTTGACATGCACTGCAACCCTAATAGCCCCCCAACCTTGCGATTGGGGGGTGGGGCTGGCCTGCCAACCTCCCACATCCCCTCCCCTGGCTGGACTGGCCCTGATCAGCCCCAATGAGGGTGGGCTAGCTGGATTCCACCCATGCATGAATTTGTGCTCTGGACCTCTAGTAAAGTTATATATGCATAAGATTACTTATATACATAACCATATGTAGTTAATACTTTCATTTACAACATGATATGAAATTGAAATGAAATGCAAATTGTATGAATTATATTAAAATTACAAAAAATGATTTGAAAATCTGATATATGGCCCTGGCTGAATAGTTAGGTGCTTAAGAACATCATCCTGATACCACAAGGTTGTGAATTTGATTCCTGGTCAACTAATGAATGCATAAATAAGTGGAACAACAAATTGATTCTCTCTTTCTCTCCTTTTTTCCCTCCTTTCTTCCTTTCTCTCCCCACCCCTCTTTCTCTTAAATTTTTTAAAGAAAAGAGAAAACCTGACACATGAAAAACATTATTAAAGAAACTTTTCACAGTAAACAGTTTAGTATTTTATAAAAGTGGAAAATAAGTCATAGATTTAGATGGCCTGGTAATGCAGCTGGTTGGTGATAGGGTCAGGCCCAGGACTCTTATGATTATTTGTATAACAATGCTCACACAGTAACCAATATTATGCCTTGCATTTTCCTCTTATGGGAGCTCAATAATATTTTTCTTGATACCTACAAAAAGTATGGCAGATGTGCTAACAGTACTTTAGGTATAAATCATCAAAAAGTAAGCCTAAATAGAGCGCTGCTGTTTCTACAAAGTAGAATGAATCCTCTACCCAAATCAGCCAGTGTTTTGTTTGTTATTTGTTTTTGTTTTTTTCTATAGTTACTGAGCAAATAAAGGACTTTGAATAATTTTCTACTGGCTTTGAGTTTAAATCTGTCCCAACAATTCTTATTACTTGAAAAAATATACCAAGGAAAATAACACAATATGATTTTTTCTCCAAAGTCTTTAAACTTACGTTTTCTCTTACCATATTTTTAATCCTTCTGGAGAATGACATTACTTTATAATTGTAGATTTTATATCTTTTGTGTTACTTTTCCAATGAAGTATGCATAGTATTTTCATATTTAACTGATACAGATTTCTGACTAGAAGTGAATGATTAGCAGTAAGAATCTAGATTCTCAAGTCCAATAATTACAGGCTGTTGTTGTTCCCTGTGATTAAGTTCCTATCCCAGTGGTTGGCAAACTCCTTAGTCAATAGAGCAGCAAACTGTGGCTTGCAAGGCACTGTGGCTTGTGAACTGCAGTTTGCCGACGACTGTCCTATTCTAAGCTATTTATTTATTTATATAGCAGCATTTTTAAAAGTAATTGATATTTATCTAAATCTCATCCTATCTTAGGAGATTACTTCTAAAAATGTCCATTTGTCTTCGATAAAGTGAAACTCATCCTGTATTTCTCTTTGCAATTAACTCTTCAAGTTAACTTTGATTTTCGTGTATATTCATGCTGAGTCCTGAGTCTAATATTCAGCATTAATGTCTTAATAGCATTCTCATTTGCACAATACTGACTTTTCAAGCCCTAGATCTCAGCAGACAAGTAAACTACACGTCCCATATAGGTTCCCTGTCACATTAATGATAGCTGTGTGTAGCAATCTGGAGCAGGTCTCTTCTGTGGTATTGAGAACACGAATCATGAACCACTAGATACCGAAGACACTTTTCTTCGTCATCCCTTTTCAGCACTCTTTCCTGGTTAGGATGCAGTAACTATGTGATTCAGAATAACATGAAAAAGATATCCCTAAACTTGTGTTTTCATTTGGGAAGAAAATAAATTCAAGTTTGATATTTTTAAAGTCACTTTTAGTAATAGTCAAATGTATCTGACCAGGCCATAAATATTGTATTAAAGACAAAGAGAAATGAAGCCAAAATTATCATGCAGAGAGTCTGCAGCTTTGAGAGGATCCAGGTAAGTGTGCACAGCACAAGAGTGATGGCTCTAGTACTCTAGCCATCCACGGAGACACAATTTTTAAAACATACGATCAGATTGAACAGGAACAATTTCACCTGTTTCTTGCATCCTATTCAGAATAAGAACAATGGGTAAACAGGGATTTGAACTTTATCTATGAGATACCATTCCCTTGGAGGACATTGGAAGACTCAGCAATGTTGATTATTTACTTATGATTCAGAAAAGAGGCTAGTAGGAAAATAATGCAATCTCATGATGTCAAAACTCTTCCATGGCATCCTATTTAAATTCAGTACAAGGCTCTAAATGTTCTGGTCCCCAGCTCCTCCTCTAACCTTTCTCTTGAGCACAATCTTTGCTTCAGCCACACTAGCCTGGCTTTCCTTGGGACAATAGTCCACCTCCCCCTTCAGGGCCTCTGCACTTGCTATTCCTTTGCCTGAAGAATTCTTCCTTAAACATGTGCTCTTCTCCCCTGTTGCTTTGTTCAGTACCCTGCTGTTGCATTATCTTCCCAGTGACCTTCCCTGATTATCCATTGTCCATTTCCTACCAGACACATCCTGTTCCTTAATCTTCTTTTGTCTTCCTTAAGCACTTGTTACAATCTCTGTACGTTGTGCATTTTTTAAAGGTATCTGTTTGATTTTCTCCTCCACTAGAACACAGCTTCCTGAAAACAGAGACAGTTTTGTTCACTCATTGAGCATATACTGAAACCCAACACATGAGCCTACACTTGACTCTGACATGCAAGGAGGAGTTGGCTGAATTAGAAGTGACAGGAGAGCAGCAGTGTCATTGGTACACTTGAGGCAGAGTGAAAGAAGAAAGCTCAGCATGGTCCAAACAGACATTATAGACCTTCAGAATGAATGACCACAACAATAATGATAACAATACCTATCACACACCAACTATCCTTTTCCCTTTCTTTCTTACTTTTTCCTTTCCCTCTGGTCTCAAAAGGCATTTACTTCTACCCAGAGCTAATTAGTCCATCAATGTTCCCATGCCTTGTTTCTCAAGGTTCACACTCCAATATTAATTATTTACTCTGCCTCTTATATTTCTGGCTTCTCCTTTTTACTGGTTTCTTTGTTTTTACCTATAAACACCGAGTCTCTTTCATGTCAAATAGCCCTTCCTATTCCTATCATCCTCTTATGCTACTGTAGTACATTTCTCCTTAGTGGACTACTTCAAAGAGTGGTCTACCCTGAGTGTCTTCCCTTCTTCCTCCCTCTAACCACTCGCAATTCACAATTCACTGTAACAAGACAGTTCTTGTCCCCATACAAACTACTCCTTCTATGGACAGTTACTTCCCAATTGCCAAACTCTGCATGCATTCATGAGTTCTCCTCTCCTTGGCTTCTATTAACACTATTTGGGCTGTTATAATGGAATAACAAAGATGGGGTGGCTTAGAAACAACAGAAATTTATTTCTCACAGTTCTGGAGACTGGGAAATCCGAGATCAAGGCACCTGTAGATTCAAGTTACTGGCACATTTGAGGGCCCATTCTGGTGAGAGCCCATTCTCTCTGGTTTTCAGAGACAGCCATCTCCTGGCTGTGCCCTCACATGGCAGAGGTGGTGAGAGAGTGCATTTTTTTTATAAAGGCACTATTCCCATTCACGAAGGCTTCACCCTCATGACCTAAGCACCTCCCCAAGGCTTCACTTTCAAATACCATCACACTGGGATTTAGATTCCAACATATGAATTTGGAGGGACACAGAAGTAAGTAGCTTTCCACTTACTTTTCTAGCCACAATGTCCCAACCTTTTCTTTGCTACTCTTCCTTTGATTGTTTCTTAAATACAGGCATTAGCCCCAGGTTTGTCACTGCCCCTCTACTAGCTTCCCCTTGACAATCTCTTCCACTTCTATGACTAGACACTGCCTGTCTAGTGACCACTCCAGAGAAGTGTCTCTAATTCAGATCTGTCAGCTGAATTCTAGAGACACGGAAACAGGGCAGCTAACTGGTAACTTTGCTGGGGTGTCACATAAGATGTGACATACTACTTCTCTGAAGTTCATACATTGCTTGCAAACTATTAAAAATATATGGCCCAGAGGTTTTGCTCAGTGGATTGAGCAATATCTTATGCACCAAAAGGTCACTGGTTCAATTCAAGATCAAGGCATATGCCCAGGTTGTAGGATTGATCCCCAGTGCTGGCCATATAGGAGACAGCTGATAGATGTTTCACATCATTGATGTTTCTCTCTCTCTCTCTCAAATCAATTTAAAAATATTTTATTATATATGAAGGTTCTAGCTTTAATAAATATGTAGTAAAACATTTTTGTTTAAAGCTATGACCTTAAGTTCATAAAAAATATTATGCTCAATGCTAATCATGTCCCTTTGAAGTATCTTTCACACTTTATTTAGTTTAATAAACCCTTTATTGACATGCATTTTCAAAGTAAAATTTAACCTGTTCCAGATCTAAGTGTCAGGAATCTAAATTTAGGAGAATCCAAGGTTAAGATATTTTTTCTCCATTCACATTTGAATATTCTTGTATATGTAAATCTTCTGTGTTTTAGTTTCTGCCACTAAGTTCCTAAGGGCATCTTCTCTGATTTAGCCAAAACTACCTCAAAGTACAGACCACATTGTGCAGGAGGAGCTCTGCAGTAAAACAACCACATATCAAGTGTTCTGCGCATCAGGCAACACATTAGGTGATTCATGTTATTCATAATCATCAAACGATCCCAGAGATCAGTATTAGCTTGTTTACAAAGGAAAAACTAAATAACGTGATTCTGAAATACAGTTAGGAACTACAAGAATCAGTATCAAAAGCAGAGAGACCACATTTTACAACATACTTACTATCTGCCCTGCACTGTGCCTTACATGTAGGATCTCATTTAATTTGTACAACATCCCTCTGAGACAGATACTACTTTTATGCCTGTTTTTGATGGTTTATTTTAGATTTGGAAACTAAAGCTGAAAAGTTTAAATAATTGGTGCAGGACACATAGGTTTAAGTGGTAGAGCTGTGGTTTGAACTCAATTTCTTCCAAAGTCTAGGCTATTCCCATTGACGTTCTGCTGTTAAATAAATGTAGCAAGTAGTTGAAAATAGATAAGGTGTTGGATTTAGAGTTCAGTATTAATGTTTTCTGGCCAATAATTTCCCATTCCCTCGATTCTTCTTTAGAACATGAAATTAAATCCTGGCTTAATTTCCTTTACACTCTGAAAAAAGTCACTGTATTATTAAATAATTTAAAATGAATTTGAAAAATATGGACATTTTTCAGAGATGCAATGAATGAGAGTCTCTTAGCTTGCTGTAGTGTATGATCAAAGAATTCAGAAGGATGCCTTTTATCTGAGAATATCAAAGGCCACTAACTAAAAAAAGAAACAGAGTTCCTATTACACTAAGGAGAAAAGGCTGAGTCCACTGAAATATAATACAAGAATGTTGGCATACAGGTAATTCACAGATATTATTACCTTTGCTACTTGAAATTAGACCAATCTGAATTCTTTCCAAGAACAATTATTTTAAAATTGTAATATCTTCAATTTATTTGTTACAATTGCCACATTTACCCCTTGGTATTCTGCTATACTTTTTCCACACCTTACACACACTCACCCCCTCCCCACACAGACACACACACACACACACACACACACACACACAGAGTCAAATCACACATCCATATGTCTTGCTCTTTTTCCTCTGTGGCTCATTACAACCTATACCATAAAAGAGCTCTTTTAAACCTAAAAGATGAAAATTAACTGAATTATGTTTCCAAATTGTCACAGGCCTCTAGTTATTTTGGGGGCAGATGACCATTTCCAAAATTTAGTCAATCAAGTAACTTGGTGTCTTTTTTAAGGTTTATGCCTCTGCCTGAAATAGACACTATCAGGTAATTTTACTGATTTTGGGCATAGTGCAGGCAGAATCAGTCCTTTCTTAAAATGTTTAGCTCAACTCTCTCATCCAAAATGTAAACTAAAGAAAAATGCTTATCCTTAGAATACACCAAAAGCAGAATTATTATTAAAATATACCAAGTTAAATCTCATCATGATATCAAAAGTTAAATGTTTCAGATTTTTTTTTTAAGTGTAGCTTGGGGGAAAAAAGTTTCCTTTGAGCTAGAAATGAAATAAAAGCAAGGGCTAGGAAAAGTGACTAAGATTTATGAATTATCTGATTTTAATTAAATGCATGGTTTTTAACAACTATATTAGGATAAGTATTCCCATTTACAATTTGTCTTAGTCTGCTTGGACTGCCATAGAAAATACATTAGACTGGCTGGCTTACACAACAGAGACTTATTTTTCACAGCTCTGGAGCTGGAAGTCCAAGATCAAATTCTGCAATTTCTCTTCCTCTTTTTTTAGGCCACTAATCCCATCACAAGAGGCACAATCTTGTGATCTAGTTAACCCAAAGGCATCATTTCCAAACACCATTGCATTAGGCATTAGGGCTTCTAAATATAAGTTTGAGTGGGGGGGAGAAGGGGGAGACACATACATTCCATAACATTCATTCCATAACATTTTATTGTTCTTCAATATGAGTGTTTTTTTTATGTAGAATTATTTGTAAACATTTAACTCCATTGACCTAGTTGGACTAGTCATTAATTAAATATCTTTAAAAGGGGATGAAAAAGATGATTTCCAAAAATAGGTAGTTTTGAAAATAACTGATATAGAAAATGCTATTTTATATCTTTGAAACCATAAGCATATATAAATAAATTGCTAAATTCTAAAAACATTATTTAAGGCAAAAGAGAAAAAATTGAAAGAGGCATCAGTGTAACTTTCGTTGAGTACTTAGGATGTGTAAGGCACTCTCTTTGTTTACATCTTATGCTTACAGCAACACTAGTAACTAGACAAAGCTATATGGCAAAGCCATATCAACCAAGTAACTTTGGTTTCACATACTTTCTTACATTATTCAACTATTTTAGAAAATATGGCTTTACAATGTATTACCAGTGTACCCAATATATAAACCAATCAAGCATGTATTAAACAGAAAATAGAAAAAGTATTTGGTTTCATTCTCTAGTTTGTATAACTAAAAGATTAGCTTTTGAAATGGTATGTTAATGCAATTCCAGGGAAAGGTGAAAGTCAAACATGAACCAAAATAAAAGATTTTTGCTAGAAGTTATAAATTCAGGATCAGAACCAAAACAATAGCAATATCTGTTTTGCCTTTTCACATGGTTGTCACACCAAATATTAGGAATTGAAAATCCAAACAATTATGTGTTTCCCTGAACTTCAGCTGACATGATTTTCTCTAACCAGCAGTTAAGAACTGAGCAGTGCAAACCATGTCCTAATATTTTAATTCCTCGTTTATCAAACTCTGACAAATGATCAGACACAGTGTAAATTTATAACTTAATTTATAATTAAATGATAATCACCCAAGTGATTGATGATGGCAGTTCGGCTAAAATTTCAGTCATTTCATTAGCTCATTGTATGACAATGGCTAGGTGATTGAGTTTGCAATGTGCAAAACCTTGTAGTAAGGTCTTTATGTCAATTACCTCATTTAAACTTTACAATAACCTTATTATCCACATGCAACTCTGACTCCATTTTAGAGATGAGTAAACGAAGGCTATGAGAGATAGTGTAATGGTCCTAAATTTACCACTACTTATGGTGGGAGCCTGGACTTGAAAGCAGGACATTTGATTCCATAATCTGTGTTCTGGACCTCTAGCTTATACTACCCATATCAATATTTTAGAATGACAATGCACACACTCCCACCAGAACCTCACTATACAAACATTGGTATAGGAGGAATAAGATCATCAGAATGCTATAGGATGTAGGAAGATTCAAAATAGGCCCCTTAGTTGTTAGAAATATAAATATCAAACTATTATACTTGGCCAGTCTACCTAAAGATTAGTTGTTTCCTCTTAGGTATGAGTGAGATAGGTTCAAGTTCTGTGCTTGTGCCCCTGATCACTCTTCAGCTTTCTCTGTGCTTTAAAGTGGTGTATATGAATGAAGATATATCAGCAAGGAGATGGAAGGCATAGGTTTAAGACTGGTTTTACTCTTTATTAATTTTATACTTCTAACTTTTACTTTCCTCATTCAGTAAATGAAGTAAACACACACTCTAGTTGCCTCATGCAGTTATAGAGAAAACATATTAAATTGCTTTGAGAATGCAATTCTGTATGCAATTATTATTGTCACCATATATAATGCTATAGTTTAATAGGGTAGTTGAGATCTATCATTTTCCCCCAGTAATTAAATGGAACCAAACCCTATTTACCTGAAGTTAAAATACTACTAAGTAAGGCATTATATCTATATCTATTTCTATTATAGATAAATATAGATAGATAGATAGATAGATAGATAGATAGATGTGTGTGAATATATATATATATATAGGTATATAAGGCAGTAAGAAAGCAAAATATAGAAAGTCTAAACAGTTATCAAAAGCTATGAGTAAATGTAGATAAAGAAAACAAATCAATTTGATTTTACCAAAGCTCTGGAAAAAAAATTTTTTTAAAGTTTGCTTAAATAGAAAAAACACATAAAACACAAAGGAAACATATGAGTATAATCTCTTCTGTGGGAAAAGTTTCAGAAGTTAAATGATAATTTCTGCTAGAAGTAAACTTCAATGCTCCTCTTATAATTGTCCATTATCTGATTTGTTAAAAAATCTTGCTGATCTTTTCTTCACCATACCACTCACCTTATTTCTCCTTTCCATGTCCAGTGCCATTGCCTGACCATTATTTTCTGTCAGGATTAATCCAAAAGCTTTTTAAATGGTCTCAACTCCTGTTTTCCCTTCTTTACTAGTATATGTATTGAACTTAATGCTACCACTGTTGTCTTTATACAGCAAGGACCTGACACCATGCCTATATCTATTGAGGCAAGGCGCAGTAATAAACAACTCTCAAATCTCTGTATGAAGCTTAAAACAAAGGTCTGTATGTCTTGATCAAATATACATTCATCTCTGCTTAGAGGGGGGTTCTAGGCATATAGGCAACCACTATCTCAAAAAGACAAACACAAGAGAGCTGGAAAAAGCCTTTGGTAGGTCATTAAATACTCCATCAATTCTAGTAACACCACCATTCTCAGAAGTAACTACATGACCCCATTAAACCAGAAAGAACAGGGAAAGGGGATACAAAATGTACAATTCTACTAAAATGTGCCAGGAAGGGAAGACATTTTTGGTGATCATTTTCAATGATTACTACAGTCTCTTTCATTAAAAAAAATCTCCAGTGGTAGGTACTTATGAGCTACCAAATAAAGTCCAATTCATTCAAAGATCTCCTCAATTGGACATAATCAGGCTTGCTATTATAGCCTCCAAAACTCATTTCCAAACATACTCTGTCCAATCCCTCTGGATGGTCCCATTCCCTGAATAGAAAAAGTACAAAGAGGTTCTGTTCTACCAGCAATCATCTGTCTCCAATGATCTATCTACTGAAATGGCATTCAACCTTCACCTTCCATCTTCTCTATGAAGCATTCTCTGAGTCTACAAATTCGTATTCCTCACATCCTTCTTGGCATTCTCATAATAGCTTTTACTTCATTTAACTTTTGAAGTCTTCTATGCCACACAACATACATGGCACACAACGTATTATTTGGGAAAACATTAGGTTCTCTAGAATCACATTCTTTAGGAAGAGTCACTATTTTTCATTTGTATATCTTGCAGACCTAGCCTACTATGCTATATACAGTCACAAAAGTTTGTTAAAAAAATAAATTTCCACCCTAGCTCAGTGGTTAGAGAGTCAGCCCACATACCCCAAGGTGCCAGGTTTTATTCCCCCTCAAGGGCACTACCAGGGTTGCAGGGTCAATCCCTGGTCCAATGTTAGAGGCAACCAGTAGATGTGTCCCTCACATTTCTCTCTCCCTCCCCCCTTCCCCTAACCTCTCTCCCTTCCTTCTACTCTCTAAAAATCAATGGGAAAAAATATCCTCTGGTGGTGATTAACAAAATAAAACAAATTTAAAGGAATTCTACCTATGAAAGTTTAAAATTATAACTAGAAGAATGAAGTCTATCTAAATTGCTGAAAGTGCAAACCTTAAAAATATTTTCTAAATATTTCTGTAACTCAGAGGTGGTACTTAAAGATTTCATTTTGAATATTTAGAATTTAAAAACATAGTACGAAATGTTTAAATTAATGAATTTATTCACTGCCCCACTCATAATCACTGACTAGACAGATCAATGATTAAACACATGTAACGATGCAATTAAATATGTGGAAAAGACATCAGGTCCTTTGATCGAAGATGAAATAGTATATTAGTAGATAGAGGTCATTATGGGGCTCTATAAGGAACAGATGAGAACTACTCAGAATTACAGGCATAATTGTATAAAAGTAAAAGAATGCATTTAAAATGCTGCTGGGTGCTTGAAAAGATCTTCCATTTCATGAGCTATCTTTAAAAATGACTAGTTCAGACTGTCTGTCTACATTCTAATATAGTAAGTGTTTAATAAAGATATTTTACTTTATAATCATAGATTATTACATTATTATTTTACTCTTATAGATACTTTATAATTTTAAGACAGTAAGCAATTGTTAATCCTGATTATATAACAGAAAACAAAAAAGCATCAGTGTCACTCGAGTTGATTTCAACTGAAAACAGATTTCTCCATCATGCAGTAAATACCTGCACATTTTTTTTTCTCCTTACAAATCAACCAGCAAATATTTAGAATAACCAACCATGCACATGCACCATATTACACACTGAGGAGATAACAAACAGAGATAAATACAGTCCTTTCCCTGCAAGAAATAAACAAAAAAAATTTAATGGAAACACAGATAATAGGCCACTGCATGCTTGATTAAAAGTAAATTTAAGTGCAGTAATTTCACCAGAAGGAAGAGTATGAAGCAGAAGATTGCACAGTTCTGATAATAAGAAAAGATTTCCCTCAGGAGTGATATTTAAGATGAAACCCAACTGGTGAATAAGACTCATCTGGGTTAAAAGAGAGCTTAACAAATGCCATGAAATATAAAATATCTAGTAAGGCTAGTGCCGTGGTCGGCAAACTGCGGGTCTCGAGCCACATACGGCTCTTTGGCCTCCTGAGTGTGGCTCTTCCACGGCCTTGGCGAGTCTATTTTGAAGAAGTGGCGTTAGAACAAGTTTAAGTTTAAAACATTTGGCTCTCAAGAGAAATTTCAATCGTGGCACTGTTGATATTTGGCTCTGTTGACTAATGAGTTTGCTGACCACTGGGCTAGGGCATGGAGTAAGGGGAAGGAGCTCAAAGGAGGTTAGAGAACAAAACAGCCCTCTGGGCATCCAGGACTATCAAGCCTTTGGATTCTGTCCAAAGGGCTAAGGGAAGCTATTGAAGGGTTTCATGCAGGAGCAGGGGTCTGGCTTGTACATGCAACTCTATGCCTAGGTCTGAATGAGACATGCATTATGTGAAAAAAAGAATTCAGGATTCTTCTCAAAATGGAACCTAAAAGCATGGTATTGTATCAGCAAGAAATGAAATAATATGTTTCTTTCTTTAAAAAACACAACACACATTCATTTCAACAGCACACATATAGCAATGTATGATTCTGAAGATATCATACATTAGGGGCAAAAAAAAGGAATTGTATCTTGTGCACATGTAATACAACATTCTAGTCATCGCCCCATATGTGTTTGTTTAGCTGCTGAATGATCCCTGAACAAAGAGCCAGGTCAACAAAGAAGGTTGTCAAAACATCAACAGAGGGAGATCTTGTCAGAGCTTAATTAGGGCTTCCAAATCAGGAAACCAAACTAAGGATCCTATTAGCACTCAAGGAGGCATTCTTGATTTAGAAGAACCAAGCTGCAGCCACTTGTCATCTAGCTAACAAAAAGAAATGGTTTACCTGTAAGGACCTCCTCCTGGAAGCAACATGAGAATCATCTCAGAGCCACACTGAAGAGCCACTGTGTGCTCAGGCACACCTCCTGCAATGTTTCCTAGTTAACCTCCCTGTCACCTTTTAACACTAGAACAGTCTGAACAATGCATGGCTTCTTTGCTGCACTTCAACAGAAATTATTCAATAAAACTCATGGCTGCTTTTAAGAAGAAATTAAAAAATTCGCAAGTCATAGGAGAAAAATTCCACCTAAGAATGGGACTAACTCAAGTATGTGACTTGTATATTTCATATATATCATGAATGCTGCCTGCCTGCATCTACATTTTGAAGTCATTCTTCCCACCTCTTCAAATTACTTCATAGTCAAAGTGCTTTAAAAACTGTAAGTGGTCCTGCTAGCCATAAGAAAAAGTATACAATGTTGAAATAGTGTTTGCTGTCGTGTGTACACTTAGAGACTCCAGCAACAAATAAGCAAAAGAAAATTTTCGAACCCAAATAACATCCACAAGAACATAATTCTGACTAGAAAACTTAAAAGGAAGATCAAAACTTAAATTCATCCCAACAATCAAGCAACATGTGTCTTATGGTGCACAGGGAATCAAAAATGGTTCTTTTCCCAGGCTGGTGCAAAGGGTGGGACTCTAAAGCTATGCAATGGGGAGGTGCAGGGGAAGAAAATGTATATCTTCTACACATCTAAAATTCACATAGCTTAATGGCAACATTTAAATGTTTGCTACATATGTACAATCCATGTGGTCTAGAGCAGTGGTTGGCAAACTCATTAGTCAACAGAGCCAAATATCAACAGTACGATGACTGAAATTTCTCTTGAGAGCCAAATGTTTTAAACTTAAGCTTCTTCTAATGCCATTTCTTCAAAATAGACTCACCCAGGCCGTGGTATTTTGTGGAAGAGCCACACTCAAGGAGCCAAAGAGCCGCATGTGGCCCGAGAGCCCTGGTTTGCCGACCACTGGCCCAGAGGCAACATTTGAATGCCACTATCTAATCACAGATATACACAGAGTGCCTGATTTTAGAAATCGCAGGTTATGGCCTGACGTAGAGCTGTGTGAACATCATGACTCCAGCTCTGACCGGTATTCTTCACCCCAACAAGGTTCTCCAATGGCTCCAGTACTTCTACTCTATGGATTTTAAGTTAAATATGCACTACATTTGTTCACGGGGCACTGAGGTTAGCAAATGTAAATCTGTTTGAGAAGATATTCATTCCCAGAAGAACTATTTTAAGATTTGACTTGTTAAAGACACACACAAACAAACAAAACTCTCTAACCTCAAGGCAGAGAACTAAATGTCAATCTTGTCCTCTGCACGCTCAGTACCTAGTGCAGGACTTGTCACTAGGTATATGGTCCATAACTGGTTGATGAGTTGAATGAATAATAAAAGAGTGGGTGAATGTGTGAATGAATGAATGAATGAATGAATGAGCAGGTTCATACATGCAGAGCACCTTCCTTTTTCCTTGAAGAACTCAGGCATTTCTTTCTGCATTTTAGACCTCAGTCTGGCGTCAAGAAAGAGAAAAGGTCCTTCCTGCTTTTGCTGCCTCACCCACTCTTCTTTCTCATGGGAGAGGCAGGCATTCTAAGATCAGAGAGTGGATAGCTTTCATACTTGAATCTTTGTTAAGCCAGGAGAGATAGTTTCTTTCTCCTGGGAACAAATCCATTTGGCCCCTGGCTTCTAAGAGAAGGGATAATTACATGACTAATATAAGAAATTGTTAAGCTTAAATGATTTCTTTGTTGTAAGTTCCCACTTTGGGAAGCACATTACTTCAGTGCACTAAATGCCTCATTAGTACTTAAGGATGTATTAGATGAATTTTCATTTTAACTTGGAATAGACTTCATCTCAAAGCAGGAAATACCTCTTAACTCAAAATTAAATATGGCAAAGTAAATGCTGACAGAAAAAAAAATCAAATTCATCAGAAAATAACTATACTACTGCTAGTAATAATAATAATGGCAACAGCTAATATTTATTGAGCTCTTACTATGTGGTGGGCACTATCCTCACACCTGCCCTCCCAGGTCAGTAGGAATCATTATCAGACCCATCCGGAGACATGGAAACGCTACCCAAGATTAAATAGCTGAAAGTCAGAGTGAGGTTTCATGCCCAGACAGTCTGATTTGAAGATCCAACTATGGCTTTTCCTATGAAAACACAAAATCTGATTTACTGAAGCAAGAAGGACTTCCAGAGATAAGCAATTATGGAATTCTTGAGTGGTTCTTTTCAGTGTGTGGTCAATCCCTCAGCCCTGATTCAATTAGCATTTTATATCAATAATCATTACAAACTGAAGTAATGACATTCGATTATGTCACGGAATTCTCCCACATTTCAACCAGTGTGGCCTTTACAATTGGGTCTGGGCCCTAAGCCAACCCTACAGGGCCTGAACACAGACCGAGTAGAGATTAAAGAAAGAGAATCAGATTCGAAACCTATTCCAAAGAAAATTCAGAGAAATGCAGAGATAGGAAAATATATATACTACAGGGACAGAGAATTGGATTCGAAACTTATTCCAAAGATAATTCAGAGAAATGCAGAGATAGGAAAATACATACTACGGGGACAAAGAACAAATCAATTTGGCTGGATCTGAAAGGCTTCTAAGGAGAAGAGAAGACAGGTGGGTACTGGCCAAACTGTGGGAGGCCTACAACCAGCTTCATTAAGGCCTTTGAATTGTTTTCTATAGCTGATGATGAGTCACTGCAGGTTCTAAACACCAAATAGCATTTCAGCAAAATTAATCTACAAGATTTTAAAATATGAATTAGAAGAGAAAGAGAAAATGGGCAGGAAATACCATAGCCCCTTAGCAATCTGAGGTTTAACATTCACAGTTTCCACTTCTCCCTCCCAAGTGATCTCCAAATGCTCTCATTTCTACTTTTTCTAGGGCACCAAGTCTGAGTTTATGAGGTCAATTTGTGAAAGCACGTTGTTAACTACCACTATGCTTCTACTTCCCACTCAGAGAGGTTTTTATGTGTTGTTTTTTTGTGTTTTATTTTTGTTTGTTTGTTTTGTTTTGTTGTTTTGTTTTTTGGCCTAAACCAGGGTCCTGTTCTCAGTCATTCTCACTAAGTGATAAAACAGGTTTCTTCACACAAAGTGCCTCCTAGTAAACCACAAGTGTAGAAATAAGCAGTGAGTTATAATAAAAAATAAAAAAAAACTGGTGACTAAATTGGGGAAGTCCTACACATACCTCCCTTAAGAGTTGTCCAGGCATTTTGCACTTGCCACGTTCCACGCGTTGTGTCAGGAATAAAGGGTAACTGAGTAGTTAAGGAGAAAAGGGATACAAAAAGATATCTGAAAGGAATGGCAGGACCTAGTAGCCAACTAGAGATTGGGGATGAAGGAAAAGAAGAAATCAAGAGGGTCTCTAACATTTCAAGCCTAGGAGACAGCATAGCATGCTCATTCCCTAAGTAGAAATAAGAAACCTAAAGGGACCCTAGCATCTAGGAAAACAGTTGTCTGTACACTGAATAAAGATCTCAAAGCCTGAGTGAAGGGAACTCCTGTCTGTAAGAAGAGATGCCACTCGGATAATTTTAGAGTTCGTTGAAACTCATTTCAAGAGACATGGGGTTTATTCAATACTCTTTTCTTCTGTTCTTTAATATTTTAGACTTGGAGCACCCTGACATCTTGATTTTCCAAATCAAAGTGCAGTTCTGCCTTTTATTTCAGAAAACACTTTATGAATCTGGAAAAGTTCCTTGATCGTTGCAAAAACTCCCAGTTTTCATGACTAGTTTCTAGACCATTCTATTCTCAGTCAGTAGCTAACAGCTAAACTTCTGTGCATTTAAATGAAGATATCATATTGATAGACTACCTCACAATGGAGAGAGAAAGGTCATTGGTGAAATCACTTTGTTCATTTTTTGGGTTTTTGTTTTGCAGGCAAAGCTTCAGGGTGATAAACATTCTGTGAAATCATTAAAGCTAGATATATACCAAGAAGGTAAAACAAAAAAACAAAAAAGGAAATAAATAAATAAATAACCCACAAACCACCACCAACCTGGCTAATTGCTGAGAATTCAAACTGAGATAATTATTCAGGATGACAGCGAGCCATTATCTCAGTGTCCCCTGGCTGCTCCTGCATCCCCAGACTCATCTGTATTCCCAGGAGGAAGAGCAGCAGTGAACAGAAATGTGTTATGTGGAAAGTTATTCAGATGGCTCACAAATGGAAGTCTGGTGGGGAGAGAAAAGCAGGAGCAGTATGCAGCAAGAACGGTTTAAAAAGCAATGCATAAGAGGAGAGGGATTTTCTTTTTCACTCTGGAAAAAAAATTTGGAGGTGCAAATGGAAAACAGAATTTGAAAGCAACTGTGTAAGAGTCACTCCTTTCAGTTTTAGTATTTGGGGCTTTCTGCCTATGTACCATATCATAACAAGAAGTTTGAGACATAAGGAGAGTCCTTAAAACTAGGGATCACATGACAGGTCAAAGTTCTCTGGGTCCCTGACCTCACCTGCAGCCTCTCCTGAAATTTCCCATAGCAAGTGCTCAATAAATAATGCCTGTAGGAACCAGTCAGTTGTAATATTCAATAACCAATTGCCAAAACCTGCATGTTCTATGAATAAGTTGCCATTCACGAGCTAGAGTAAAAGTTTTCTCACACAAATGTTTGCTGCAATGGAGAATGCAAGTTAGTTAAAGCATTTTAATCAGCTAAACATTACTTCACATCTCAGCAATGTTTGCTAAAACCTTTTAGCCAGTATCATCTATTGTATGTAATCTTCACACTGTCCAGGATATTCCATTTTATGAATGAGAAAAACTAAAGCTAAAAATGGTTAAGAGATTTAAATCCTGACGATAACACTTGGTTTTGCTTACTCTGGGGTTGTGCTCATTTAATTCTCACAATTCCCTATAAGAATGTCCATTTATTACCTCCATCAAGCAGAGGAGAAACTGAGGCTCAGGGTTTTAGGTAATTAACTCAAATTCTCAAGGCTAACCAGTCACATAGTCAGTCAAGATGGGAAATGATCCTGGCAGTCTGGCCCCAGGGCCCACTGAGTGCTCCTGAGAAGGAAAAAGTTACAACTAAAAAGAAAATGGGCATTTTGATTCAGAAGGCCTGGCTCTTCTCACACACCAAGCTGAGTGAAGTAGGTGGTTTCCTCCCTCTCTTCCTCCTCACCCCACATTCCCTCACTGACCTACTCCTCTTAACCCCATATAAAAACAATAGTGAGCCCCTGATTTCATCTAGATTGACACCATCTCAGGGACTGTACAGTAATCCAACCCTGCACTCAAGAAACAGGTTTAGTCTTATAACAGTTTTTTGTTTGTTTTGTTTTGTTTTTACCAAAAATTTACTTTCAATTCAGGGAACAGGATTGTTCTTCTTTCTAATGTCAACAGAAAGAGCTTTGTTTCTTAATGGTCAATAATTGTCTAAATCAGTGGTCAGCAAACTCATTAGTCAACAGAGCCAAACATCAACAGTACAATGATTAAAATTTCTTTTTTAAGAGCCAAATTTTTTAAACTTAAACTTCTTCTAATGCCACTTCCTCAAAATAAACTCGCCCAGGCCATGGTATTTTTGTGGACTAAAGGGGCCAAAGAGCCGCATGTGGCTCTCGAGCCACGGTTTGCCGACCACTGGTCTAAATGAACAGTTGTATTTTTATTAAGTAAAAGAGATTTGGAATACTGCAAAATGGCCCTAATCTTAAAATTATTCCTACATTATTATGTTGTACTGTCACCACTTTAAAAATCCACCCAACAAAATTTAGTATATTCCAGGTCTGCATAATACCAGAAAGAAACCTTTCAAAAACACACATTGCTGGATGGAGAGCTAATTCTAAAATAGGTAAAAACCAGGACTGCCTTTTTCGGCATTGCTCCAGATACCTGAAATATATACATCAAAACCATCTGTACTCCGGAATGGGGCCACTGCTATAAGCAGTATTATTCTTAGAGTAACAAAAATTGGAGCTATCTATAAAATTTGCTGTATGGTTTTTATTGAAAACAGCCTGAGACAAAATGTTCTTGTATGCATCTTCATAACAATCAAAATAGGATGAAGTGACAACTACCTTTGGAAAGTAGCAAAGGAAAAGGTAAAATAGTAGGACAGAAAAATATGGTTGGTGAATGTCTGCTTCATTCCACACTGTAATTTAACTCTATGTACCATGTAATTTAATAGTGTGGTAAGCATAAATCTATATGCCAACTGCAATGATGAAATGGCTGACAAAATTCTGACATACCTTTATTTGTTTCTCCATAGAAAACCCATTTGGCAAAGACCAGTTAGTAGTAAATACTTCTAATTCTTATAAACAAGGCTTGGCTTACATTGGATAAATAACATTCTTTATATTCTAAGGTGTTTTATTTTTTTTAGAGTTCCACCCTGTTCTATTGAGGTATAACTGTCTATTAAAAATTATATTACTTTAGATATACAGCATAATGTTATTGCAAGGTTTTTTACAATCTCAAAAAAAAAAAAAACACAGGGGAAGAACCAACATAACTCCTTTAGTAGTCTCTTCAAACTTTAATATTAATCCACATGGTCAAAAAATAATATACCCAAATTTATGTATAAATAAATTATTTGGGAATTAATCATGTTAAACACACACACAAAAAAAATATGGGTATCTATGGTGGATTCTTCATAAGTTAAAAATGTCTTGCAAGATGATTAATGATCCCCCCCACCCCTTGTTCATTTCTGTGAAGCCAGACTTTTCTTGGGGTTGCTTAAAACAAGCACATCAACCTTCTTGAGCAGCAAACACCTTTTTAATTAATTAACTAATTAATTAAGTTATTTATTTATTGTCTAAAGTTTTATATATGTCTCCTTTTTCCCCAACTGACTCCCCCCCGCCCCCAGTCATTCCCACCCCGGGCAAGCCCCCACTGTCCCAGTGTCTGTGTCCATTGGTCATGCTAATATGCATACATACAAGTCGTTTGGTTGCTCTCTAACTCCCCTGCCCTGCCATTTGTCTCTGGATCTATTCTTGTTCATCAAATTATGTTGATCATTATATCCTACATATGAGTGAGATCATGTGATATTATTCTTTCTCCAACTGACTTATTTCGCTTAGCATAAGGCTCTCCAGTTTCATCCATGCTGATATAAATGGTAAAAGTCCCTTCTTTTTTATAGCAGCATAGTATTCCACTGTGTAGATATACCATAGTTTTTTAATCCATTCATCTGCT
Source organism: Lasiurus cinereus (assembly GCA_011751065.1). Lineage (NCBI taxonomy): Eukaryota > Metazoa > Chordata > Mammalia > Chiroptera > Vespertilionidae > Lasiurus > Lasiurus cinereus. Next base: position 5,518,682 of record JAAGEH010002534.1, read on the forward strand.
GATGGGCACTTAGGTTGTTTCCAAATCTTAGCTATTGTAAACTGGAACAACAAACACCTTTACACTACTTAGCTGCAGGAAAAGATCATGGCGCACTTTTGATTTTTATAAATCAATAGACATTTCTGCTTTGTGTATAAGCAGAATGTATTTGTTCTTTAAAAATGTTTTTTAAATTATAAAAATAAGGGTGTTCTTTAGAATATGGGAGTGAGTGAAAATACACAAATAGGTTATATAAGGGGACAGGGTTTAGGAATACAGAGAAAATGAGCTTGGGAAATTTAGATTTGCTAACATCAAGAGTAAATCTGAATTCTTGTAAAAGTTCAAACAAATGATTCAGATTTCAAGGATTTCTTTTTCTTCCTTACAAAAAGAAATATTAATATTTTATTGATTGCTTGAACAACCAAATTCAAAAATCATAATGAATTCAATCACCCATGATTCCTTTCTCTGGGTGCTATAATATGATATAATACATTATGCATTTTTCTCAGGCTATAATTTTGGCATTTAATGAAACTAAACAGATTGCCTTAGTGTTGCTATGGGAACATTTTTCAGATAGGAAGGGGCTGGAACATTTATCAGATGGAAAGAATTCATTAGTTCTAGAAGACTGAAAGCCCTAAGAATCATTTAAATATAGAGATTAAGAAGAAAAAAAAAGCTCAGTTAACAATTTGGTTACACAATCTAAAATCTCTTTTAACGCATAATGTTGGAAGCTGTGTAGATCCTGCAATCCTTGGTAAAGGCTTCTGAATAAACTCAAGTACAGTTGCAAATTTCTAAAGACTCTAGGAAAAGGAACAGATGGAGCTGGAGTGTAAGAGAAAACTCAGTTGCTCCCAAAAGAACAGAGGAGCCAGTGTCTTCACCAGCACACCATAATAGGAGTTGCTCTAAAGCAGGCACGCTGATAATTTTTTACAGGCAGAAGTATGTAAGTGACTTGCTATACATGCATTCTGCAGGAAAATTCTACCCTTGCAGTCCTCATTTGTTAAAAAATATATCAGTTAGCTTAACAACTGATTTCTACTCTGTTGATAGTTTGTAGAAAATAAACCCCCTTTTTGACCCTTGAAAATCACTTGCTGTCAGTTGTCCACTCAAATGAGTGGCATTCCCAGGGACACATGCATGTACCCAATTATATAATGTCTTGATCCTGGGATTTATCATAAGGAAATTTTTTAAAATTTAATTTTACCTTTAAAAATATATTTTTATATATTTCAGAGAGGAAGGATGAGGGAGAGAGATAGAAACATCAGTGATGAGAGAGAATCATTGATCGACTGCCTTCTGCATGACCCTCCAGTCTGCAACTGGGGCGTGTACCCTGATCAAGAATTGAACTGTAACCTCCTGGTTCATAGGTAGACACTCAATCACTGAGCCATGCTGGCTGAGTTCTCAGAAGCAAATGTAATGCATCTTCTCCTTTTCAGAATGTCTACTTAGCTTTTACTTCTTTCTTTAGACAAACTATTGGTCTGCTGTCCTTACAACTCCCTTCTGTACTCTCCCTTGTATTCATATGGATTAGAACCTTAGAAACTACATTTCCCAGAATCCTTTGGCATTTGGGTTCTAAATAATACTTCAGTTCAGCTAATGAGAGATATTCATGTAATATTAAATGCAAAGGAGGGTAGAAATCATTCGTAAGCCCCATTCCTGACATGGCCACTTCTATGGGCTTTGCCAAACACTTTCCTAGTGACTGACAACTCTATGTTCCATTACTAGTGACCAGTAGAGGGGCTGTGGAGCAGTTCTAACAGTCAGGGTTCTCTTCATTCGTAGATAACAGCTGTGGCTTCCTGCACGCTTGTTCACAATCTGCAGTGCAGTGAGCAATGACGACAACAAAACACTTCTAATACTCTACCCCTTTCAACAATTTTGTGGGTACTTAATTCATGATTTTAAATTCCTTTTCAGTCAGAAATATCAAGCATTTCTGTTTCTACCCTGAACGCTTTCTCCCAAGAAAAAGAAGCAATTTGGATCTATCCCATTTCAGAGTACTCATTAGTCCACAAGTCAAGGTCATAGGGTTTTGAAAGTGACCCCACAAGCATGTGTGATCTCTGCCTTGTTTGGCACAAGCTTTAAAGTGGACAGGTCATTATTCTCTTGTCCTTTCTTATCCCCACCTTGTCTATAGGGCTGAAGTCACCTTCTAGACAAGCTGTGTTAAATTTCATTCTTATTCTTCCTCTCCTCTCGTTTCTTCCTCTAGTTGGGAAGGCCTGGGCTGGGTCATGGAAGCACAACTGTGGGTGTTGAGATACACATTTTGTTCCCCATTCCCTTCCTTTTTCTAGTTTATCTCTGGGTAGATATATTGCAGTTTAAAGCTTCTGGCTGATGAGAGAACTCTTGTATTCATAATGCCACATCCATCCCATCATTTTCTCCACTGAGGCTCATTTTAACACACCTGGGAGAAAATATTGATTAAGATGCTGTGTTTTTATATGTAGTGTGTATATATATATATATAAAATATATATATATAAAAGCCCAAGTGACTGAACGTCCTATCAAGTAGTCGCTATGATGCACAATGACTGCCACACTGAAATCTTTCTCCTAAACAGTTCATATAATGGACTCAACAACAGAGAATAATGACATTTGTTAATGTAGTAAATAATTCTCCTCTATACAAATAGTAAAATATTTGCTGTCAATTTGTCATTAATACAATCTGTGAGACAGCCACAGAAATAAGAACTCAGTATCAATCTTTAAACATACTTCACACAGTCCTTATCCTTTTATCTAGTGAGGCATAATTCTTATTTTTTTACAATTTGATATTAAACCCTTTTGTCCTATTGCTTTACTTCAAAATTAGAAGAAAAATCCTTGCACATCAGAAATTGCTTTCTTCTTCGACATATCTATACTGTTTAATCTGACCAGATATCATGAAACATATAGTTATATGCGTACAACAACAAAACTTACTTTCTCTCAAGATGAATGGCCATACTCAAGCACATACTAACTGGTTATAAGTCAAATGAAAGGAATTTATGAAGTTTATACAATCAGACTGGCAACAGCTTTTTTTGGTAGTGACACAAGGCAAAATATACATACATAAGTTTTCCTACATAAAAACAACACAAAAAATGTATTCCTAAGTTAAATAAGACTCATCTCACCTAGTTAATTAAGAGAAAGGTGGCAGTATGATATAACGATGAAACAAACAACAGTTGCTAAATTAGTTAAGTAAAATTTCAAAACATAAGGGGGTGATAAAAATACAACTGGGTAGAAGCTAGAACACTTCATTTGTTAGATTTCAAAATGATGAACTTGAGTCTGCATACATATTCTGACTTGAGTATTTTTGGATGAGACACATACAACAACCATTTATAAATATGAAGGAAACGCTCCTCAACAAAGAAATTTTTCTGCTCCAGAGGCAACCAAATATCAAATATTCTCCTCCAAACTCAGTATGATTTTCCTTTCACCTTAACCAATTTTTAGCTTTTCTTTTCTTTTAAAAAATTGATTTTAGAGAAAGAAAGTGAAGGAAAGACAGAGATAGAGAAATATCAGTCGGCACCTCCTACATGTGCCCTGACCAAGGGGTTGACTCTGAAACCTTGGATATGCACCCTGACTGGGACTTGAACTCGCCACCTTTTGTGTATGGGATGACACTCCAATCAACTGAGCCATACCAACCAGGGAAATTATTAGCTTTTCTCAAATACACAAGTCAACAGTGTCTCTCTCATAACCCATTTTCGTACTAAAGTAGTAGCATACAATTACCCTACTAGAGCAGTACACTGTACCATGCTCCAACCCAACAAAGGAGATTTTCATCATGCAAAATTCAGTCTCAATACAGACATTCCATGTTTATTTATTTTAGCCAATTCCTATTATTTCCTAAGAATTTTTTTTTTATTCCTGAAAATGCTCCCTCCCTCAGAGAAGAGCTAAAAAAGAGAAGAAAAAACAACAATTTCCTGAATTCAGTACTTTATTGCTGAAGTCATATGTGTAAGAGGCACTCTGAGGCTCACCATGTGTCACACCTGGCCCACACTGCACAATTTATTTCTGTAGAGCAGTAGTCGGCAAACTCAGTCAACAGACCTATAGTTTGCCGACCACTGCTGTAGAGAATACTTCCGTTATTTTGTATTTGCATATGTGTTGTTCCCTTCCATTAAGCCAATCATCCGAAAGTACCTAAGCTCATCATTTAAAAGATGGATAAAAAAAAATCTTACCTCTAAGGATTCCTAAGCAACATTAATAACTGGAACACATTTACTGACTACTACTTACAATTTATATTTCCTTAGGGTGCATTAATACATTTGAGAACCTGTCACATTGTGACCAAGCCAAAACACTATAACTTATTGCTTTATACTATTGTTGTTAACAAGAACTCTTTTAGAGTACAAGAAGATAATTATACAAACTGAAATAATAGCACATGGCCTGTTGCTCCCTCTTCCCTGCCTCTCCTTTATAACTATACCTACAATAGAACATTTTAACTTGAATTCAGGAGAAAATTAGGTGAGAAATGATTTGTCTAAAATCAAACTCCAAACGTCCACACTTTCCATGGAATATGTTATTTAGAATATCATTAATTGAAGGAAGTGGGGCAAAGGCTGAAGTACATTCATATAGGAAGAATAATTTGGTAGGCTCTATGAATGGCCAGGAGGATGACAGCCTGAGGAACCAAAGTCTTTACTGGGAAATAGAGATGATTCCTGCCATCACTTGGGGGTCTTGGTTAAGGTAACTTAAGCTTCTAGACACACATAGAACAACATGTTTTAGGGGGTAAAGCCCAGTCACATGGTTACCAAACAGACAATTAGTTGTTGTTGTTCAGCTAGGCAGCTATAGGATAGAGCATTCAAAAGGGCTCAGTAAATATGTAAATTATTATTAACTGAGCAAGCGCCAAATATATTCCAGATACTGTTATAGACAATGGGAATAGGGCAATGGAAAAACAAAAACAAAAACACTGAACATTCTTTCTTCCCTTGAGCTTAAATTCTAGTGAGAAAGACAGATTAAGAAAGAACAACAACTGAGTTACAAAGTGCATCACTGGCTGATAGGTACAGTGGAGGTAATAAAACAGAAGTGCCTGACAGCAAGCACCTGAGTAGTGATGAGGGTTGAGAAAGAGGAGTCACTACCTTCTACAGAGCAGTCTTTGAGCAAAGACAAGATGGAGGTGAGGGCTATAAGAATACACAGGTGATGAGCTCTCTAGCAAGTACAGAGCCTGTGTGAGGAAAAGACAGGAGGCCAGTGTGGCTGAGGTGAATGAATAGGTTGAAAGTAGTAGAAAAAATCCAATTAAAGAGAAGCACTCTAGACTTCTACAGTGGAAAGGGAAGCCACTTGAAGGATTAAGCAGAAAAGTAGTATAATCCTATTTCTGTTTTGCCAGGATTGCAGGGACTGCTGAGTTTAGAATGGGGGCAAGGAAGAAGCTAGGAACACAGATATAGGCCACTGCAACAATGCAGCCAAGGCAGCCCAGGCCAGAGCAGAGGCAGAGGGGATAAGACATGATCAAATTATGGTGTACTTTAAACACAGGGTCATAAAAATTTTCACACAGATTCTACAGAAGATGTGAAACAAAGAAAGATGTCAAGAATACAGTTCCTGTCCAGCCAGTGTCACTCAGTGGTTGAGCATTGAACCAGGAGATCAGAGTTCAATTCTAGATCAGGGCACATGTCCGGTTTAGGGCTCCCCAGGAGGGAGCGTGCAGGAGGCAACCAATCAATGATTCTTTCTCATTGATGTTTCTAACTCCCTCTCCCTTTTCTTTCATCTCTGAAATCAATAACAATATATTTTTAAAAAACAAATATAGTTGTTGTGTACCAAGAGAAAGGATAATAGGACGACTTATAAAGGAGCATAAGAAGTGTGGTTTTGGACATGTTTAGATTTGAGATGTCTCTTATACTGACAACTAGAGATAATCAAGCAATCAGAAATGGAAAACTGGACTTAGAGAAAAGGATTAGGCTATAAATGCAGATATATTTAGGAAGCATCAGATTGAGAATGACTTTGAAAGCAAGAGAGCTGATGAGATGTCCAAACAAAGAACATGTAGATAGAGGAGAGAACAGTCTAAGTACAGCCCTGGGAACTCTAAGAGGAGGACGAGTCAACACAGAGACTAAGAAAAAATGGCTGTGAGTTGTGAAAACAGGAGAGTGTGGTATCCTGAAAACCAAGAAAGGAAAAGGGAGTGTCCATTTACCAAGAACGCCAATAAGTGCAGTTCTAAAACTAAAAATTGACTGAGCAAAAAATAAATGTTCAGATACTGTAATACTGAATCCTATGTCTGAAAACCACAGACACCACTATTTAAAAATTGTTTTTTAGGAGCTGTGCCATCCCACCCACTTGTCTAGCAAGTAAAAATCTCTTAATATTATATTAGGTATTTGTACCAAGTCTTTTGCATTTGCTATCTCTGCTTATACAGAAACAATGGCATATCTGCCAAATCCACTATTTTAGCCTGAAAAATCAGTGGTGAACCCCAAACTAATTATTGATAACCCTATCTCCCCCTTTATACCTACTTGCTGAATGATCAATAATATTCATTAAATGAAACAATAATAAAGTTATTTCATAGGCATTAATATCAACTGCAAACAGGAAATTGAAATACTGTACCCACTTTTCCAATGAGAACAATTAATTACAAAGAAGAACTACAGATAAGCAGCTAAGTTATTCTTTCTAGGGACAAGAGTCAACAACCAGGCTTGCCTGTTCACTGCTGAAGACCAAACTGAGTGTCTAGTATAGTAATCAGGAGTACGCAATTTAGGAAACTGATTATTTTGACTAAGTCCTGACAAAGCTGCTAGGTGCAATTCATCACTGTACCTTCTATGTGGATTTAGCAGTGCCCAGAGAAGTTACTCCAGAAGCAGTGCTGAGGAGAATGAATGGCCTGCGAGCCCAGAGCTACCACAAAGGGCCATGCAGGTCATGTCCTGCACTACCACTGCAGAGGGCGCTCTTCACTAGGCGGCCAGGTCATGGCATGCACCATACAAACCTGCCCAACCACAAGTGGAAGCCTTGAGGAAGGGAGCACCAGTTAGCCTCTAACATTTATTCTAAAGCTGAAAAGCAGTCATAGTAATGGCGCACACATGCTAATATCCTTTGAGATCAATATAAATAAAAACAGGCCTACAAAGATGTGTCATGCAGGAAGAGACAGTTACTAAATGCCAACAATACATTGAGTGGCCAGATTATTATGATCTCTGAATGCATAATAATCTGGCCTCTCATGTGTATCCTAAATAATAAAAGGCTAATATGCAAATTGTCCCCTCAACCAGCAGGCAGGCTGGCCAACTGCCCATGTCCCCTCCCCCTGGCCAGGCTGGCCGGACCCCACCCATGCACAAATTCATGCACCAGACCTCTAATATATCTATATCTATATCTATATCTATATCTATATATCTATATCTATATCTATATCTACACACACACACACACACACACACACACACACACACACACACACACAGAATGGCCAGATTGTTATGTTTTCTGAAGTCATAATAATCTGGCCACTCAGTGTATGGGTTTGATGGTTTTTACCTTGCTACAAGTGAATGCAATGTTTTCACACTTGATTATAAACTTCTAGAAGGCAGCAATTGATCACATAAATGCAACCTTAAAGCAATCCACAAGCAGTACCATTAAGAAATGGTGATTCAGGCAAGGCTGGTAGGATTCACTTGGTTGGAACTTTGTCCAGTATACTGAAGGGCTGGCTGCAGGTTCGATCCCCAGTTGGGAGACCAGTAGATGTTCTCTCTGGCATCTCTCTCTCTCTCTCTCTCTCTCTCTCTCTCTCTCTCTCTCTCCCTCTCTCTCTCTCTTTCTATCTCTCTCTCTCTCTCTCCCTCCCCCCTCTCTCTCCCTTGCCCCCCCTTTGGTCCTAAGATCAATTAGCACACCCTTAATAAGTGTATCCTCCAGTGAGAAATAAAAGAAAGAAATGGTGATTCAGAAACCATGTAAAAAGCTATGTTTTTAAGATTTGCTGGTGATTTTTACCCTCTTAAATTTCAGGAGTCAGTTTAAATCTAAAGGGAAAAGACTGTTCATTTCATAGTGAGTGCCATGCAGCATATTTTAAATTGAGACAGAGAATTATCAGGCAGACCCAAGTTGTTTGACTCGTTTTCCTCATTTCTATAATTTTCCATGTAAAATCAGTACCTTTTCCCCATCATTTTCTTATCTGCAGCATCCTCATCAGAGTCCAATTAAGAACCATAACACAGGATAACAGAATGACTTTAAATCATCCACAGACGAAAATGTAAGATTTCTGGACTGCCAACTGAAATTGCCAAAGAATAGTGGCCTTGAAACAAATCACATAGAATCTCAGTTATTTAAAGCCTCAAGACATTATTTTCCTCATAATTACATAAAACTACATAGAAAAGAACAAAAAAATAACTTCTGTTTCTTATTGAAAGTCACCCATTGAGATCAAAAGCCAGAACACCCAGCAAAGCACCTGAGATGTTGGCTTTAATCTCCCTGACCCTCAAGGCTATAATTCCTCCAGATAATTTGCAAGCCACAGTTAAGCACATAATAAACACAGAATATAGGCCAGAACTTAAAAAACAAAAGCAATAAACATTTTACATGTTAGTTCAAATAATTAAATATAATTTAACTCCTTGTAGAAGAGCTAAGACCTTTTACCTTGGGATGTGAGTCAGGATCATGTGAGGAAGCTTTTGTAACAAGTTCAATTCAGAATTACAGACTAAGAATCTTCTGCAGGGAGGCCTGGATACATGTTTTCTTTTAAGCCCTACAGTTGGGTTCAGTTTAAGAATAATCCTTTTAGCCCAGCTGGTTTGGCTCAGTGGATAGAGTGTCAGCCTGCAGACTGAAGGATCCTGGGTTTGATTCTGGTCAAGGGCACATGCCCGCTCAATCCCCAGTCGAGGATGTGCAGGAGGCAACGGATTAATGATTCTCATCATCTCTCCCTTCTCTCTTCCTCTCTGAAATCAATAAAAATATATTTTAAAAAAATCCTCCTAACAAATTTTTAGAAGGTTAACAAAATAGATGAATACAATGGGTAAAACAGAATTTCCTGTAACACTCTACCACATAATAGTAGCAATGGTAAAAATAATAATAATAGAAGCTAAATCTTCTTTTGCATCTATTGTATGTCTCACACTCTACAATTTCCTGATATTCCTCATTCAGCCCTTATAGCAACCATCATCATCCCATTCTGCAGGAAATAGGAACATGGAGAGCTGAGTAACTTGTGCAAGGTCCCAAAGCTCAGTGAGCAGCAGGTGTGGGTTCTGAACCCTGGCATGAAGACACTTAGGCCCCTGTGCTCAGTATCCATTTTGTAGAGGAATTTATTCTAAACATTTATTAACTTATTAATTCATTTCGTAAATGGTAAAGAGATATAGCTTTAAACGAGAGAGATGCATCTCTCTTTTTCTCTGTAATACTTACCATAAATTAAACAATAGTGTAATTTGTGCAATACCTATCCCTGCTAGAATGTAAGGATTATGTGAAAATAAGCAAGTCTCTCATTTACACACTTAACTCAGCGTTAATGTTCTACCAAAGTATCAGTAGAAAGCAATGGAAGTCAGGGAGAGAAAAACTACAACACATCAAATCCAAAGTGCCACTGGATTCTCACAAGCCCAGGAGACAGGCAGCAGAGGTACCATCAACTGGATGTTGTATGAAAATACTCAACAATAGTTTGCCCAGCAATCCATACTCTATTCCCAAAACTTGGGCTATGGATTCAGAGACGTGTGTTAAAATCCCATTTCTGTCACTTCCAGGCTGCTTAACATCTTTGAAGCTCTGCACTTTGCCTCCTTTATAAAAAGATGGGAGAGAAATGCAACATCTGTAAAATAAAGATTAAAAATATAAAGAGGTAGATACCAATATTGCCTTTTATTCACTAATATGTCCAAACACTTAGAATAGTGCCTGGCATATAGTTGGCACTAGATTTGTTATTGAGTTGCAGTGCTGCTAAAGGCCTTAAATATGAAAACATGTATAAAAGTGCTTGGCATTGTGACTAAAACACACTGTTAGTCACAGCTCCTTTGAGAATAAATGTCCTTAAATGGTATTCTCACTTCCCATTCCCTTTAAAATCTTGCAAAGGACTCTCTGTCCCTTTTCCTCATTTCAGATTCCTCCTAAGCCATGTGGCCCCTTCTCCAGTGAGTCTTAGGAGGTTTAGACCTATTTCCATGAAATCACCTAGTTCATTAATGTGAAGGAGGGCAGACTGAATCTTTAAATCAGGACACACTCTAACTTACACCAGGAGTTCATTTGCTTTCTCATTCCCATAAGACATATTAAACGTAAGTCTCTCCTTCTTTCTACAAACATCACTTTAATACCCTTTATAATGATCCTATAAAAAAGGTTTAAAAATTACAGCACTGCTTTATTATTAGTATTCAGACTAATAAAATAAATTCATTACATAGCTACCCATTATATTTCTTTGCACTGAGGCATAGTTACCTGAACATTCAAATCCAGCATTTCCAGATTTGTGAGAATCCACACACATGTACACTGAGCTCCATATGCTTACATCCTTCTTCAGACTTCTCTCTCCTACCACCATTGCCTCCTAGTGTAGGATCAGAGACATAAGCCAATGCAACAGTGTAGCTGAGATGCTGAAGATGGATTCTGGGCATCAACATCATCTTTTAGGGGTTAAGGGAATACTGCTTTTGTTCGTTTGTTTATTGGAAGGTAAGTAAAAGTCTCTGAGACCCAGCTACATTGCTATGAGTAACCTGGATCTATGGTAGGCAGGGTGTTTATTCAGCTGTGGTAGGAGGGAAAAGGCAGTGTGTGAATGTATGAGACTTTGCAAAGCCAGTGTGCTAAGGAAAAAATCCAAACTTCAGTGGACCACAACTTCTTGCAACAGTAAAATGAAACAATAAATGACCTCCACAAGCTATATCCAGATTTGGCAATCTACATTTTTATTAGCAGCTAAAAAAACCCCACCAAATTATTATATTTATGCTGCACACTTATTCTTATACACCAGGAAAAACAGGATGTCAGGATTTATACAAATCGAGAAATAGGTATGGAGGTGTATGTTTCCTCTGTAATACTTTTGTGTAATTTGTGTAATACCTGTCTCTGCTAGGATGTAGGATTGTGTTAAAATAAGCACCTCCATATTTAGCACAGTGCAGGACAGTATTCAATGAATATTTGTTGACCAACTGATTAAAAGAAAGAATGAATAAATGAATGACTGTTTGTAGAATGCAGATGTGCATTTTCTCCTAAAGGAGTCATACTTGGAAATAGACTGCTTCCTCTGTTAGCCTACATTTTAAATAACAGCTTGGCGAAGAGGTTTTTCATACAATTTAATTTACTTAATCTTCATTTTAACTTTTAATCAAAGTAATTCCTGATTTAATCATTAGCTTACTAAATATAATATTAACAATAACAAGGTCAATGCTAATGATTAATAACATTTAGTGATGTGATAGCATTGCAAAAACTGACTGACCACATGCCTTTAGCATCATTCCTATCTCACAGTTGAGGTCATCTTATCCAATGAGGTAAAGTGCAGGGATGTTTATAGGACAAAACAGGCAGATCCAGAATTTGAACATAGATCAATCTAATCACAAAATCCCAGGTGTTAAACACAGGTTCTTCTAAATATAGATCACTGTAACAATAACTTCATAGGGCAAAAATGGAATGAAGTATGGAAATTATGCTTATGTAGAAATTAAGAAAGCTGATCTCTCTTACCAGCTCAGCTATGAACTAGCTAAATGTCCCTATACTGAAAGGACCCTCTCTGAGCCTCAGTTTCTTTAGAAGTAAAAAAAGAGATTTGGCTGGGCTGACATTTCCCAATTCTGTTTCTGAACGACTTTTGTCTGGTCACAGGAAAAGGAGGCATCATTGTTCTGTTAAAAGGCCTTTGGAGATAATCAGAATATTTTTAAAATTAAAAATTAAAAACATATGTTGTGCTGGCCAGTGTTCTCAACAGTTAGGGCAACTCATTGGCCTGAACACTGAAGAGTCTTGGGTTAGATTCCCAGTCAAGGGCATGTACCTGGGTAGCAGGTTAGATTCCCCATCCCAGACACCTGCAGGAGGCAGCCAATCCATGAGTCTCTCTCACATGGACATGTTCTCTTTCTCTCTCTCTCTCTCCCCCCGCCCACCCCCTCCTTCTTCCCTTTTTTCCACTCTTTCCAGGGAAAAAAATCAATGGAAAAAAATATGCTTGAGTAAGGATTTAAAAAAATAAATAAAAATAAAAAACAAGTGTTGTTGACAAATATTTGAAATCATTGAATTTGATGATTTCTAAGTTTTTAAAGTCTTTTAATATTCTATGGCTGTACTAAATACTTATGCTTTGTTTTTTAATTATCACTTCAGGATATGTTTATTGACATTTTCTTTTCTTTATTTTTGAGAGAGAAACACTGATCAGTTATCTCACTATGTGCCTGGACTGTGGATCAAACCCACAACTTAGGTATCAAATATGCCACCTTTTGGTATGTGGAATGATGTTCCAACTCAGTTAAATTCTTATGTTTTCAGGAATAAGATTAGCTTCTTCATTACTACTTATTTAATATCATTTCTGTTAAAACATGAACCTAAAATATTTATTTTCAAGGAAGTAAAAAAAAACACTAATTATTAGATGAATTAACTTTTTCCAATAAGATATCAAAAAATTAACTGACGTTGAAGAATAAGTCACCGAAGAGTAAAGTCTTTAGGTGTGCACTTTATTTTTTCTTAAAAAAATTAATAAATCCGTTGTATTTATGTATTTTTTAATATATTTTATTGATTTTTTACTGAGAGGAAGGGAGGATAGAGAGTTAGAAACATCCATGAGGGAGAGACATCAATCAGCCATCCCCTCATGCCCACTACTGGGGATGTGCTGTAACCAACATACATGCCCTTGACCAGAATCAAACCTGGGACCTTTCAGTCCACAGGCTGATGCTCTATCCACTGAATCAAACCAGTTTTGGCTGAATTTATGTATTTTAATAAACTGGCTTAAATATTTTCTAAAATATTTTCTTGAATTAAGAACATGTCCTCCCAAAAAGGTGTGAAAGCCATTAAAATCATGAGAATGACTTTTAAGTATTCAAACCTAGATGTGAGATTTTACATAGTTTGAAGTGTTTAGGGGATGCCTATGAGCACCAGTTTATGTGCACTTTGTGATCTAAAGCAACATAACATCACAGAACACGAAGTCAGAGTCTGGGGAAGATGAAACCCTTGGCTGGGAAAGGGAACAAGCCATCAGTAATACCCCCACAGCCAGCAATCACAGCAGTTACTATGGGCCAGAGAGTGCTTTAAGAACTGTACAGATACTAATTCACTCAATGCCCACAGCAATTCAGTGAGACAGACACTGAAGCACAGAGAGTATAAGTGATCAGAGTGGGAAGGGGACAGAGCTGGGATCTGGACGAGGCTCTGTATAGCTGTGAAAGGGTGTGCTTTGTGAAAGAGCCAGAGGATTGGGTAAGACTTATAGTTCTGGAAAATACTGAGAGTCAGGAGAAAGATCTGAGAAATCTCTAATGATGGAAGAAAAGGAATGCCCTGGAAGCAAAGATTAAAATCTGACTAAAGAAAAGAAATAAAGAATTCCTAGAAGCAGCTAGATTGATACTCCTTTTTTTTTTTTTAAGCCATAGAAATCAGCAGGGGACTACAGAAGAAAAATCTCACTTCTGAGAAATGAAAGGACATGCTCAAGGTGATTGCTTAAATTGGAACATAGAGCTGAATGTGGCAAGACTCCTGGGAAATAGTAGCGACCAACCAATTCAAGTGAATGAAACAAACAAAAAAAAAAGCAATGACCGGGTAATTCCTGCACCTTGTTTGCCTGGCTCATTATATTAATTGAGAAAATCAAGGCATGGTCTTCACTGAAGTAACTTGCTTCCGAGGTTATTCCAGCTGATTGGTAATAAGTTTACCATTCACTAGGCTACTTGAGTTTTCATCACGGACGTTTCTTCTAGATTTAATACATTGTTTTATGATTCTGTTTGAGTGTTTGCTAAAAAAGAGTGTCTAAGGAGACCAAAGGGGATTGATTAAAGCTGTCCATGATACACACACGATTTTTTTTTGTGTAATTCTGTAGCTGTACCCAATATTAAAAAGCATGCATAACTGAATCTGCTCTAAATGCTAGATGGAAAGAAGACATTTGCAATGGTCTCTGGTGTATGAAACACCTCTATTTTCAAATTATTAGAGGTGGCTAGGAAGACTGGGCAGAATGGGGCAGAATGTTGTTTGCTCTTTAGGCACAACTATAATGAATAAGGTTGATTCTACCACACCAAGGAGTAAGTCTGGGAAAGGAAAAACATTCCATTTTATTTTACTTTCCACAGGAAATAGAGAATGGAGATCTGTGGTAGACTTCCCTTAGCATTCTGTGGTCTCCATAAAATCCTACTCTCTCAAGTCTCCAGACATTTAAAGGTAATTATGGGGGAAGATGAGGGAAGCTTTCCCAGCAGTTAAATAGGGTTAGTCATGAAATGGACAAACATCACGCCTCCTAGGTCATTACCTCTGCCCCGCTGCCAAATATGATGTAAGAAGCAGAAGAAAGCTCCAGGTCAAGGACAAAATAAGGAGGACAGAAGGACTTACTCTATTTAAAGGTTAGTGAGGAAAAGTGAACTAATGTGATCTACAGGCAAGACGAGAGTATCACTAAATCTATTATTAAAAATAACTGTTAAAATGTGCTAAATGTATATAAATACACATTATATTCTAATAAAGACAATAGAAACTAAGTTATAAATGTAACACTGACATGATACAGATGTAAAAAATCATCAATGTTCTCCAAGGTTGTTGGGAAGAAATAGATGACAGAACAGAGAAGAGCCGGGAGTGGAGGTGGGGGAAATCGTGAAGGAGACCAGAGTCCTGGGACTAACTCAGTACTAACTGGCTCTGAGTAACTGTCAGACCTGCCACGCCCGTGACC
This sequence comes from Lasiurus cinereus, assembly GCA_011751065.1. Classification (NCBI taxonomy): domain Eukaryota; kingdom Metazoa; phylum Chordata; class Mammalia; order Chiroptera; family Vespertilionidae; genus Lasiurus; species Lasiurus cinereus. The sequence goes on from JAAGEH010002534.1 coordinate 5,533,917, forward strand.
CCCAGTGTCCTGATCTGTGAGGCTGGTAGCTGGAGTAGTCTCTAAGTTTTCAAAATATAAAACTGGATGACTATTCAGAGTAGGAAAATAATCACAGAAAAACATTTTAAATACTCTTTAAAAGTCAAGAGTTAATAATAGGGATTAATATGACCAGTCAGCAGATATTTGAGCAAATCATTAATTCTTAGAGGAATAATGAAAGTGTCATTAAATTATTATCATTACTTATATATAACTACTGTAAAAATCTCCTTACAAACAACACACACACACATCCAAAAAAATATCAGTAGCTATGTAATTAAAAAAAAAAAAGTATCCCTCTGCTCAGAACAGTTCTGAGACCACATGTATGGGATTTTCTCCCCATGCACACTAACCAATTTCCCTACCCTTTCAATATCGATTGGGTGCCCTGACATGTAATTCAATTCCGATGCTAGTGGAGTACATCAGGTGCCAGCTGTAAGGGATGGGCTTCCAGGATATACATACACACTCTCGTCCGACTTGAGTACAGAGTTGGGGTTCCCACAACAGCCCTTCCATGCTCCAGTTTCCATAATTTGCAAAAGAGGCTCACACAGCAAAGAGAAACATTGACATTTATTTACTAGTTTATTGGATATTACAAAAGAAACAGATAAAGAGCAAATGAAAAATATAGGTGAGGTCAGGAAAGACCCCCACATGGAGCTTCTATACCAATGGAGATGGAATGTGTCTCATCCTCCTGGCATATGGGTGTGTCCACCAATCCAGAAGCTCTCTGAACCTCTAATTTAAGAAGTTTCATGGAAGTTACACACACAGGCATAATAGATTATTACCTCAATCTCCAGTCTCACTATCTTCTGGAGGATAGGGGTGAGACTTGGTCTTTCTGGTGACCAGCCCTGACCCTGAAGCTACCCAGGAGCCCACCAAGAGTCACCTCATTAAAACAAAAGATGCTCCCATTAGCAAGGAAATGCCAAGGAATATAGAAATATGTGTAAGACACTCATATCCCCACCGTCTCTCAGCAAGAACAAGGGTTGGAACTCTAGCAGAAAACTGGGGTTGGAACCAAAAATATATTTCTTTTTATGTGACAATGATAGGTCAGAATATTTTACTTAAATTTCGTAAATCCATTTCCTTTACACCATGCTTTTTTCTATAGACACAATACTTTAAGCATATACTTATAGAAGGGAAAAAATGTTTAGGTAAAATAGCTCTTGTATATTTTAAAGGAAAAGAAACCTGTGGGGAAGGGGGGGGGCTTTAGCTATAACAATACAGATTATATTGTTAATGTCAGAAGTCATTCAGGGTATTGAAGAACTTACGAACATAAAACTAATGGCTGCAAAAGGTTCAGGAAACCATCAAATGGTGGGAAGGGAAATCACACAATAACAAAAGTTGGGGTTATCTGTTATTTTGACACAGATGTTTTTGAAGGGTGGCAGGAGGAAACCATGATTCAAGTTAATAAAGCATTTAATCAAGATATTCACTTTGAAGTCATGCAACATGTACTCCGAGTAAGAAATACATTCACAAAATCAAAACTGCAAAGGGCTTTAAGATCATCTAAAATAATCTCCTCATGAATTACAGGAAGAAAGTGTTGTCAGAACGGGCACCACCTCTCCAGGTTCCTGATTCCCAGTCCTACATGTATCCCTCTGCTTTCAAACAATAGTTCTCACCAATATCATTATCTTCATCTTCCTTTTCCTGTTGGGCTCGAAAAAAAAGGTATTCTTTTTGTATAACAATGACAAGGAGATTCCAAACAAAACAATGACACATCTACTTGGAACCAAAACAAATGTCAAGGTAACTCACTGTGCGTCAGATGAAAAATGGAATGATAAGAAAGCACACAAAACAAGATCAAGATGGAGAGAGAGAGGGGGGCGGAGAGAAAGGGAGGGAGGGTGGAGAGAAAGGGAGGAAGGGAGGAGAGAGGGGAGAGAGGGAAAGAAAAAAAAAAGAAAGAGAAAAGAAATTATATGAATTCTCTGGGATAAATTTTTGAAGTTTTAATCATAAATTATCTTAGTGATTTCTGATTTGCACCAAAAGAGCAAATATGAAGGAAGCACTGAAGAAATCAACCAATATTTGATGTTTCTTAGCAAAAATTATTGTTAAATTTAGCAGACAAGGTAACATAATCCCTCCAACCATGACTATCATTATCCAGTATAGGCCACTAACAAAATATAAACACTGTCACCCACCCATGTACAGAAGGTGCAGAGGTATAAGTGTATATGCATCGATGTTAAAGGCAACAAATGATAATTCTTGTTCCCTGAGCTCCTACTACATGTCAGTATCATGTGAGGAACTTTTCCAACCCCACCTCCAGTTTTGCAGCAGTGTAAGGTAGAAATTACTTCAACCATTTATACAGGTAAGCAAATGGAGAGGGATATGTTAGGCAACTTGTCAGCACCAGAATTAAAAGTTCTATCTGATTCTAGAGCCAGAAACCTTTTCACTAGGAGACAGACTGTTACCCAACACCATTCCTGTTTCAGACAGAATGCAGATGTTTCCTGAAAAATCTAGAACACAAGGTCAAACACATCTGTGTTCCATTTTGGTTTTACTTCCTATAAAAATGTTCACATTTCACTCTTTGCCAGTGTAGGCCTTAATTAAACAGAAAGTCAAAATCTGCTCACAAAGAAACCTTGCCTTCAAATTTTAAAAAAATTATTTAAAATTATGGTCACTACTGACCCTTTAACTAATTGATTCTCTCTGACCAATACAGTCACACTGTCTCCTATTGACCTCTGCTGGACAGTCTCCTGGTACTGTGTTCCCTTTCCTGTGGGCACCTGCAACATATCCCTGATTCCTCTGATCAGTCATAGTGTTTGTTTTATTATAACTCTTCCTCCTTTCCTGCCATCATTCTAAACTGGAAAATTACCCACAATGAATCAACCCCCTGAACCTATCCCCAGTCTATACTCATAAGGGTCATGTCTGTTTCCATTGTAATGCTACCACCAGCCCCTTTACTAAATGAGCATTTTTCTTGACACTGATCTAGCCAGCAGAACATTCACCATAAAGCTCAAGCAAGCCACTAGGTTTACCCAGACATCCCTCCCATCAATGGAAATATCCACATTAGCTCTCCTTACCTAGTTCTGCAGACGCAACCCAATTATACAGAAACCACCTGATTCTTATTTGGTCTGTGAAACCCAAGCCTATTGGACTGGATCTGGCTAACTCACTAATCTTACTAGTCTTTTCATCAAACTTGCTCCTCCAGTTTTCTCCCATTCTAACAATCACCCATTCCCTCACTCCCACTGTAGAAGCTGGAATGGTGGCCAGGACCTCACAGTTCCTTGGTAGATGATCTCAGCTCCTTGGGAGGTGACTTTGAAAAAAACAGCTACAAAGTGGGCCTACTACTTTTTGGGAAAGGTTAGTCATCTTTTAGGTACTATTCCAAAGAATCTGCCACCTGGGCAAAGAGCTGTGATTCAACAACAGAGTCATGTCAGAGTCGCTGGTGAAGCAATTCACCTTGTCCCTGGACAACATCACCACTGGCCTGGAACCTGTGATTTGCCAATTGTGAGAAACCGGTGAACTATCCTCCACAGTCGCATCACCTAACCATGGTGGGAAGCGATGGCTGCTTCATCCCAGTGACCTAACTAACCGGCAAGGCTTGAGAGGTGAGCGGAGAAATCTCTTGCATTACTGTCATAGTCCTAACACCACCAAGGAAAGATGACAGGTTCTGGGACTTCTTCCCGTGGATCCCCGAAGGCCTAAAAAGTTGGGCACATAGATGGAAACAGCTTCCAATCTCTGCCTTTCTGTTTTATTTTCACAGGTATCTCACCAAATGCCTCTGGCTTGCATAGTACAGCAAATATCACCAAGTCCCAACTGATTGTGTAGCTGGTCACTGATGAAGAAATGATAACTGAATAACAAATGAACTTGGTGAAGTTGTTTAGAGAGAAAAGGAATGCTGCTTCTCTCCTTGAACAAGAGGAGGACTGACAGACTTTCTCCTTGACCAATCATTAACAGACTTCCCTGAGCCCTCTTCTGGTCTAGGCCTCATCCCTAGTTCCCTGTCCAGTCAGTTGTAGCAAGAATCCTCCCCTTCTTCATATCTGATCACCTGGCCTACTTGCAAAAATCCCCCCATCCTGATGTCATCTCTGGGTAACTTTCCATCCACTGACCCCTTGCCTGCTCTTTGGCTATAAATTCCCACTGGTCCTTGCTGTGTTCCAAAGTGAGTTCAGTCCTCTACTGAAATTTCTTTCCCCTATTGCAGTGTTCAGCAAACTGCGGCTTGCAAGCCACACGTGAGGCTCTTTGGCCCCTTGAGTGTGGCTCTTCCACAAAATACCACCTGCGGGAGCGCACGTACAGTGCAATTGAAACTTCATGGCCCATGTGCAGAAGTCAGTTTTCAGCTTTCAAAAGAAATTTCAATTGTTTAACTTTTGATATTTGGCTCTGATCAATGAGTTTGCTGACCACTGCTCTATTGCAACAGTTGAGGAATAAAATCTGTTTTCATCTTTTTTAACTGGTGCCTGTCCCTGGCTCTCTTTTCACAGAACACTTGGTTATAAGGAATATTAATAAACTTCAAAGACTGGGCCGAAACTGGTTTGGCTCAGTGGATAGACTGTGGGCCTGCGGACTGAAGGGTCCCAGGTTCAATTCCCATCAAGGGCATGTATCCTGGTTGCGGGCACATCCCCAGTAGGGGGCGTGCAGGAAACAGCTGATTGATGTCTCTCTCTCATCGATGTATTTAACTCTCTATTCCTCTCCCTCTCTGTAAAAAATCAATAAAATATATTTTTTTTAAAATACACTATTAAAAAAAAAAACACTTCAAAGACTGAGACGATGTACACGTGCATCACTTTATTTGACAACCATTACTGATTATCCACCCGAAGGCAGTCACAGTGCTGCATGGTAAGGCTAAGTGGTGGGAAAAGCAGACAAAGTGTCGCCTCATGAACTGGCTAGTCTGTTGATAAGGAGAGACCTTAACACATGATCGCACAGATAACAATATTATTATTATGGTAAATATTCTGAAGAAAAGGTACCTGGAACTATACTGGGATAGTTGGGGAAGATTTCCCCAAAAACCTAGGATATTTAAGCTGAAATCTGACTGTTTGAGATTATTTGGTGTGTGTATAGGGTGGAGAACATTCTAGGAAGAAGGAAGATATTCAACAAATATCTTATTGAAAGGGAAAGTGACACATTAAAGAAACTGTAAAAATGCCACTGTAGACTGAAAACATATATAGAGAGTGGAACATGTTGGACTTTCTGAACCATCTTAGAATTTGCAACTTAATGGAGAATAACTGGACACTATTGTATGTATGTACTGAGCACAGTACCTGTATCGGGGTAAATGACCAATAAGTGAGAACATTAAAAATATTTGAATCATCTTAATGTGCAATGCATGCTATTTGCCCTAGGCATAAAATCAAATCCATATATCAGTAATTTCTGGTCCTAGCGTGGCCAGTGGATGAAAACAAAAAAACACTGGAAATCTCTGTCACATTTTTGTGATTTATATGTCAGAGAGCATTCTACTGTTGCAACATTACTTGGGAAATATAAAATCTAGATAATGTACATTTAGTTCATAGTTTCTATGAACTGTTACTTAAAAAGTTAATCAGCCAAATCTGAAATGAAAATAATATTTATGTCAGAATGGTTCTCAGCCATCAAATGGGAAGAATTATTACTTGATTTGGGACCCTCTCAATTTGGCTAGTTATTTTTAATTTTAAGTCATATCTTAATAGTTCATGTTTCACAGGTGTGTGTGTGTGTTTTTTTTTTTTCATTCTCCTCTAAGGGGTGTACCAATGGTATGAAAAATGTCCCCCCAAAGAACCCAAGTTTATTTTTCTTTAATGAAAATAGGAATTTCCTTGCAATTTAGAAAGCATTAGTAGAAAGCTATAGGAAGAGAACTTATCTGCTCCCTCTGGGTATTTACTTACATTCCAAAGAGGAGAAATATAATGTCTACTGTATTACCCAAATTCATAGAGTTAAAAACTCTGTATGATCATAATCACCAAACAATAGAACTAATAGCTGGAATATTAGGTACATAGCACAATGACAAAAAAAAAAAGGTTAGAGCAATGATAATAAAGTAGCTACTAATTTATTGAGAACTTACTTTAAATGCTGTGGTTGCAGCATTTCACTTAATCTGAGTAACAGACAGAAGACTAACCCCCATCTCTTCAAAGATGAAGAAGCTGAAGTTTACCAATATGAGAGAACTTGCCCATTGGTAAACAGCTGGGAAATTGCAGATCCTGCAGGCTAATGGAAAGAGCCATGATTTTAACTCTAATATCACATGCACCTCATAGGGTGAAAATAAAGTTACTGTCACACTGTCCTTAAGAGATATGCCTCAGGTAACCTGCATAGCAGGAATTAAATCACACGTTCTCATGTATTTTTAGCATTTCCTCACTTCTAACTCTCAAGTGAAATGGATATTTTATATCAATAATGCAGGCAATATACTTTTTAATTTCAACTTAGCTTTGATATATATTTAATAAGTGTTACCAGTTTATCTCTTGAAGAAGGCAAAGAAAGCAGTAGTTAAGATTACGTGAAAGTCCACCTTTGAAGGAGCTAATCTTTAATGTTTAAAACATGAGGAAAAGAATTTCAAAAGAATAATTTCTGTTTCATGTTTATGATTACCTAGTAATCTCCTACTCATCACATGGCATCCAAATAGCCAATCAATGTTACCACTTAAAAATTAAATGAAAAACATATGAAATTAGAATGTTATAGAGGATGCCTGAATATCTACAAGTTTCTATGAACTAAAATGCGTTCTCAAAATTGGAGCCTGATTTTTTAAAGGCAATGCCTTTTTAAAGAAAGAATCAGATATGCTAACAAAGATCAAAGCAAACATGAGTATTTGAGAAAATGGAAAGTAAGGTACAAAAGGTCCTGTGTTTGAAATGAAAACAAATGTCTTTGCAAGTCATTTAAAAAATATTCTCCTTCCTAAGCAATAAAGGATATCAGACTGATGGCAGTGTCAAGTACAACTGGATGTATCAAATGCATGCCACCAGATGGCATCTTAAATCTGACAACACATCCAGAGATCAGGAGTTAATAACTGCATTTTCGAAATGGAATCAAACCGTGAATTCCAAGTAGATTTTTAATATTAAAATCTCTGGCATTAAACATAATATACAAAGAGTCCAACAGTTATTTTTTTTAAAAAATAACAACAAAAAAGAAAAGAAACTATAAAGAAAGGCACTATAAATAAAGTGATTTTGATATAGATTTTTATTTTTTAAAATTATTAAAAATGGAGCTATAAGAACGTGAATTCAAGTGTAGCTTTAGTATAAAAACTGTATAGATTTTTATGTAGCTGATAAGATTCTTTGTAGAGAAAAGACTTTTATAAAAAATGCAGGTTGTAGCTTTTTGAGGGACTACACCATATAGTTAGATTTTAAGGCTTCTGATGATAAAAGTTTCTAAATATTTAATGTTTCTTTACTTTCTCGACTTGTGTATGGTAGCACAGCAAACTCATAGGAATCGGTATCAATAATAAATTGAGTTTTCTAGACTGTTGCATTTTTTTAAATTTTGTAATAAAATTATATATAATAAAAATAAAATATATTTAAAAATTGAACTATAAGAGAAAAAGAAAGTCCAGTCAATATGTTTGAATTTTCTCCATTTTTGTGTACAATTTTCCTTCCCATTGAACTTAACTCTTTCACAGGCCTTTATTTATTATAAACATGATGAACAGAGCAGATATAACATGAAGAAAAACACAAGAAGAAAAGCTTCTAGAAAGAATAAAACAGGTTAAGTTTCCTTTCATCTATATATTCTAGAGGCCTGGTGCATGAAATTCATGCACTGGGGGAAGGGAGGGTTTTTCAGCCCAGTCTGCACCCTCTTGCAGTCCAGGAGTCCTCGGGATGTTCAACTGATGGGGATTGGGCCTAAGCCATCAGTCGGACACCCTTAGTACTACTGCGGAGTTGCGAGAGGCTCTGCCACCACTGCTGCGCTCATCAGCCACGAGCCTGGCTTCTGGTTGAGTGATGCTCCCCCCGTGGGAGCCCTCTGACTACCAGGGGTCAGCTCCTGCCCTGAGCATCTGTCCATGGTAGTCAGTGCACTGCATAGTGACCAGTCACTCTCTTTGTTCTGCCATAAAAGTTGCTGGGTTTTTATTATATAGACTAGAGGCCTGATGGATGAAATTCATGCAAGGGCTGCCTCAGAGCCTCAACCTGCCCTCTCAGCCTGGGCCAGCCCTTACAGCACCGGCTTTGTCTGGACAGTTGTCCGGAGGATCATCCAGAATGTCATCTGGACAATCATTCTGCTGTTTGGTCTAATTAGCATATTAGCTCTTTATTCTCTAGGATGACTCTCATGAAGTTTCGGTTTGAAAGCCTTAGTGCCTAAACCTTAAATATATTAAGAAATAGAATGAAGCAATGCTATGTCTAAAACTGGCTGATAAATGGACCACAATGTTTAATATGATCAGAAGTTAATCACAAAACACATTATATACCAAGAGAGAGTCAAAATATAATCATATGAAAGCCCAGCTCCAGTGGGTCAGTTGGTTGGAGCACTATCCTTTGCACTGAAAGATTTGTTACCAACTTGAAATTTATTCCTGGATCATGATTAATATACATATACAATATCTTACATATATTCTTTAGAGTTTAATCTTAGGAAAAGCACTTTGGACTTTTATGAGCATTGTTTTTCTTTTCCCCTTCTCAACAGATGGACCTAAGTCCATTCCATGGACTCTCAGGTTGCTTCATTAGGCCATGGTCACTGGATGATACTGCTGGGGAGCTGGACAAAGTAGAATGAGGGGGACAATCTATTTGATGCCAAGATAAAACTAGAGCCAGGACTAAATGCTGAATGGCCTTCTCTGAGGATCCTATATATGTATATAAATCATTTTAATAAAAACAAAAATGTGTGCATAAAGTCATTTAATTAATATTTTAAATAATATATTTTATTTGCCAAGATAGTGATTTTAAATATTAATAAAGCAGCTGCCTGAAAACTGAGTATTATTTTTCCCTTAGTAAGCCACCAATTAAATGACATTTTGATAAGTTCATGGATTTTATTTATCCAGTATCTCCAATTTCCAAAATCTCCCACTTAAGACAGAAATCAACAAATAGCTATATTTATGAGAAAAGAACAAAATAAAAAGATAACTATTATTTAAATTATTACACATTCACAAACATGTAAATACATATTCTGTTTTAGAGGTTTCTAGATATTTCCATTACAATACTATCATAATTTACTCTGAGCAATTCAACAGTGCATTTACATTAAAATTATGTTGAAATACAGGAACACCCATAAATCCATAACACAAGATCCATGTCCTCAGATGTTAACATTTAATAGGAAAATAGGATGAAACAAGTATCGATACTAATAAAAAGATAATGTGCTAATTAGACCAGGAAATCTTTTGGACATCCTTCTAGACAAAGCATGGTGGTGAGGCAGAGGCAGTTAGGGGTGATCAGGTCAGGAGAGCAGGGCAGCTGGGGGTGATCAGGCTAGTGGGGAGGGGCAGTTGGGTGCAAGCAGGCCAGTGGGGGGAACAGTTGGGGGTGAGCAGGCCAGAAGGCAGAATGGTTAGGGGTGATCAGGCAGGCAGGCAGGCGGGCAGGTGAGCGGTTAGGAGCTAGTGGTCCTGGGTTTCGAGAAGGATGTCCAACTACCAGAGGTCCCAGATTGGAGAGGGTACAGGGCAGGCTAAGGGACCCCGCCCCTGCCTCTGTGCACAAATTTCATGCACCGGGCCACTAGTATATATATTTATATATTCCAATATTGTTAATTGCCACACTGTATGGAATTTAATGATTTTATGGACCTGTAAAATTAACTTCTACGCCTAAATAGAATGGGCATGGACATGACTGAACTGCCTGGGCTTTAAACCCAGTCCTGGCACTTTCTAGCTGGATAACCTTAGATAAGATAATTTCCCTGAGTTTCAGTTTCCTCATTTGTAAAATGGAGCTGATAACAATATTTCCCTCATAGGGTGTGTGAAAACTAAGTTAAAAAGTACAGAGTTTACAATAGTGATTAGCAAAAAACAAGAACTGAACAAATGTTAGCCTTACAACAAAAATAACTCATTAATTTGTCCCTCAAAAAGCTATAAAAACAAATAAACAACAACTATCATCTATTGTCTTCATCGTTTCATAAACAAAAAGAAAGCATTCTCACTAAAATGAAAAAAGTTATTCATTCTGGACTAGGGAAAACTTTGCCATAGACCAGTACCAGTCTATGACCAGTATTTGGGAATGTCCGTTAAAGACCATAAACATTACTGGCTCCCAGGAGAATACAATTGATGGAGTCTGAAATTATTAGGGATACTTCAATTAGAAAGTAAAATATGAGATGAGATATAAGATTGGAAACATGCTCTTTCCTTATCTAGAAACAGTTCAGTATTGTTTGAAATATTACTTCTCTTAAAACCATAGTAGTATTGATTACAATGTATTTCAATTTTCTCCCAAAATCACTTGAATATTATTACTGAAATGGATAACTTTCAAACTTTGAGAATAACAGTTTTGCTCTGGCAGCTGTGGCTCAGTTGATTGTTGTCCCAAGCAACAGGGGGTCTTCAGTTTGATTCCCAGTCAGGGTACATGCAAGTTGCAGGTTCAATTCCCACTCTGAATGACAACCAATTTCTCTCTCTCTCTCTCTCTCTCTCTCTCTCTCTCTCTCTCTCTCTCTTTCTCTCCCTCCCCCCTCTTTCCAGAATCAATGAAAATCAGGTAAGGATTTTTTTTTTAAATAATCGTTTTTGGAATGTTTATCTTCTTATGAAAACAACTATAGGCATTATGTTACCAATGGTCCTTAGACACTTCACTACAGTATTTGTGAAAAGTACTGTTTCATGGAAACTGAAGAGTACACTGTATCTTAAAGCAAAATATCTGTCCCTGCAATTATAATTGTTATGACTGTCAAGTGTTTCCTCCGGGTGGTGTTATACGTTTATTAATGATGTTAGATCATTACTGACTTGTGTACTCACAAAAGTGCTAAATTACTATGGCTTGGATACTCTTAATATAATACTGTATTCATTATCACACATTTCACTGAAAGATGCTTTTGATCCAAATCTTCCTTTTCCCTTTCATAAATTGTCCCAGCTGTAGCTTTCTATATTCAACTCTCAAGGTACTTGTAAAACAATACATTGTGAAGGTTTTCCACTGGGAAAACTGTATGGATATATAAACTTTATACCCCAATATGCTAATTAAGCACTATTGTTTGGTCTTGCCTCCCTGTATTATAACAATTCATTTTTATTTAAAATATAATAAATTATAATCAGTCAAAATAATTTCTTCCTTCTATTGCTTGAGAACCATTGCAGCATTCTTACTATGTTTTTTTCAGTAATAAGCAAGAACAAATTCTAGTCAAATGAACTAAAAACGCCTGATAGTTTAAGCATACAGAGATAAAAACATGTGTATAATATGGTGTAACAGCTAAGCATGAATTATACAGATAGGTGTGTGTTCCAAGCCAGGCTGTTAGCTTATCAGCAGTGAACCTCAGACCCGGTACTTTATACCAGTGGTCCCCACAGAGTGGTCCCAGATCAAGGGCATCACCACCTGGGAAACTGTTAGCTCTTCACATTCTAGGTTCAACTCTAAACCTACTAAGTCAACAACTCTGAAGGTGGGACTAAAGCATCCTGTGTTTTACAAAGCCCTCCAGATGATTCTGACCTGTGGTCAAGTTTGAGAAACACTGACAAACTCTGAGACACCCTTTCCTCATTTGTAAGATGAGTTTCCTAAGATCAACCTTGCAAAACCAGAGTAAACAGTTTAGGGAAAAGGACTTTGGCTCTCACACAATAACTTTTTATCATCATCATCATATTAATAATAATAATAATTATTATTACTATTAATCAAGAGCCCAAATTAAGGGAAAGAAGAACATCAAAATGATGAGCTGTTTCCACAGGCTGGGACTAAAGTGTGCTGACAGCCAGCAGTGGGCCGGTTACCAAAATAGGCCGCTGGCTGCAGGGCAGGCCCTGAAGATTTGGCCACTGCATTCACAAGTGGGCAAAATGCCCCACAAGTAATATTTTATTCCCATATAAACAAAGGCCATGTTGCTTTGATAGTGACAAACGATAGTATGAGGAGAATAAACAGTGACCTTTTAGGTCTCAAAAGACACTGGGTTCTTACCCGCACTTAGCTCTCCCCAGAGTAAAGGCATGGGGAATTCTCCTAATTGACGTCAGCTGCTGTAAGGGAAGGAATGCCGTGACCTTAAACTTGGCCACTGGTCCACTCTCACATCCAGGAACAAAGCCAGAGGGTTCTCCTGGCAACTGCCTGACATGCTAAATGGCAGGCGCAGCCACTGAGGGAATCCTTTGCTGCCTGAGGGACAAATCCCCCACTGCAGGAAACAGACAAACCGGAGAGATTAGCAGTTTGCCCAGCTGATGCTAGCCTATCCCCTCAGCCCAGAGAGCAGAAAATTTCTAAATCACTGCATTCAAAATCCTCAGCTGCGGGACTGCCTTGGCCTTATAAATGAGGAAAATGTTCTCTGCTAAGTCAAAGGGAAAACAGGAAAATATGAGAACTTCAAGGAGAAGTGTTGTAAATTAGACAGCTGCATAAACCATAGTACAGTATTCCAGAAGTCTTAATAATATTGATTAATTGGACGTTTTAACTGTCATTTTCAAAAGGCCCTGTAATCAAAATCGGATCCAAGCCAAAGTCATCATGATGATCCTCTGGACAAGCATGAGAGGTTTCTAATCAACCCCTCTCCTCTCACTGCACACCCGACTCCATTCTTCTCATCTTACCTAGCAAGCAAGCTATTCTAGCCACACTCCATGACTATGTGACTCCTCTGCTCAAAGACACCCTACCTTCCCCACCCCCATTGACTCCCCAGTGCTTGTAGAACAGAGTCCCTGTAGACAGTGCCTGGGAGAGCACATGGGCATTCTTTAATTATTGTCAGCTGAACCCAAGGCAAAGTCCTGTCTTGGATACACATCTTAACCAAAAAGGGGGATGTGTTATAAGCACTGACTTTTACCTTTGCCCAGGTGTCCCAGAGCAGGCTTTGATATGTAAATCCAGTCTAGCACAGGGAATGAGGGAATGGAAAGGATCTGGGCCCACCCAAGCTCCCTTGATCCTAAGTTTTTGATGAAACCCCCTTGTATTTTGGAATATAAATAAGCACGCTGCCTCAGTTCTGGGTCCCTGTCTCTCCAGCAGAAGAGGGCAGTGGTCCCACCTGGTTCCCAGCTTTTTCCTTCCATTTTGTGTCTTGTCTCTTTTTTTCTTTTATTTCTCAATTTCCAGCTGTCTCCACTCAGAACTGGTTCATCTCTTTCCATGCTGGTCGCGGAAAAGGGAGATCCCTGCCATATCTGGCTCTATGCCATAAGTCCCGGTGTTTATGTCCTACCTATGGACATAATGCCTGGCCCTGACTGCCCAAGCTCAGTCCCACTCCTAGCTCACCCCACACACTCCTCTGTGATCCCAAAACACAGCAAACCTCCTACAGTATCCCTTTCCACTTTACAAAAAATACTAGTGCCTTTAATATGCATAGTCTCTGCCCAAAATATCCTTCCCTAGTTTTTTCACATGGTAAAACTTTGCTGGTCACATACCATCTGATTCAAATAGCATGTAACCTGCCAGGACTGTGTTGGCTTCCCTGCCTCCCTTTTCTGAGTTCCTACATTAGTTTGTAGGTGCCTCCATCATAGTTCTTAAGAAACTGTACAGTAATTATCTCTTTATGTATCTGACTCCCCAACTAGACTGTTCCAGTCAATGACTATGCCTTGTGTGTTTTATCACTCCCAGTCCCTATCCTTCCAAATGAGTGCTCAATCCAGATTCAGGACAGGTATAATCCCAGCTATTTGACAGTTTCTTTAACTCAGAGGTGGACTACAATAATCAATGGGCACTGAGTGCCATAGAAACCTGAACCATTTAGAAGGTAGGCAATCCCTTTGGCTTTAAATTAACTATATACAGTTGGATACCTCTTAATGAGCTTGAATTAATTCAGGCCACATCCTTTAATTTAAACAATAGTTTGACATACATATCCTTGGGCAAATAACTGTTTGAGTTTTCCTATTACATTCTAAGCCCTTGGAGAGCAGAAACCAGGTCTTGTCCAACTATGTATAACCAACCCACAGTACCTGCACCAGATAAATGTTCAATAAAAAGTTGTTAAATTGAATTCCCAGAATGAGTGGTGTCTTAGTTTGGCTGCTATTAACCCAAAACCACAGACTGGATAGCTTAAACCACAAACATTTCTACAGCTAAGAGGCTAGACAGTCCAAAATCAAGATGCTGGTCCACAAAGCGTTAGGTGAGGATTCTGTTTCTGGTTTGCAAATGGTCATCTTCCTGTTCTGCCCTCATGTGGAGAAGACAGAGAGACTCTCATCTCTCCCCTTTCTTATAAGGGCACTAATCCCATGTGGTGCTTCATCCTCATGACCTCATCTAACCCTAGCTGTTTCCCAAAGGCCTCATCACCAAATAACATCACCTTGAAGCCTGTGGCTTCAAAACAGGATTATTGGGGGGACAAAACACTCAGTCAATAGCAAGTTGACATATTGATATTTCACCACATTTTTTAATGTTCCATTTGTATATTTGCAAATAAACAAAGATATTCAATTCAATTTTTAGAAAAGAGTCAAACAGGGAAAATACATTCCTCCACAACATGCCTCCAACACAGAAATAAAAACTTCAGACATTCTGATCAGGCAAGTTAGTTTAGAGAAAAGAGCACAACGTGCCTTATACTCCCTTGTTTTGACTGGGGATCCATAGCTGATCCCCATCTCTATTCCTAAGTAAGAGGTTACTGCTGATCTTATCTCCTGCTCCAGGAGGGCAAGGTACATAGAGCTTTCTCTCCTCCAAAGCAACACTTGTAAGGAGCCAGTGTGAGACAGGCACCTCCTGATCCTTCTGTCTTTTCCAAACTGAAGCATACTGAATTCTAAGGGAAAAATTACTAAATGATCACAAACTTTTCACTTGATGGGAAGGGTGAGGAAAGAAGATGAGGGCAGCTTTGTACATTAAAATTTTAAAGAAATGCTAAAAGGAATGAAATAATGCCCAGATTTCAAATAAAAAGAACACCCATTCTAGTGTTGCTTTTTTCTTAAAATGGAGGCAAAACATATACAGATGTCAACATAACTTATTCCTAAACATTTGGGAGTAAAGCATTTTTATTAGTAAAAAATGTAGGAGGGAAGGAGTAGATGGAGAGGTGGGAGAGGTATTTATGTATAATTATAAAATATTTTCTATTTGCTTCATTTGAGAGTTTATGTATCTACTACCCTTAAAGTTGCATTCCACACGAGAAGTTACTGGCCAGTTTCTACTAGTTTTAGAAATATGACATATGCAGGTGAGAGACCATTTTAACACCACTTGCAAAATTCCTTATGGTCAGACTTCAGGCTCTTTCTTCCTACTTTGAAGGTTCTTGCTTCTTTCCTCTTAATCTTTTTTTGCAGGTCCTCATTGGTAACTATATTTTTTCCCCTCTTCTCTCCTCATCTCTACTGCCTTCTATTTCATCACCTTCCTTTTCTAAATTGTTTCTTAAGTTCTCCATCTTCCTAACTGTGTAATTCTGAACTATATCAAAAATACTCTACCTTGAAGATTTTTAAATGTAAATTATGCCTTTTATTGCATAGCCTAGTGTCAATAATTAAATATAAAATTACTGATTCTCTTATCCAAACAACAGATATTCTAAATTAAATATATATATATATATATATATATATATATATATATATATATATATATATATATATATATGTATATATATATATATATATATATATATATATATATATATAATACTGCTGGTCCAGCTATAATGATAAAATAAAACCTCAGAATACATTCCTACATCATAAAATTGTATCAATAAATTAAAAAGTATCTTGAAACACAAAGAGACTGTAATCTTCTCTGACCAATGCAATGCAACCTGCTTTTACTGCACAATCCTTCATGTTTCAACTTTTACTTAGAAACTCATGGTCGGTATATGAAGCTATGAATTTAATTTCCTGGTGAATTCTATGCAAAATTCCCTCCCCCCTTTTTATCAAAATGTTACAATATATTCTCTTTTTCTCCACTCCCTCTGCCACTTTTATTCCACATCCTTGTACTCACAGAAAAGAGGGAAAGAGACCTGTTCCACAGACTCCACAGGAGACTCCAGAGGATCCTGCCTTCATTGTGAAATGCAAGCACTCCTCTGGAGAAGGAGTCTTTCCGCCTGGGTTACATTTCATTAGTGCTACAGATTCTGTGATATCTCCACAACTACTTTTGTCACTAACTAAAAAAACAAAAAACAAAAAACAAAAACAAAACAAAAAAAAAAAACCTGTCTTTTTCCTCCCTCCAGGGAAAGTAAAATAATTGAGTCCTGATTTCCAAAGTCTCTCAAAATTTGCCAAGCTCTCCACTGGGATCTCACTAGAAAGAACCAGGTGTGATCTTTACTGAATAGGAGGGCAATTAGTCTATGGACTTCAGAAAGGCTCCAGGATAAAGCATTATAACTCTGACTGTTCCGGAATCCTCCCTATGTGTTCCTTCATGACAAAGCCTCATCCAACAGACGAGCCAACGGCATCCCAGAAAATACACTTCCCTAAATATCTATTTTACATGTGTCTTTTTAGCTATAATGATGACTTCCACTAACACCCAATGGACTCACTAGTGAATTTAACATGAATTCTTTATTAAAAATCACACATTACCGTGTGAAGTGGAGAAAGAAAAAACACATCTCATAATAAAATATCAAGCCGTTCACTCTTATCCAAAACAAATGATGTGAATCTCAAGATGACACTTTGAGAGCCACTGCTTTAACTCAATCACTTACTCAACCACTGTGATAAAGATGTCATGTAAAGCTTATATATAACCCTTAATTTATAAGGGGAATTTATAGTCAGTTTTTAAAATAATTTTTTGCTAGCATATTCCAAACTAATATTTAGCTACTAAAAAAATTTGCATGTTAGTACTTAAAAAAAGTATATCAGGTTCACATTTGTTTTGTCTTTATATTTTCTCAGTGTCAATGAGTTGGGAGATGATAGTGCATAACTCATGCACATGGAAAAGGGGTTATAATAACCACTGGTCCAATACAATCGAAGTTTATTTCTCTTGCTGCCTAGCTCCAAACACATTTATTATTTCCCTTAATTATAAACAAGAAAAATAGCATTTGCCAACAACAACAATAAAGTAAACATTGTTAATTCCTCTGGAATAGAATTCATTAGGGACATTTTGACCAAGGAAAGTCTAGTCTGATATTCAATAGAATTTATCTTTCTCTTAACTGTCACATTTGATTATACATATGGAAGTTAATAATACAAGTAATGATGATCTGGAAAAAAGCAGTGATCAGCAGTATAAATGAAATATGTTTAAATGTCCCCTTTATTTTGAAAAGGACAATTTTTTGTCTCTAAATAAGTTTCCCTTTCCAGAATCATGACAATTAAGAAAAAGAATTGTGTCATACCTTCTCTAAAAATGAAAACTTGCAAGTTTACTAACTCAACAAAATGTAGATTAAAAGCTCTAATATTTGATCCTCTATATCCATACTAATTTTTTTGACAAGATTTAATTATTGTGGTCTAAGAGAAGTTACATTGAGGCAAAATATGTTTCTGTCCATTAAAGGTAACAGAACAAAAACACTCATAAATTAAAGACCCATTTCCTAGGCACACAATGCTATAAAGAGGAGAGGCAATGGGCCTTCTGTCTCAACTTCAGGGATTCTCTAACTCTAATGTCATCAGAGTCGCCTCAAGGACTTGATAGAACACATGGCTGGGCCTCACCCAGCAGAATCTGACTCACTGGTTCTGGAGTGGGCCTGAGAGTTTACATTTTAACAAGTCTGCAGGTGGTGGTGGTGATGATGATGATGATGATGTGAGTCTCAGGATGACACTTTGAGAGCCACTGCTTTAACTCAGTCACTTACTCAACCACTGTGGAAGCCTCGATATGATATGTCTAAAGACTCTCGATTCCAATAATTACAGGCTGTTGTTGTTTCTTGTGATTAAGCCCCTATCCCAGTGGTCGACAAACTCATTAGTCAACAGAGCCGCAGTTTGCCGACCACTGTTCTAGATGAATATCCTGTGTGTGATGTCAGTTAGCTTTACTGACAAATAAAACCATTTCTTAATTAAAGTACTATTTTGGAATATCTTCATCACCTCTAATTTGCACACCATTTTTTGAAGCATCACAAAAGTTTAGATATTTAATACATTAAAATAGAAATATTTTGTGTATGTATCATATCTTTACTGGTAGTTCTTAGATAACTATGCTATTGGAAGCCTCACTGGACTTCTGATTTGATATTAAAAACAACAAAGTATGCATATAAGTGGGCAGTCTCCATCCTCAGGTCTTACCTGTGACTGGTGCATCGATATCCAGCAAATTTTTTTCCTGTCGAAGAATGGAAGCCCCCTCTGTTATTATTCTCAATGCAACACTCTCTTCCAGCCGGCCCTCCTTCATGAGATGTGCCTTTAAGATATCCACACGAGGTTTCCCATCATTATCAAACACTTCCTTTGCTGTAAGCCGATGACTTGGAGGAAATGGGACAGCTGAAAGAGAAAAAATCAGAATACTTCATTAGCCAAAACTCAATAATACACGATTCAGGAATAACCACCAGATATCTTTCCCAATCACTAACCACCTATTTGAGTATTTTAAAAGTTCCCACATTAAAATGATCAAGGGCTCTCAAGAATTAAAGACTTCCTTTGATTCCAGATGTAATATGATTACTTGAAAGGAAGTTGGCAGTAATTTCTTGCATCTTAAAGATGCTGATTGACTTAATAAGAAAACAGGATCTGTGCTTTAATTAGGCAAACATCAATTCAGCAAAAGAAAATCTTTCCTACAGATCCAACCATAACTAACTTGAGTGAAGACATTTATCCACTAGAAAAAAGTAGGCTCCTCCACTGGGATTGGGAAAATGGGAAAAGTTCTGGAGAATACATAGCGCCTTCACTTAGAGAAGTGGTCAGCAAACTCATTAGTCAACAGAGCCAATGACTGAAATTTCTTTTGAGAGCTGAAAACAGACCTCTGCGCATGGGCCATGAAATTTCAACCGCACTATACGTAGGTGCCCACACGTGATATTTTCTGGAAGAGCCACACTCAAGGAGTCAAAGAGCCACATGTGGTTCGCAAGCCGCAGTTTCCTGACCACTGACCTAGAGTCACATTTCTGAGTAAATGTATGGACTCACTGTTTAAAGGGAGAACAGGAATCTGAGAGAAAAAAGGCAAAAATGCACAGAACCAGGATTTGTGTGTGTATGTACTGAACAGTAAGAGGACAGTATGAAATGTCGGGAAAGAGACACAGGTATTTAGGAATATGGTACAAAAACCTCTTCTGTGCAGACTTACACCCAGCCATTCTCTCTCTCACACCCTCAAGCCTTTTTCACAGTAAGAAGCTCTCCTATAACTACTATCATTCCTCACATAGGTGAATACATTCATTTCTCTACTCATTCAGCTGAAGGACGTTCAATAAACAACTACAATGAACCACGACAGAACTCCTAGGTCCATGGGAGAGGTGGCATCATGAATGTTAAATTTCTGGTAAATGGTCAATACACTCCTTCAGGAAGGGAAATTCATTATTTCTCTATTTCATATGAGGGTTCATTTTTGGATTGCTCAAATCTATTGGGAATATCTGAAAGGTGCATAAACACAGCTTCATACAATTTTCATCTGCCATATGCATTCAGCCATATGCATAAGAACATTCCCTTATGATGGTTCCTCTCTGCAAAGTACACCTGATATTAAGAAATAAACTTGGCCCTCAAAGAAGCAAGAATGATGTTAGACCTGGGCCAAGAAATTCTGTGCACTCTAATAGCATAGATTAGTTACACAAGAGAAATTAGAACTACTTAAGTGAGAAGAAAAATCAGGAAATGAACCTGTACTAATGGATGCAAGTTTGATTTTCCTAACAATCCAAGCATATCTACTCAACCTTGCTGCCCAAAACAAAGTGGCAGTGGCACACACCAGGGAACAGCATGTGGATTTTGCAGTCAGACCTGGGTGCAAGCCCTGGCTCTGCTCCCTCACTGGGCAAGTTAAACATCTTCCTATGGCTTCTGTTACCTCATCTGTAAAGTGGGGATTATATCGACCTGACGATTGTTACAGTAACTAAAGCAAATAGTAATAGTAGCCAATATTGATAGTGTTTATTTTATGCCAGATAATGTTGGGGTAATAAAGTCAGAACAGTAAAGCTATAAGATGAGTAAGACCTATGTACATGTGTTTATATGTAAACTTATTGAGTCCCCATAACATTATCCTGGGAGACAAACTTGATGCTCAAAAATAGGAAGCACCTTGTCCAAGATAATCACCTAGAGATGTATACATAGACCCACCGAGTGTAATCTTTGAAGGTCAGATGCCAGTATTACTGCGTTAACAACTACTCCCCAGTGTTTCCTAGAAAGTAATTAAAACAGTGCTGAAAAAAATAATGAACAAATCACATTTTAGAATTGAAATTCTAACCAATACTGAGTGGTGCTTCTTATAAAGAACACTTTTATTTTCAAAAATAATTTTAATGACTGATAGTAGAATAGCTTTATAATACAAAACATGATATAAAATAAAAGACAAAATGTGTAATTCCAAAGCATACTGTGAAATAAAAATAAAAAATTTAAGAATCAGACTAAGAGAAGAAAAAAGAGAAAATCTGGTCATTCATCTTGAGGCGTTTGGAGATTTTGTTCATTCCATTTCTTTGTCTTCCTCCTTTTTCTTGCCTGACTAATACATATTTTTGTTAAGAACACATGAAACCATTGCAATGG
Source organism: Lasiurus cinereus (assembly GCA_011751065.1). Taxonomy (NCBI): domain Eukaryota; kingdom Metazoa; phylum Chordata; class Mammalia; order Chiroptera; family Vespertilionidae; genus Lasiurus; species Lasiurus cinereus. The sequence continues at coordinate 5,555,179 of JAAGEH010002534.1, forward strand.
CCAGTTTTTTTAAATTTAAGTCTTCATGTACTAGCACAGTTTGAAATTAGAAAATATCTGGCAACTCCTCAAAATGTCCCTATTATAGGATAGGGGTGGAAAGGGGAAAGTTCAAAAGGACACATAGGATAAAGGCAAGAGCTGCTTTGTTTATTTATTTGTTTGTTTGTTTGCTTATTTATTTATTTATTTATTTATTTATTTCTAAATTTATTTATTCTTTAGTGACTTACCAAGATGTGAGTTGGACACTGTGGAGGGTTAGGTGACTCTGCAAAACTGTCAGGAAGAATTGTAGGAGAACCAGAGGGAAGGAGGCTGATTTACTGACCGGCACATGAAAGCAATGGGTCTTTGCCAGGCACTCGCTGGCCTTGCTGAACTAAGGGAGACCAAAGGATTAAAGCTGAAATAGCCCAAGCATTTAAGAAGGTGAGAGGCCAAAGGAGAGCACTCCAGGGAGGCATCACCTTCATGAAGTAGACTTTCTCCAAGTCCCTAGACTCTCTCTAAGGCTAAAATCGCTGCAATAACAGATGCTCCACTCTGCACAGCAGATCTCTTACCTCCCATAATTGCTTATCCTGAGGTCACTGGCTAAGGCAAAGCCACCTGCTCTGAGATATGGAGCTGGTTCCATGCAAACAAGAGCATGAAGGAACAGAAAAGACCAATCAGAAGCTCCGTTTCTGAGTGGATGGTAGGGGCACCAATGAGATGGGCTCTTTACCAGTGAACCAGATGGAAAGGCCTGCAGGGAACCAAGATGGGCAACAAGGATGCCAAAGATCAAATGCAGAGATGCTGTCAGGGGAGAGAAATTTTCTGGCACAAAAATAAGAGTGGGCTAATATCTGTGTGTTTGTGTACCCTTCAGCTTCATAAAGAAAATACCAGTCTTACAAAGGTCACATTTATTTGCTTTCCCTGTTCATCTGGACTCCTACATGCAGATCAGTGCCAAATACTGAGCAAAAGATAATTAGCCTAAAGAAACAAACATGCTTAGGAAACACTTCTTTCACTGACTTGTAAAAGTAGCTATGCTTCATACAGTGGAATTGGGTTTCCCTTCCCTCCTTTGCTTTGAGTATGAGCAGCTGTTTTCATTGGTACATAAGCAGACTACGACTTGAAGAATTAAGTTTGTGTGTGCTAGTAAAAATCCAGAAATAATTGTTGATATTTGGGTTGAAGCTGTCCAAAATGATTTTCAGATAATTACCTATTAAATATAGAATATGGTGTTATAATAGACTTCTTAACAGTATTCTAGAAATAAAAACCCTCTCAGCTTTCTCCACTGCATGATATCCACTCAGTTTGTGCATCCCCTTCCCTCAAATACAACAGCAAAGTAGCTAAAATTTGGGACCTATAAGTCCTTGACTGACTCCTAATACAAACCACCACAGAAGCCTTTAAAAGGCAAACAGAACACTTGACTAGGACTGAGTTCCCATGTCAATGACTGTGGAAATCCGGCAGAGTCTGATTTCCAATGAACGGGATAAGATACCACTTCTTCTTTATTGTTGCCACCATAAATCATGTGACTGATGTAGACACAGGTTACTAGTCTGGGAACCAAAATCATGTGCATCCAATATTGGTTGGCATCGATATAACAATGACTGAAGCTGTTGGCAATTATTCATTCACCAGTAGAACAGCACATTTCAGGTCAGAAAGCCACATAGCCATAGCCTGAGTATTCCTAGCCCTGGGATATGGCTGACTAGGGGGACCATACCTCAGGGAAACCCAGGAGTCTCCTCCTACAGCCTGGGCTGGGTCAGTTCTAGACAAGCACTGTGTGCCTCCGTAGCCAATGTGAGCCACTTTAGCCACTACTGAAGGGATTCTATTATTTGACAAGAAATATTCAAGAGCCATTGTCAATGGTGATGCCTTCACTGGAAGGAAAATCAGGAAACCTGCTATCTGACCTCTCCTCAGAGAGGCTGTCATAAATGCTGACAAGAGAGAATCACATAACTTAAGAGAACATTGAGCTGAGTGACTTTTTTTTCAAATCTTTGTTTTGTTTTCAAATGAATTTTTTTTCTCTCAAAATGACATCTGAAAACTCAAGTATATTCAAAGAGAGTAAGAACCAAAAGCAGCTTGTTTGCCTCTTTTCTCCTTTAGGATGGTTCAAAAAATCTTGGGGCTTTTTGTGACAAAATTAGAAAACTCCCAATTTATACTGACACCTGAACTCTCTCATATTAAGAGGAAATTAAAGCCCAAAGAGCGAATAAGTGAACTGTTCAAAGTCAAAAGCTTAGTCAGTGGCAACACCAACACTAATCTTTAGGTCTCCTGGTTTGTATTCCATCCAGCACTTTCTCCTCTGGATCTCCTCTGGCCAATATGGAATTGACTAGACAGGTATGGCTGTTCAACATGTGAGAAATAGCTTGCCCACACTGAGATGTACTTCAAGTCTATATAACAGGCACTAAATTTATAACACCTCAGACCAGGAAAAAAAATGTAAAATATCTCATTAAATATTTTTCTATTGATTACACATTGAGAAAATATGATTTGGAATATACTGGGCTAAAGAAAATGTATTACTACAATTAACTCCAGCTATTCCTCTTTACTTTTTAATAGAGCCACTGGAACTTTTAAATTTGCATAAATGGCTTGTATTAGATTACTGTTGGCCAGTAGTGCATCTTTCTCAACAAGTAAATGAGAACAGGGTGGATGAAAATTATATTCTATAATCTTTCTTCTTTTCCAGCTTTGGTTCCTGTAAAACTTTAAACTATCTTAAAACTGGCTGTAGAGTGGAATAGCTTTTAAAAATGAATGATGCTAAGGTCTATCTCCTAGAGATCCTCATTTGACTTGGCTGGGGTGGGGCCAGGGTAGTGGCACGTTTTTAAAGAAATCCAGGTATAATAATGTAAAGTCCAGATTGAGATTCGCTGACCTATATCAGTGGTCGGCAAACTCATTAGTCAACAGAGCCAAGTATCAACAGTACAACAATTGAAATTTCTTTCAAGAGTCAAATTTTTAAAACTTAAACTTCTTCTAATATCACGTCTTCAAAATAGACTCGCCCAGGCTGTGGTATTTTGTGGAAGAGCCATACTCAAGGGGCCAAAGAGCTGAATGTGGCTCAGGAGCTGCAGTTTGCCAACCACTGACCTATACCATAAGTAAAGGCATACAAAACACCAAGTAGTTCCAGTTGTATTATAGAATTGTATACCAGAAACCTATATAATTTTATTAAGCAATGTCACCCCAATAAACTCAATAAAAAATAGAAAAAAAACACCAGGTGGTTTAACATCCCCCTGCTACCCCCCTCCATGCAGAAACATGGTCCGTAATATCAATCAACCACAGCAGATGTAATGTCTTTGCAAGTCTAGACATGTCTATTTCATCCCTCCCTGTAATCTGAACGTGTGCAGAAACAGCTCTTGTCCCATATATCATGTGGCTACTGTCTGCACAAGGGCTGTCCAAGATCCTAGGTCAGCACATGTTAAGAGAACAGCTTAAGGATATCACATGTCATAGGCAACTAAAAACCAATTCTGGCCTGATGTCCATATTGACATTCCTGCTATTCCCGCCTGGACATATGTGTATGTCTCAAACTATGATTCTAATAAACCATGTTGATTAAATAATCAACAATCAAGCATCAACTAAGCACTTAGTCACTGCTAGGCAGTGAGTCTTGTGAGAAGTGAATGGCAGAGAACAAACATAAGCATAGCAGACTCTGAAGTGCTTACTATGTGGTAATAATTATTAGTTTGTGCTTGAGATGGCTGGAAATGTGTTAAACCGCAAAACCAAAGAACAAAATTTAAAGAAAATGAGAAATAATATAAGCAGTAAGAAAAAAAAAAAGTATCTACCTTAACCAGTTAACTGCTATGCATCCAAAATGAAAACCATTCCCATGTCTTCCATATGCTAGAATATTTACGAATTTAAGTTACCATAAATTTTCTCTACAAACCCAGAGATGTCACTAACAAGCCTGACTTTAAAATTGGGCAACCAGAGTTGATAAGCAAGGTTTGCGGCTATGGACGTGAGTGATATGAGGGGGAGGTCCGCCCCTTGCATTTATAGATGCTTATGAAGTACAAAAGGTTAAAATTATGCCTAGGCTCCTAGAAACTCTTAGATGCAGTTGTATATTTCTTTTGTCTAAAACATGTAATAAATTGTCCAGATGGCTCCAAAAGATGAGGTTCTGTTTTTAAGGTAAATAATAATAAATAAAACATGCTAACTATAAGATACAATATTCCAGCTAAAATATACATAAGTAGCTCCCATCATCAGTCATTAAAATACGTGAAATCTGATGCTATTTCTGAATGAAGAGCGAAGGGTTCTGCAAAAGGAAACTCTAGTGACTTTTCACTAAATTTTATTTGGATTCAAACATTAAGCAAGTAGGTTTGACTAATCTTCTTTAGGGATTAAAAATATTCTATCAGCCGAGACTGGTTTGGCTCAGTGGATAGAGCATCGGCCTGCAGACTGAAAGGTCGCAGGTTCAATTCCGGTTGGGGGCATGTACCTTGCTTGCAGGCACAACTCCAGTTGGGGGCGTGCAGGAGGCGGCTGATCGATGTCTCTCTCTCATCGATGTTTCTGACTTTCAGTCCCTCTCCCTTCCTCTCTGTAGAAAAATCAATAAAATATATAAAAAAATATTCTATCAGTATGGGGATACATGTTCATCCATTCACATAATGTTTATATGCAAAGATATACAAATCATGTTGTGAAAGAGTGTAAAACTTAACCTCAGCTAGCCTCCAGGAAAACTGTAGAAACTTATTAGTATCCTACTTATGCTATTCCTATAGACACTCATCACTTGTTTATTTGAAAGTCTCTGACTTTCATTATAGATATTAATGCCTGTCAAATTAAAATATCCTCGCCCATCTCAAGTGTGGCTGAATATTGATCTTGCAAACAAAAATATCTGGTCCTGCTTAAGCTAAAAAAATTTCTTCACATCAGATATATAAGTAAAACTCCAATTTATTAATTAACTGGTATGGGTTGTTTTTTCCCTACTGCTATGATGACCTCATGCATCCTTTGCAGAGACCTCTTTACCACCCTCACTCTGAATAATACCATGCAAATCCTGAGTCTTAAAATGTGTTTATTATTAGACACAGTATATGTACTGATCATTTTACTAACAAATAATACTTCATTTGGTTGTCCTGGAATTTACATGTAAATATAGCACAATGGTATTTTATGTAACATCTCAAAGGTGTTAATAAAAAGGAACTAAGGCACTCAAAGCATTTATTAAAATAAGTGATGTTTTTTGTTTTGGCTTACAGAATGTATATTATACACAGTACTTTTTTTAACCTAAATCTGAAATGTGCTATAAGTAATTCTTTAATAAAGATCAGAAACTAACTAATTTAAAAATTACTGTTCTAACCATAAGTGATTAATAATTAGTGAAAAAGAGTACCTCAATAGTACAACTAGAGATTTTTTTATTATCTACATTTCAAAATAATTTAAATATGCTTATTGTTCTATAGCTGCTCCTTATTCTTTACATATACAACTTTTCTCATTCTCTGGCCTCTATGCAATAAGTCTGAATACTCAAAGACATGGGAAAGTGTGACAGTCCACACCCTCTTCACAGTAGTCTTGGGTAGTTCTATCAAAAACCTCCTTTTAAATTTTTATTCTTTAGTTGGTTCATTTAATTACTAGAAAAATTACAAAGGGGTTACATAATAAATTATGTAATAAGGATTCAACATGAAAGATTGAGAAAAGTTTAAAGTGATTCAAAATATTTCAGCATTACGAAGAACCTTTATAAAAACTGATTTTTTGTTGTTAAAATATAAAAGTTATATGCCCGAGTCCAGCGATTAACATAGGGGCCATGCCAGTTAAATTATTTTATACATGTACATGTATATGACAAGAGCAAAATTATATGCACTGATTTTGATATGTAACATATGATTGATATATGATATATATATTATATATGGCATATGATACATATGGTATATGGTATATGAAATGGTATATATGATATAGATTAGACTAAGAATTTTAGTTAAATATTAAATGTTTTAATTTAGGTTAAATTAAATACTTTAAATTTTTATATATATAACTGAAAATGTGTTGTTTTATAAGGGTTTACTCTATAGTGGTTTTTAAATTTAAAAATGTATAGTTAGCCTTGGCACTGTGCTCAGTGTTTAGAGCATTGGCGTGAGCACTGAAGAATTACAAGTTCGATCCCCTCAAATATATTAGATCTCTGTATTCAATGAAGTGATTACAGTAATATTTTAAGCAAATAGTATTTATACTAATCTTTAGAACAGCAATCTTATAGTAATGTATAAAATTCTACTCACAGGGATGAATTTAAACAAAAGGCTTTCTATTTATTTATTTTTGGCGTTGAACAGTTTCTTTTTTTTTTTTCTGGAACTATGTCACAGGAACAGATTAAAATAAAGAAGCAAATAAGGAATTTTAAGGCAAGTAGAATTTATTTCCCAAGTGACTTGGTCCCTTTGAACATTATAATTACCCTTAGAAATGAAGAGTATCCAGGGATGCTAAAACTTTATTAACCCATGACACACTTTACTATTCAGAAAACCTCAGCTCAATGGCCTAAGATATGAAATATAAGCAAAGACTTTACCTACATTTGAGTTGAACTGTTTTATTACCAATTCTTTAATAAAAACTTTTAGAAATCTCTGAATTAAAAATCGCAAACCTGCAACATACATGTGCCATCTTAGCCTTCAATTCTAAATTCCTAAGCTAATATGAAAAAAATCAGCTTTTGTCCACACACAACTCTTTCCTTTCAAGTTTATGATTCAGCTCTAGATGCCCATGCATTTCTATGCCCACATGGCCGCCCACAGTCCCCTTCCCCTGTGGTTAAAACACCTACAGGCATCAGAATAACTTTCTAATAAAAGAATACACTTTCTTTTGCTCAAAAGGTTTTGATGAAATGGCAAATCTATGTCCCAAATGATATAGAATAATGTAAATTCTAAGGGGCAGTTTAAGGATGTTACTGTGTTACCATATTTGCATATAAACATTGATTGTTTTTTAAAAGAATAAAAAATCTGGCAAACAGCCCAATATCTGTGTGCCATGGTACAGCTAAGATCAAAATATTTCACCTCAGAGTCATTCTCCCAAGAGTCAAGGCAGATGCTAAATTCCCAGGTTTGCATTTAATTCCACCTGCCGTGGCTGTGTCCCTACTCCCCAGAGGCTCCATAGTGAAACTTTAGGTCCTCTGGGCCTCTTCATGGTTCAGTAATACTGTTTGCTCCATTCTGATAACCAGATCTGCTCTCATCCACTCTCTCTAGTCCACCCTGTTTAAGAACCATCCACTCACATGAATAATACAGAAGCATACGGGAGGTCCCCATGTTCACCACCTCAAATGCACATTGCCTGAATCATAATCTTCACATGTCTATTTAAAATTTAGAATATTTTAGTGAATACCATTTACAATTGTATCCTCTCAAGCTTCATTTTCATTTGTTTCCTTTAAAATGTACCTCAGCCAAAACCAGTTTGGCTCAGTGGATAGAGCATCGGCCTGTGGACTGAAGGGTCCCAGGTTCGATTTCTGTCAAGGGCATGTACCTTGGTTGCAGGCACATTCCCGGGGGGGGGAGGGGCCACATCCAGGAGGCAGCTGACCAATGTTTCTCTCTCATCGATGTTTCTAACTCTCTATCCCTCTCCCTTCCTCTCTGTAAAAAATCAATAAAATATATTTAAAACAAAATTTACATCAATTTTGGTTTTAAGTCAAAGATGAATGTCTTAATCTACCAAGTGGAAAATGGGTAATTTCATATAAACTAGCGACAGACTGCACTCCCTTCCTCAATAAAGAACTACCCTTAAGAGATATTTTTTTGCTCTTATATAGGGCATATTTGTGCATAGAAGAAATTCTCAAATAACTAGGGAGAAAGATTGGTGGGATTAACAATGGCAACTGCAAATTTATAGGTAATGGCTAATCGCACTCTTTAAATGAACCAATCAACAACATTATTCCAAAAATATAAACATAATTAAGTAGAATGATTAACACTCAAAGTTCTACTGAGAATCCAATCCAGTGACCTCTCATTTGATAGATGTTCACATGATGTGTTTCTGAATGAGTTAAAAAATAAACTTTCTTTTTCTCTTCATTCACTGGGAGTTTGAATAAAATTTCTGTGGTACTAGAAATAGTTTAAGAAGATAATTGTTTTTTTTTTAAATGGCCTTATTCAGATAAAAGTATGTAATTATAAAAAGGATAGCCAATAGTCAAAATAACTCATAAGCTGACACCTTAATTTAATAAATGTATCTTTTGCAATACTCATTACAGGAAAGAGACCATGGATGCCAGATGGCATGGTGAGAGCTAGAGGCTCATCCCCAAGATGAAACAGATAGACACTGTTTCCAACTGTCAAAAGTGAGCGACAGAAAACTGAAAAGGGAAGGAAGAAAGCCACCAGAAAAGTTGGAAGTACTAAATGTTTTAATGTCATATGTGAATAAAGGATCATCAATAAAATGTGTTATTTATGATGTAAAATTGACCCAATAAAAATGAAAATAGTACTACCTTGTTAGAATAATGCTTGGGTGATTTTTAGCTCATCAAGTATCTCATGGAATTTCAGAAAGCAGTTCAAATATTTCCTTTCAAAATAACATTTTTCTAGTTTATAAAAATGCTGTTTATATTTATGGAATTTAGCTTAAGTAAGAAAGTTCATTTTATTAGAATAACACTTTCTCGGCAGCCCTAAGTGTCAGAAGTAACTTGGGGAGGAGAAAGGCCTTCTTTCCCCTCTGTTTAGATTAATTATCTAAACTTGCTTAATTAATTATCACCCCCATTCAGAGTAAATCCAAATCTTAGTAGTAGACACAAATGTAATGTACTATGAAATGCAGCTGGCAAGAATACCTAAAAATTAGGTTATCTAACTCATGCTAAGCACACAAAGAATGACAAATAGAACAACATAATTCCCATGATATATGACTTTGGGTTATGGTTCCCCAAAACATCCAAAAAGTTTCAGTTCCATAAATTTGTCATTGTTCAAGTTAAAGACACTCACTTAGGCATGATGATGCGTCATTTAGGCAGCACTTTTGAGTGTTTTCCTTAAAGTTACAAGTGCAGAGTTCACAACTGGCAGACTAGAAAGATGGCATTTCTTTATAACTACAACATTTAAAGTAATTTCTTGCCATAGTTTCTCACTCAAAAAAGAATTAGGATTAAATATAGAACTACATTTTATAAAAATGTAAGATATAGCATGTGTCAGATGAAAAATAATACACACACAATACAAATCAAATGGTGTAATAGGACATATTACTCCAACAATGAACGTACGTGTATGTGTGTGTGTGTGTGTGTGTGTGTGTGTGTAAATCCCTTCATATATGATACTGCTCCACTTATTCAAGGTCTGGTCCCCATCATCCTCACCAACCACAGTTTAATCACTCACCTGGAGGCAATAAAATATTGAACATAGGTGAGAACATTCACCACAAAATCTATATCCTCTACCCCACAGAAAAGAAATGGAGTCATTCCCAATAAATTAAAGAGAAAAGGATGGTGACCTAGCATAAGTGAGCATTTATGTGCACAGTTCCATATTTCACAACAATCCTAGGGGATATCAGGGCATATTCAAGGTGTTTATGATGTTATGCATTCCACATTTCATAAATGTATCTTAGTCCAAAATAACAGAAAATACACTCTGTTAAAAAGAGGAAAAGATGTACTATAATTTTATATATTTTCATTAAATAGAACTTCAAATGATTAAATGTTTAAAAGAGATATGTTCACTTAAATGATAATTTCACTTTCAGTGAAATGTCTCCTCCCTTAATCATAACACATAAAGATTTATATATTTAGTCAATTCCTTTGGAAATAAAATTAAAATTGTGTAAAGATCCTCATTCCTAATAGAGTACATTCATTCATAGTCTCTCATTTGCTAATATCCTATATATTAGATGTATTCTTGAAATGATATGTAGAGTAGGATTGGAGAAAGAAAAATGTCATAAGATTCTATTCATTATATTATCACAAACAAATTAACAAAAAGCAACTTTCCTTTATAAGCCTAAAGTCTGAGAACGTAGAGAAACCTATGAAGTTCTTTTTCTTATATTCTTCTTCAAAACAAACTGGTCAAAAAATCATTTTTTTTTTAGAATATCTATATTTGTACAAAGAAATAACCTTTACTTTGCAATGAAGGCTTCAACAGTCCAAAGTGTAAGAAAAATATGAGAAATTTAAAAGAAAGAAGAAAACAATTTACCACTTGAGGAAGACAAATTTGAGTTCAGCTCACCAAATTGTCACATTAGACTGTATTTAAAAAAAAAAAAGCAAAATCTTAAATAGCATGTGAATTTTACTAGAAGCAATTTCCCATAGGTATTGGCAATACTTACTCCCCACATAGCCAAGGGGGACCTAATTACTACTCTCACACCAAATGATAAACAAAATAAATGATAATCAGTCCCCAACTTCTTCTGAACTCCCTTACCTCTAGACTCTAATTACTATAAGGGTTTCTATGCACAAGAGACAAAAAAAAGTCTGTCCTATAAGCAAAGACAGAATCTTTAATTTGATTCTCCACAAGAGGCCATTTCATCTGCATTTTGGCAACAGGACCCCTCTCTCTCTCTCATCCAAATAATTTCTCCATCCTAGATTCAGCTATTCAAGTAACAAAATGTTCTTCACAAATAAACAGGAAAACATGGATCAAAAGAAACTATCTACTGGCCACAAGATCTATCACCACCTCTATATTCAAGCCACAAAGGAAGAAAATTATAGGAAATTACATAGCATTACCAATATATATAAAACTCTAAGTGACCAGCCATCCAGCCGACTGGCTGGTAGCTATGACGCACACTGACCACCAGGGGGCAGATGCTCAGTGCATAAGTGGAAACCACAGGCATGGAAATATGGAACAGATAGATGAATCTCAAAGGGAAGTGGGCAGGGAAAAGGGCAGGAAGTGATTAACTAAAGATCTTATATGCATATAGATTCATACACCAGTGGGGTCCCTCAGCCTGGCCTGCACCCTCTCACAATATGGGACTCCTTGGGGGATGTCAGAGAACAGACTTTGGCCCAATCCCTGCACGCAGGCCAGGTTGAGAAACCCCACGGGTGCATGAATCCGTGAACTAGGCCTTTTATATACATTCATACAGTGAGGATATGAAGTTAAATCATCAAGAACTTGGCAAAATTCTATTATGTAGAAGTCAGTAAAGGACAAGCATCCAAAGAAATATAAATATTTTTAAAAGTATGATTACTGAAAGGAAACACAAAACAAACAAAACATAAAGAAGAACTGAAGACTTTTAAGAAAATATACATTATCACTAGGGAGGAAAACCAAGCTGTGGAAAGCATCAGATAAATAAAAGGGTTTGTGAAACTGTTGAAATCTTGGGGCATTGTTGTATGCTGCACAAATTTCTGGGGAGAAAGTCCACAGTTTAATAAGATTGTCAGAAGGGTCCTTGACCTAAAGAGGCTAAGATTTCTGCCCCTCAAGGCTGAGTCACTGTTACTATGGTACCTCAACTATGCTCTTTATCTAGATTATTAAGATAATGGTCAGAGTATTACTTCAAGTCCTTAGTTATCTCCCCTTAATTTATTTTATCCCAACACCCCACGGTCTGGCCATGCCCAATTACTCAATACTCTAAGGATTCCAAATAATTGCATACCTTTCTTCAAGCTTGTCAGAGATAAGAGGCAGAGGGGCTAACAGCAGGAACTCAGAAGCCAGGTTTACATACTGGCTTCACCAAGGGTATGATCTCGGGCAAGTAATTTAACTCCCCTATGCTACAATTCCTGGCTCTGTAAATCCAGGATAAAATACACTAATATTTGTGAAGTGCTTGGGATATTACTGGTGTAGTAAATACCTCATAAGCAGCCACTATGTTCAGTGGTTACTATGGTAACCAGCGAGTACCTTGCTCACCTCCTTAAGTATGCCTCCTCCTAATCATCCCTATTCAAATGTCACAACTTCAGAAATAACACAAAGCCTGCTTTCCATCTAAACTCCACATCCTGGAATGTCCAGCGCTTAATAAAAAGTCCTTTGATTGCCAAAACACAGTTATTTCGTTGTTTTCTTACTCTCTGTTTTGCATTTCTCTTTGCCTTTAAAACACAAAGCACTTGCTGATGGTATTAATTTACATGCATTAGTATCCATAAGATATCACACAAATCATTGAAAAGTTTTATGCTAAGTTTAAGAAATATGCATAAATCTGAAACTATATACTTAAATATCAGTTAATGTAACCCCCCATTTTTCTAGTTGAAGAAACTGAGGCTCAAAGAATGAGTAGTAGTGATAACAATTAAATAATAAAATAATCACGGACATATAGCACTTCCTATATCCCAGACATCATTCTGACACCTTTATGTGTTATTACCTTAAATCCTCACAAAAATCCTGTGATACTGTGTATCCCATTTTCCACAGCAAGAGCTGTGGCACAAGGAAATTAAATGCCTTTACCAAGTTCACACAGCAATTAAGGATGGGAGCAGCAGGGCTCACACCAGGCTCCCAGGCTCAACATTCAGGAGTTGTGTGTTTGTTTTTTTTAACTTTTATTGTTGTATTATATATGTTACCTTTTTCTCCCACTGACCATTTATACTTCGTCCTTGCCCCCTGCCCCAGGCCTCCACTACCCTGAACTAGAGACATGGAAGAAGCATCGAGAGTTGTGCTTTCAAACCTTGCTCTAGTGCCTCTAGGTAAGAGTTGACTTCTAGTGAGACTGGTGTACCACAAGAATTTTTAAAACATGCAATACCTGACTGTTCAATCAGGGGCACTGACCTCTTTCCCCATAGATTGTCAAATACCAAAAAAAAAAAAAAATGGCAACAGCTGCCCGACCAGAGTGGCTCAGTTGGTTGAGTGTTGTCCTGTGCACCCAAAGGGTGCCAGTTCAATTCCTGGTCATGGCACATACCTAGGTTGTGGGTTCTATCCCCGGTTGGGGCACACACATATAGAAGGCAAAAGATCAATGTTCTCTTTCTCCTCTCTCTCTCCTCCTCCTCTCTTTCTTTCTTACCCCACTTCAGCTCTCAAAGCAGGTCCCCAGGTGAGAATGAAAAAGAAAAAAAAGCCAAGTTGACCTTTAAAAAAAAGACAACAGTCAACACAACAACAGCCATCTGGTATGAATTAATAAAAATTATCCCTAATTTTTCAGATCAAAAAAATTAATATAATTTTTGGTGTGCCACTGAACTTAGTAATTAGTTTGTGTGCCATGAGATGAAGAAGATTGAAAATTGTTGAACTAATTCAACAATTTAAAGAAAATTAAAGGCAAAGCTCAAAGTATGCACATATTTCTCTGGAATCCATGAAAAAAATCCCTCTCCTTTAGAGTTTACTATTCCCTACCCTGATAGATATAGCAAGCATTCAAAAACATTGTCCAATGATTTACTCATACATGATTCACATCTCGTCACATAAATCTATAAATGCAGTAATATTTGTCCAAATGCAGTTTTTCCTTGAAAATATTATTTAGCTTTTCTGTTTTCTTATTTAATGGCTACCAGTTTGAAAAAGACCAAAGTATTGCAAGGAAAATTTGGTTCACTATCCAGCTTGTAAAAGGCGCAAGCTTTTTCTTGTAATTTGGTTTCTAAGGGGTTGGTCCAAAGTATTTCCACATATGAGTTCCAGCCAAAGCCAAAACATTTACCATCAGTGACTGTCAGCCACCTCTCAGACTGGCCTGAGATTTTGTTTCAAGTTTGCCTCCCCAATCTTTACTCCTTAAAAGGCTAGTAAGTCTTCCAGTCATTGACAATTTTCAGAAAATTTGAGCAGAATGAGCTCTAAATGCCATCAAGTGCAGTGGTCGTGAATTCTGAAGTCCCTAATCACCTATCTTCACATTCTGACTTTAACAGTTATTCCTTAAGAACTTGAGAAACCACAATTCCCTCACCTGTAAATGAGATATTTACCTCTCAAGAGGCTGTTGAAAGGATAACTATAAGTCCATACTTGCAAAAGTGCTTAGTGCATTCTATACTTGGTATGAAGTATGAACTCAACTTTAAGCGCGTATATTGTTATTATTTGTTGTTACTGTGCTTCAGTGAATCCCCACAGGATTTGTTTGTTTGTTTTGTATGCCAGCATTTTGTTGTACCATCTGAAAACTCTCATTTACACACTGCACATTATTACCTCAAAAAACCCTGAGTATTAGATGAATGTTTGTACCATATATACAGCCTAGTAGGAAGGAATTTAATCTTGCCAGCTCACATTAAAGATGGATGTCTGATTATAGCAGGATAATAAGAACCTAGGAAAATTCCTGAGCAAGTGGAATGAGGAAACAAAGACAAAGAAATTAAACAAGGCCAAACAGTTTGGGCAGCTTGCAGCCAGCTTGTGAAACACAAGAGCCTGTCTTCCCCAACCAAGGACACTTAAGAACAAATGGTTTATACCTCTTCTCTCTAACCAGAGAATACAGAGCCTAAATCATCCTGGCCTGGAAAATTAGAGAACAAAGAGCCAATTAATGCCATTTGGACCAAGTGAAACCCAAGGATAGTTGAAGTCTGGGGGACAAATAACAAAACTACCAAAAGCATTTGGATGTTATCAGTTGAAAGGGGAATATTAGGCAGAAAAGATAGCTGCTAAAGCAGGAAGAGGAAAAGGAGAAAAGGGGGGAGTTTATCTCACCCACTGAACAAAGAAGTCAGCAGTCTTAGGACTTGCCAAGATAAAATCGCCAGATGCTCTCATAAATTCTGTGAAAAACTGCTGCAATGTAAAAAGGGAGACTTTGATATCTAGCCTATCAGGTAGGGGAACCTTGAAAACTATGGGGGGGGGGGAGGGGGGGAAGCATAAAATCCTTCAACCCTCAAGGCAGGTGCTCCGACTAGCTGAGTTGTCCACTTGTGCTTTATGTCAAGTGTATTCTTAATAAATTCAGTTGCTTTGCTTTCTTAATAAGTTTGCTTGCTTTGCTTCAACACTATTTCTGTCATTCTTTTGAATTCTTTCTTGCAAGCATGACAAGAACCAAGGAGATGGCTCTCCAGGAACATATTCTAGAATAGTATTCATCATTATGGGCATATAAAAAATTCCTACTATCAGTATAATGGAACTTCAGTGGAAGTTTTATAGGAGCAATTCACATAGAAGCCCAGAGGCCACTGGGCATTCCAAGAACATCAGCTTTTTTTATTATTCCCCTTTCCCAGCCCCAGGATATGTTTATTGATTTGAGAGAGAAAGGAAGAGAAAAGGGGAGAGGGAGAGGAAGACACTGATGTGACAGAAAAACATCAAACATAGATCAGTTGCCTCCTGCACATACCCCAACCAGAGATCAAAACCACAACCCAAGTATGTGTCCTAACTGGGAATCAAACCTGCAACCCATTTGGTGCACAGGACGATGCACTAACCAACTGAACCACCCAGCAGGGCCTAAGAACATTGACTTTATGTTTACAGAAGCATTTTAGGTTCTGGGCTAATAGATATTTTATAAAAATACATTTTCAGATGGAAAATTAAAGCTCTTGTCTATGTTAAACATGGTTAAATTAACTTAATTAAGTCAAATTTTCTGAGAGCTGAATATGCTATTCTATCTTAAGACTATCTAGGAGGAAAATCAATCATGCCTCATTTACCAACCTTTTTCCCATAGTATCTCATAGTATAATTTCATGAGATACTGTTTTATGAAAGCCTACTCTAAACAAATAACCTTTTCAATTATTTTGACAGAGTCAGTCTGTTCACAGATATGAATACTTAATAATAGAGGATATCAGTAAAATTGGATCAAAATTTAAATCAAAGTTATAAACATGTTATTTTAGCTAAAGACATTGTACATTCCAAACCAAAATAAAATTTAAGAAGTGGGAAACTTGACATTTACTCATATACTTACTTACTCATACTTGCATCATTCTGAATGATGTACTGCCATACAATAAACGTAAACATCTTTTGGTCTATAATGTTATGGTTTATGACCACAGCTATCTAATATTGGTTTAAGTTCAATATGATTTGAAGATACTAAATGGTATTAGGTGTCTTCACATCAATAATGGATAAATAAATTCCTAGGAACCTATCTCAATTCAAAATTTCTCTAGTTTTGTTAATTATACAGCTCTATTAGGCAAGGAGAAATGTCATTTGGAGCTAAGAACTATTTTATGAATATAAGACCTCTAACTTAAAAAATTATTAAACATTAAAATGACATGTGTACATGCTTTACATTTTTTTAATTTTAATTAAATCTTTATTATTCAGATTATTACATTTGTGTTTTTTTTTCCCCTCCATAGCACCCCTCCACCCAGCTCTCACCCTTCCCTCCCTCCCATTGACCTCATCCATAGGTGTATGATTTTTGTCCAGTCTCTCCCTGTATACCCCTCACCCCTTTCCCCCTGAGAATTATCAGTCCACTCCCTTTCAATGCTCCTGATTCTAGTATATTCACCAGTTTATTCTGTTGATCAAATTTTTAATTCACTTAATTTTTAGATTCACTTGTTGATAGATACGTATTTGTTGTTCATAATTTTTTGACTTTAATCTTTTTCTTCTTCCTCTTCTTAAAGCATGCTTTACATTTTAAACATTTCTTTTCATATGTATGATTTAATTCAACCTTCACATTAATGCTATGTGATAGGTATCACTATGTGCATCATTTTAAAGATCAAGAGAATAATAATAATGAGTTCACATTACATGTTGAAGACAGCACAGCTAGTGTGGAGGCCAAGTCATAATCCCTAAGTCTTGACTCCAAATCCCATGCCCTCTCCACTAAAGCTCAGGACATTAATCTGAAAATTCCTGCAAATTGTAGATTGTCAAAGGCAGCTGCTATTTTTCTTTAAAATGCTAATTAAGGAAGAAGGAAACCAAAGAAATCCAACCAAAGGAAAGAAAACCTCTGGTTTTTGACAGACAGGATGTGAGTCTTCCTCCCACTCTCAAAACCACTGTTTGGCATTCTAGATTTGTGACCTAGGCAGCAAAGCAACCTTTAAAAATGTCAGTCAAAGAAACACTTTTAATCATTTAGGTGTTTACGTTCTCCAATAAAAGAAATGCTCCTTCTTATTTCTAGGACTCACATTAAAAAATGTAGGTAATGCAGTTATAATTATCCCAGGGCTCTGGACCCCCACTACTTCGGTTCAGTTCCTTTTCCTGCTGCCTAACAGTTCTCCATCTTTGGATGATTAATCTCACCATGCCTGTGTAAAATGTCAATGATAATAGCAACAACTGCCTAAGGCTATTGTGCAGCTTCAAAAATACATGTCATACAAAAACTTAGGGCAATGACTGACATATAGTAAGTGCTCAATAAGTGCATACTATTATTACTATGAGACTTGTTAAAATGAGAGCAAAAACAAATAAAATCTAGAGTAACTCCCTGAATTGTGATTTACCAGGAAAGAGATTAAGAATTATTATAGGCCTTCATTCAGAGATAACTTCCAAACCATAACATACATTTGCCTCAGTGTTGCTAAATGTCTCTACTGAGGAAGCTCTATTTCTACCTATTAGACAAACAAAATTTAAAATTCAAGAATGTGACTCCTCCCATAGCAGAATAACATGAACAACTCCCTGTATCAGGCCAATGGAACCTGGAGAATGATTCAGGTAAGTTTATTGATGTGACTAGCCAGCAAAGTCACCTGGCAAAACCCAATGAAATAACCAAATATCAAATGCAAAGAAATCCATATTTTACTACGAAAGTCTAATTTGGATAAGCTCTGACTGCATAGAATTGCAAAATCATTGGCACACAGGTTAGGCATAGGCATACAATTAGGTATAACTATTTCCCTCTTAGTCATGTCCTTCATTTTCATTTAAAGTATTAATTCCTTAACTAAAATGAAAGAGAAAATATTAGAACACAATGTTTATTCTAATATCAATAATCAAGTGTTTTCATTCTTAATGTAACAAAACAACTCTCAAATTCTTTTTTTAGATTTGTCTTGTATATACTTAACAGGTTAAGTTTGCATCACCAAATTTAGAGGATCTTTTATTAAACAAATATATAAGTTAAAAGAAAAAAATCCCTAGGTCTTGAACTTTTGTGCCAACAATGACTATCGAATAGAATCATCTAATAATGAAGGGGCTTTTTGAGGTGATTTTTTGGATAACTCACATATGAATGCAAAGTAAAGATATTTCACCACTAATAACTTATACAGCATTATATATGATGTCTCCCTTGGGATACATTTTATTTCTCCACTAGAGGCCCAGCACGCACAAACTCGTGCACAAGTAGCTTGGCAAGGGAGCAGGGAGCCTCACCTCTGCCGCACCTGCCTTGACAGCCCACCTTGCCCTGTGAGCCATGCATCCTGGCCCACAAGAGATGCTCCACGCACCTCCTGGTGACCAGCTGTTTGGTTGTTGCACCGTTATGGCATCACAACCACAGGACTTTCATGATACAGATTGTACCATGTCAAGGAAATAATAACATGGTCCCCAAATGAACTTCAATTATATACATAAAGTATTTCCTCTCCTTTGCAGAATGAATGACACTGTCCCAAATTAAGGAACTGGTAGTGATTAACAAATGGGCACCATGACACTTTTCTGAATCCTGTATTTTCTTTACTTTTGCTAGCCATGTGGTTATAAATTATATTTAACCAATTTAACTGATCACAATGTTGCAGGTTCTGCATTCCATATGAATCCTTCAAAACTACCCTCTAGAAATGCTCATTTGCTGCAAAATGTCCTATTGATAAGAGTCTACTTCTAACATTGCCACATATATCTATAGAAAATTATATCTAAAAGCTTTTTGCAAGTGAAGCTACTAAAGAATCTCTTTCCTAAAGAGTTATCCAAATACTAATAATATACCTTCAATAATCAGGGAAAATAATGTTTCAATAACCATACAAGCACAAATCAATCAAAGTGTACTAGCTCTAAGAAATGTTTCTAAAATATGTTGCAGAAATGAGCTATTATAAGTAAACTGAGGCTAGACATTCTATATGGATATCATTGATCCCTGGAGCACTTTGCTCTGGTGTAAAGAGTTTTGATTACTTGAATTTGAGACCTGGCTTTCCCGCAACCATATAAAGTAAGTGTTTATTGTCCCCATTTGACAGATTAAGAAAAAGGTTAAAAATGATGTCCAAGTTCACACTAACATTAAATGACACAGTTTGGATATATATCCAAGTAAATCTGGTTTCAATTCTTTGTACTATGTCATGCTAACCTACCTAACTTATTGAATAAAATTGCTATTCAAAATACCTTTCTGAAACATATTCCAGTTTTAGACTGTCAACATCTAATTCTGTCTCTATGCTGAGTGAAGGAGATAGTGTGAAACATTTACTGGTCCTCAAGTTAGCAGGCAGAAAGATTCAGGCAGTGCTCTGCCACTGAAAGGCTATATTCAACTTCACTTTTGATTGCCTAGTATCCTTGTATGTAAAATGAGGGAGAAATACAGAGGCTGTATTTTCCATTTTGAAAATACAAGCTACATAGAGGCTTTGTGTATTAGCCTCTGACATAGTTTAACCATTTCACCTGTTTATTCAACTCCAAGAGCACTCCCCAGGCTATAGTTGTAGAAGGAATACTTTCAATTCAGAAGTCAGCATAGGGCAGTCTGTGCTTTCAGTTGTAAAATGTGGGTATTGCAAAAAGTGTCTGGATGAGTCAGAAGCTGTAGCCAAAATTCTGTCTCCACTTAATGAGTCAAACTCTGGGCCTTTTCCACTTCCTACACAGGGTGGATGTAGGCCAACCAGTGACCCTTGGTGATCCTAAAGGAATATACATGTGAAGAAAGGATTTATTTGTAGAGGTGGGATAAGAAAAGTAATGCGATGGTTCTATTACTCCTCTTCATTTCTGGAGCTTGAGGATAATTGCGCTTCTTAAAGAAAAGCTCATCAAAAAGTACACTTAGTAAATAAGCATTGGTAGAAGGAAGGGGGAAATAGAAAGAAAAGGGAGCTTATTAATTACTCTAACAAAAAGTCCTTAAAAACTGCATTATTTTACAGAATATTTTTTAAGTTAATATGTGGAAAGTTAATATGTGAAGCACATGATCCTACCCTTATGTCAAACTTTTTCTCTTCACTTAAAATTAAAAAAAATATATTACACCCAAATTTTCCCATAGCTCTTCACTGTATAAAGTCAACTTTAGTTTTCCCAAACACTATTATTCTAAAGCTGAATAATAATCACCCACAGTTTAGATTCATTTCCAGAAACAATTCAATTAAAGAACACAAAAGGAAAAAAAAATCATATGGAACAATGGAAATTATAGTTCATCCAACATCCAGATTAGAAACACAAATAAGAATATCTCCATAGTGGAGATTAAGCTATAAAACTGCTCTCTGGGAAAAAAGTAACAGAAATAATGGAGTGAATAGATGTGAAGGAAAAAGTGATAACTTTTCAGGCTGAAATGGGCAGAACTGTACTTGGAAAAAAATATCTCAAATCAGATATATGCAATCAGCAGCCAACAAAGAATGTTCTTTACACTACATATTCTCCACAGCTTTTACTGAATACCCATGTGCTCCTTCATGTCACAAATAAACACAAGGGACTTTGAGAAACATCTGCTGGAAACTTGAGTATATTAATTCATTTAAAAATCTTTTGTTAAGAGCCAATTATGTGTCTGTCACTAAGCTAGATATTGGAGAATCAATGTTAATATCCCCACTTTGCTGCACAGCATAAGAATGGGGTATAATGGTCAGACTCTCCAACACAAAGTCTTGAAATGCTATAATTTTATCATCTTGTGCTTAAAATGTCCCTAAATATTTTATCAATACATCTGGAAAGTATGCTATTTGAAGAATAATTTGGAAGTCCATTGAAAATGTGGGCTCAAGAAATGGAAAAATACCTTCCAGGTAAATGGAAATGGAAAAAAAAAGTTGGGGTAGCAATACTTATAACTGACAAAATATATCTCAAAGTGAAGGCCATAACAAGAGAGAGAAGGAAGGCCACGTAATAATACTAAAGGAACCAATACAACAAGAGGATAAAGTTCTCCTAAACATACATGCACCCAATGCAGGAGCACCCAAATACATTTAAAAAAAACTCCTGGAAGACATTAAGGGAGAGATTGACAACAATGCAATTATATTAGGGGACTTTAGTACCACACTGACATCACTGCATAAATCCTCTAGATAAAAAACAAACAAACAAAAAAACAGAAAAGAAACAGCAATCTTAAAGACTCACTAGATCAGATGGACTTAAATGACAACTTTAGAAGATTTCAAACAAAGCCACAGAATATACATTCTTCTCAATTGCACATAGGACATTTTCACAGACAGACCATAATATTGGGTCACAGGCAAAGTTTCTCCAAATTCAAGAAGATTGAAATCATATCAAACATCTTCTCAGACCATAATGTCATAATATTAGAAATAAACTACAATAAAAACAATCAAAAAAATTCAAACACTTGGAAGTTGAATCGCATGCTATTAAACAATGATTGGGTTACTAAAGAGATCAAAAAAGAAATTAAAAACATCCTGGAAACTAATGACAAGAAAACAAACAATATCAAATATATGGGACACAGTGAAAGCAGTCCTGAAAAGGAAGTTTATAGCTCTACAGACCTACCAAAAAAAAAATATATATATATATATATAGTCATAAATCATTTAACTCTATAACTAAAAGAATTAGAAAGGGAGCAACAAGAAAAGCCCAGAGTGAGCATAAGAAAGGAGATAACAAATATCAGAGTAGAAATAAATGAGATAGAGACCAAAACAAACGAACAAACAAAATAAACACACAAACAAAAACAATAAAAAAAAAACACAATGAAACCAAAAGCTGTTATTTTAAAGGATAAACAAGATTGATGAACCTCTGGCCAGACTTACCAAGAAGCAAAGAGAGAGGACCCAAATAAACAAAATCAGAAATGAAAGGGGAGAAATAGCAACAGACCCCACAGAAATACAAAGGATTGTTAAAAAATACTATGAACAACTTTATTCCAACAAACTGAACAACCTGGAGGAAATGGACATATTCCTAGAAAAATACAACCTTCCAAAACTCAATCAGGAAGAATCTAAACATCTCAATAGGCTGATAACTATGGAGGAAATCGAAGCAGTCATCAAAAAGCTTCCAACAAACAAAAGCCCCAGGCCAGACAGCTACACTGGGGAGTTTTACTAAACATTCAATTAAGAACTAAAACCTATCCTCCTAAGACTATTCCAAAAAATTAGAGAGGAAGACTTCCAAACTCATTCTATGAAGCCAGCATTATTCTAATACCAAAACCAGATAAAGAGAATACAAAGAAAGAGAATTACAGGCCAATCTCCCTCATGAACATAGATGCCAAAATCATCAACAAAATTCTAGCAAATTAGACCCAGCAATACATTAGAAAGATCATACACCATGACAAAGTAGGATTTATCCTAGGGATGCAAGGATTGTACAATATCCACAAATCAATAAATGTGACACACCACATAAGCAAATTGAGAAATAAAAATCATATAGTATCAATTGATACAGTAAAAGTATTTGACAAAATCCAACACCCTTTTTTGATAAAAACCCCCAGCAAAGTGGGAATGGAGGGATCAAACCTCAACATAATAAAAGCCTTACATGACAAACCTACAGCCAACATCATACTCAATAGGCAAAAACTAAAACCATTTCACCTAAGAATAGGAAAAAGACAGGGATACCCACTTTCACCATTCCTATTTGATATAATACTAGAAGTGCTAGCCATAGCAATTAGAAAAAAAGAAATAAAAGGTATCCAAATTGGAAAATAAGATATAAAACTATCATTATTCACAGATGATATGATATTGTACATATAAAACCCTAAAGACTCCATCACAAAATTATTAAATTTAATAAATGAATTCAGCAATGTAGCAGGATATAAAATTAATGGCCAGAAATCTATAGCATTTTTTACACCAATAGTGAAGTTACAGAAAGAGAGATTAAAAAAACAATCCCATTTACCAATGCATCAAAAAAATTAAGTTACGTAGAAATAAACTTAACTAAGGAGGTTAAAGATCTGATTCAGAAAAGTACAGGACATTGAAAAAATAGAGGAAGACATAACCAGATGGGAGAACATACTGTGTTCATGGATTGGTAGAATCAACATCATTAAAATATCCATACTGCCCAAAGCAATCTATAGATTCAATGCACTCCCCAACTGTAAGAGGTCAAACGAAGGACTTGTATGCATGAACGTATGCATAACTAATGGATGCAAGACACTGGGGAGGAGGGGGCAGGTGAGGGCATGTAATGGGGGTAGGGAAGGCCAGTGGTGGAGGTTAATAGGAAGGATAAAAAAAAGGAGGACATATGTACTACTGTTTGCAATACTTTAAACAATAAAAAAATTAAATTAAAAAATAAAATAATAAAAATAAAGAAGGCTATTGCACTTTATTACTAAAAAAAAATAAAAAATAAAAAATAAAATACCAACAGCATATTTCACAGACCTAGTAAATACTCTCCAAAAATTCATCTGAAATAAAAAAGACCCTGAATAGCAACAGCAATCTTGAGAAAGAATAATAAAGTAGGTGGGATCTCAATACCAGATTTCGAGTTGTGTTACAAAGCCACTGTTCTCAAAACAGTCTGGCACTGGCACGAGAACAGACATATAGACCAATGGAATAGGATAGAGAACCCAGAAATCAACCCAAACCACTATGCCCAATTAATATTTGACAAAGGAGGCATGAACTTACAATGGAGTCAAGACAGTCTCTTCAATAAATGGTGCTGGGAAAATTGGAAAGGTACATGGAAAAAAATAAAACTAGACCACCAACTTGCACCATACACAAAAATAAACTCAAAATCGATAAAGGACTTAAATGTAAGATGGGAAACCATAAAAATACTAGAGGAAACCACAGGCAGCAAAATCTCAAGCATATGCTGAAGCAATTTCTTCACTGATACTGCTCGTAGGGTAATAGAGACTAAGGAGAAAATAAACAAATAGGACTACATCAAAATAAAAAGCTTCTGCACAGCAAAAGAAACTATCAGCAAAACAACAAGAAAGCCCAATGTATGGGAGAACATATTTGCCAATGATATCAACGATAAGGGTTTAATCTCCAACATTTATAGGAACTCATATAACTTAACAAAAGGAAGACAAACAACTAAGTAAAAAAATGGGCAATGGACCTAAACAGATACTTTTGTAAAGAAAACATACAGGAGGCCAAGAGACATATGAAAACATGTTCAAAGTCACTAATCATCTGAGAAATGAAAACCAAAGGACAATACAGTACCATCTCACACCTGTCAGAAAGGCTATCATCAACAAAGGACAAGTGTTGGCGAGGATGCAGAGAAAAAGAAACCCTCCTGCACTGCTGGTGGGAATGCAGACTGGTGCAGCCACTGTAGAGTGCAGTAAGGAGTTTCCTCAAAAAACTAAAAATGGAACTCCCATTTGAACCAGTGATTCCACTTCTCAGAATATATTCCAAGAAAGTAGATACACCAATCAGAAAAGATATATGCACCCCTATGTTCATAGCAGCACAATTTACAATAGCTTAGATTTGGAAACAGCCTAAGTGACCATTAGCAGATGAGTGAATTAGAAATCTACATAATGGAATACTATGCTGCTATAAAAAGGAAGGAACTCCTACCATTTGTAACAGCATGGATGGACCTGGGGAGCATTATGTAAGTGAAATATGTAAATTGCAGAAAGATAAATATCGCATGATCTCACTCATTTGTGGAATATAATGAACAATATAAACTGATGAACAAATACAGATCTAGAGACAGAGAAGCATTGATCAGACCGTCAAATCTCAGAGGGAAGGCAGGAGAGATTGAGAAGGAGAAGAGATTAACGAAAGGACTTGGATGCTGCATATAAGCATAACCACGGCACTAGGGGTGAAGTGTGAGCCGGGAGCGGGGAGACCAAAGAGGAGGAAAAGACACATATGTAATATCTTAATAAAGAAAATAAATAATAATAATAATAATGTAGGCTCATAAAAAAGGAGGACATAAGTTAGAAAAAGTGCCTGAGTAAGAAATGTGTCAAATACACATGATAAATATCCATGTACACACAACCACAACCCAGATATTAACTGGAAGGCACAGAAATGCCTAAAATCATAGTAAGACAGGGAGGAGCAAAATAGGTTTACAATTGTGTGCATGCAAAACACAGAGTTTATTCTTGTATTCTTATTAATAAATATTATGTTATTTTCTATATGGACAACAGTAAACCTACTTTTATCCCACCCTGTATTTTAAAGGAAATATGAAGGAAAGTTTGTGACTTAAAAAGTACTTAGAATATTGTTGAGATTACCTCCACTGAAAAAACCAATAACACATTAATATTATTGCCTCAATGAAGGTCAGTAGGTATATCTGTGACATTTCCAAATCATATATCCTAGTCAAACCATAAATATTTTATACCCATAATCTTCTACTTTAGAAAAGAGCACCCAACAATGGACAATACATTCATGATATTTTAATTGTTTTTTCTGCCCTGAAAAAGTATTTTACCATATAATGAACAATGCAGATAAGAAGAAATACAGTTAAAAGTTAAGCATTATTTTCAAGAGACAGCTTTTGAATCAAATCTTAAGAATATTAAAAACTAGCATGGAAGGAAAGACAAAAGAAAATTAATCTCTTCTTAAAAATAATCAGACCTTGATGATAAAACCTCATTATTAAGTTAAACACACATTCACTCTTTCATGTAACTTTTAGTGAACCAGCCTATAAGAAAATATCATTTTTAAGTTATTTCTTTTTTTTAATTAATTTTTTTCCTATTGCCCTCCCCACCCCCCAGTACATGCCCTCATCCGTCCCCCCCCACCCTCCCATTACCCTGTATCCACTGGCTATCCCACACACACATGCATACAAGTTCTTACCTTGATCTCCTACAGGCCCCTCCCCCTCAACCTCCCCTGTCTTCCCAGGGTAGCAAGACAGTCTGTTCATTGCTTCTTTGACTCTGCATCTGCTTCCCCCGCACCCCCTGATTCTTTTCTTTAAAAACATCTTGCCCCTGTAGGCTAGAAATAAACCCACAAGAGCAAAAGAAAAATCTTTGAGTCCCAATTTCAATGTCTGATAGCTTTGAGTCCCTGTTTCAATGTCAAACAGTTCCTTATGTGTACATGTCATCAATGGTATCTGGATAGTGGAGTTATTTTCAAAAGGGAAATTTAATCAAATTATTTGGACCTCTCTATGGTGAACAATAAATCTTTTATTCCTCAAAGCTCTATTTTTTTATAGTAAATTATAGTAAAGCAATCTAAAGAGCAGTCAACACCTAGAGTGAAATGAATATTCAACACATGTTACAGTCTTCAATACTGGCATCTTGGGAGTGACCAGTTTAACAAATGTATTTCATATAACAATGCAGACTGATTTTTAAAATTTATTCTTTAAGTTGTAAAATGAAATGAGAGAATTCAAACTCAAAATTGCAAATTTCCTTCATTAAGAGTTACACAAATGCATAACTTTATAGCATTAAGAATGAAATTAACTTTACATGAAATGTGGCCAAATGAATGTTATTGAAAATCCATAATGATCATTTTCCATGAAGTTAAATACTTATAATCATGAGTTTTGATTAGTATGCTCTGGTGTCTTGCGTACCATGTTATCATCATAATCAGAAAACTGAAAGGAATTTTCTCCAATTAAACATAAAACAAATGATCACACTTAGAAAGGAAACATGTTTCACTGATGTAAGACTATAAATATGTATGAATATCTTTATCATAAAGGAAATCCAATTATTTAGTATCCTAATTTTCACAATAGACCTAAGTTGTCAAATCCTTTGAGAGAAGTTTAAGGACTTCATAAAATAATATGATGTATACTCAGTGCTTCGGGTTTTTTCACGATTACTTCATACATGTTTTGGGTTTTCTTTCCCCTTTTGTTCCTTTTATTTACTACAATAATATAATCTATTGCTGTTTCACCAGAAATATTTCTAATTTTATGTTCATCTCCTAAATAGCAGTATTGACACTGAATTTTATTTACCTGAACTACTGAGGCTTCCTCAGCTGGCCATTAATAAGTTTCAATAAGAAGATCTAGCTTTTCTGATACTCAAAGAAAAATATAATTGCCTGGGTGCAGCTCCACTATGGAAACAGCTTTTTTATTTTTTTCCTTCCTGGTGTCATTATTCTTCCCATCTACTACATGTAAATTCAACACTTCAATTGTTTTACTTCTCAAATTTCCCAATTGAAATAAGGATAGCATTTGTTGTCTAATATCACTCTTGTACATTCTCAATCAATAACATATATACTCAAACACAGTCAGGGGTTACACTACCCTTTCATATTAAATTATGCCATGTATGCTAGTCACTTCAGTAAGTTTAATAAACTTATAATTTACCATAATATCTGCATTATAAGATGATGATAAACTCAAATGATTCTCTTTGCCTTAAATTTCTCCTTTGGTTTTATTGAACGAGATTGTTCTAGTTAACTTAAAACATGAGAAAATTTAAGTATTCTATTCCAAATCACTTCACATCATCTTGTACCAGAAATTCCAGAGAACAGAAAATTTTATTATAAAAAATGACATCAAATGGAATAAAGTGAGAGGTCACCAGTTCAATTCCCAGGAGGGGTACATGCCCAGGTTGCAAGATTAATACCCAGTAGGAGGTATGCAGGAGGAAACAGATCTATGATGTTTCTCTCTCATCAATATTTCTATCTCTATCCCTGTCCCTTCCTCTCTAAAAAAAAAAAAATCCATAAAAAAATTAAAAATTCCTATGAAATGACTTGCTTTTTCTTTCTTTTTTTTTTATCTATTTTTATTTATTTATTTTTGTTTCTTTTTTTTCCTTTTAATTAAATCGTTATTATTCAGAATATTACATTTGTCTCTCTTTTTTCCCCTCCATAGCTCCCCTCCACCGGGGTCCCACCCCTCCCTCTACCCTTACGTCCCCCCCATTGATGAGTCCATAGGTGCATGATTTTTGTCCAATCACTCCCTGTACACCCCTCCCCCCTTTCCCCCTGAGAATTATCAGTCCACTCCCTTTCTGTACTCTTGATTCTATTATATTCATCAGTTTATTCTGTTGATCAAATTTTTAATTCACTTAATTTTTAGATTCACTTGTTGATAGACATGTATTTGTCGTTCATAATTTTTTATCTTTTACCTTTTTCTTCTTCCTCTTCTAAAAGAGTACCTTTCAGCATTTTATATAATACTGGTTTGGAGTTCAACTCCTTTAGCTTTTTCTTATCTGTGAAGCTCTTTATCTGCCCTTCAATTGTGAATGATAGCTTTGCTGGATAGAGTACTCTTGGTTGTAGGTTCTTGCTATTCATCACGTTGAATATTTTTTGCCACTCCCGTTTGGCCTGCATCGTTTCTGTTGAGAAATCAGCTGACAATCGTATGGGTGCTCCCTTGTAGGTAATGAACTGTTTTTCTCTTGCTGCTTTTAATATTCTCTCTTTGTCTTTTGCTCTTGGTATTTTAATGATGATGTGTCTTGGTGTAGTCCTCTTTGGGTTCCTTTTATATGGGTTTTCTGTGCTTCCTGGACTTGTAAGTCTATTTCTTTTACCAGATGTAGGAAGTTTTCAGTCATTATTTCTTTAAGTAGGTTTTCAGTATCTTGCTCTCTCTCTTCTTCTAGCACCCCCACAATTCTGATGTTGGTATGCTTGAGGCTGTCCAGAGGCTCCTTACATTATCTTTACATTTTTGGATTCTTTTCTCTTCTTGCTTTTCAATTGAGTGTTTTCTGATTCTTTATATTTCAAATTTTTGACTTGATTCTTGTCTTCCGCTAGTTTGCTGTTAGGTCTCTGTATAATATTTTTTACTTCAGTCAGTGTATGTTTAATTTCTATTTGGTCCTTTATCATCTCTAATTGGTCCTTATCCATCTCTAGTTGGATCTCTTGCATCTCCTCTTGTGACTTGCTAACTTTATCCAACTTTTCTAGGATATTCTTGAAAAACCTTGTAAGTGTGGTTTTGAATGCTATATCCAGTCATTAGATTTCCTCCATTTCTTTTGTTTGTGATCCCTTCCCTTGTCTCAGCATTTTCACTATGCTGGGAGAACTTTTGTGTTGGATTCAGCCTTATGATACCAGACTTGAAAAACTGCAAAAGCCTTTCTGTTGAGCTTGGGATGGATGGAGTCTCCGGGCTTAAGGAACCGTCTTGCCTTCCAGTCGGCCCTGCCCTCCACGGCCCATGAGTCTCACGAGAATGGGTAATTGCTAGAGTGATCCCTGTGCACAAGTGCACTCTCACAGTACCTCTAGACTGCTGCCCCTCCGGCTCCCCTGTGCTCTGGGACCATATGAGTCTGGGTCCCCAGGGTTTCGCCCAAAACTGGGGCTTAGTGGACTCAGAAGTGGGGCAGTTGGGAGGGTCTGTCTCCTGCCCACTCCCGAAAGCCAGGGGCACAATCAGCAGTCGGTCCTCTGCGCGCAGTGCCATGCGTGCCACCAGACTTCTGATCTTTTGTGACTCCCCTAAATTTCCATGCACTTCTCCCCCTTCACAGTCCAAACTACCCCCGAATGAGTTTCAGCTGAATCTGGAGTTTAGTGCCATAGGATAAGGAGTTCAATGTTTTTGAGAGTCTCCGTCTCCCTCCTGCCAAAGAAAGCCAAACAGATTTGCCGTCACCCTCTCTCTCTCCATGCACGCGTCTCCCTACCTCAGCTTTTTACAGCTCCTCTGGGTCTCTGTGAGCCCCTCTCTTTCCTTCTAGTTGTAGAATTTTCACTCCGCCAGCTTTCCTATGGTTGTGGATGATGTCCGTTCTGTCTTTTAGTTGTAGTTTTGAAATTGTTGTGTGAGGCAGCAGTGTAGGTGTTTACCTATGCTGCCATCTTGGATTCTCTCCATGAATTGCTTTTTTGATTCAAGGTTTTGTATATATTTTCCATGAGTTGAGAAGTAATTAAAAGCATTAAATTAACTGTACAATGAGTGAAATATGAAATGCAGTAATAGGAGGCTATATAAGTCACACTATCGTGCTACTTACAAGGGACTCTCATGAAAATATATGAAACTGCATCTGTGGTTGCTATATATAATAGATATAAACAAGTCTGTTCATATTACCATGCTTTGTAAAACATTTTACATAAATGTAATTTTTTAAGATTTTTGTTTACTAGAGTTTCTAAAGTTTGTTTCAAACTTTACTCATCATACTTTGAGAATTAGAAGGCATTTAGTCAGCATCCCTTCAGAGATGCAAACAAACAAAAAAAAACCCCACAATTCCAAAATGAAACTCTAAATCCTATGCTAATTTTTCTAAAAGACATAAACATAGCAGAGATTTTAATCAGCCTACGTTTTGAAAAACCATATACAAAATCAAATCCAACATAGGCACCAGGCATATAGAAATGTAAGGCGAACTTGTGGTTCACGAATGCCCACCCTTAAGGATGACCAAGTGGACACATTTCTAGTAAATAGCAATGTTCACAACTCCAAACATATTTATTGTACAAATATGTATATATATAATTGCATCAACTAGTAGCTTTTTAAACTGCTTCAAGGAGCAAACCTCACTTCTCTCTGAAAGCAAGTGCATGTCTTAGTCATTACCTGGCAGCCAAGATAATTTAAACTTCACACCTGCTTTCTCTCCTAGACTATGCTCCTCACACTATCTAAACACATTTAAAAATAGGAAACACCCACCCAAGAGGAGATGTCCAATTAATCCTTAATTTGTTTTCATTTTCTTTAGAGATCTACCCTATTGAATTTTTCTTATTCCTTCTCATAGATAAAAAACAACCTATAATTAATTTTAGGAGCCTAGATTATAAGTGAATTCTGGAAACACTTTAAATCATCATAAATATTTATAAAACTTCTTAGACTACCTAGAAAATCATTGCTTTGTTAGTGTATATTACTTTTGGAGTCATTTGAAGTAACAGCAGTATCCTTGTGGCAAGCACACTATTGAATAATCCTAGGGTTTCTAGTAGGTATTTGCATTTATCATCAAAGATGAAAGGAGGATGCAACATTATGTGGCTCACCAGTAAGGCACAGTGCTGGATTCTTCAGCACATACTATCTGATCAGATTCTCATGACAAAATGCTTTATTAGGGAAAGCGAAAAATAAATAGTAGTCAGACAAACCCCCTTTCTAAATAATGGATAGCACAGATAGTGGAAATTGATCTTCTACACAAAAAACAAAGGCCTAGAGAAGTATTTTTTGGATAACACTGGGCAAAAAAAATAAATAAATAAAGACCCTGTGATTCTTTTCCTTAAAAGTGAACATCAAAAGAATTATGTTGTAAAAAAATTATTTAAGTCTCTATACTTAAAAATATACAAAATGCTTATTAACATTTTTTATGTTTTCAATTTCCTCATTTCAATATACTCAGCCAATGCTCTCTTGTAATTACTCAGATGACTGCCTGTACTTCTGGTTCAATAACATGTAGTATTAAGGAAGAACTGAGAATTACAAAATCTATACATATGGAAATCTTCACTGCTACAATCTGTAGTAGTTACTTATTCTAATACATCACATATAAAAATAAATCCACTTCTCCTCACAGCCATTCCCAACACCACCACCACCAGGATCAGTAAAACAAAAACCAAACCTAGAATAAGCTATACCAAAAAAAAAATCTCCAAGACTTATTCAAGAGCTTTTGTTAATTTCTTTTCTTTTCTTGTCTTTTCTTACCTTCTTTTAGTGTAGAGAAAGAGTACTTTTATATATATATATATATATATATATATATATAAAAGCCTAAGTGACCAGCTAACCAGGGAAATCACAGGCATAAAAACATGGAACAGACTGATGAATCTCAAAGAAAAGTAAGGAGGGGATAGGGCAGGAAGAGATTAACCAAAGATTTTATATGCATATTAGAGGCCCGATGCCTGGAATTGAGCATCAATGTGGTCCCTCGGCCTGGCCTGCGAGAATTTGGTCAAAACTGGCTCTCTGACATCCCCCAAGAGGCCCTGAATTGCAAGAGGGCTCAGGCCAGGCCAAGGAATCCCACCAGTGCATGAATCCTGCACTGTACCTCGAGTATAACTTAAGTGGACAGAATTCATTTCCACGCTGAACTAGATATCCAACTTTTAAAATGTTACACCTCTGAGTTGCAAACCTCTGGGCCCTAGGACCTCCACCTCCAAAGTGACACCATTCCCGCAGCAATAAGTGCATCATCCCTTCCCCAGTGATAGAATTCCAGATACCACTTTCTTTCGTGTATTTCCAGCCACATAGGCATTCAAGGTACATCACTCTCCCTGGGCAGCACCTGGGAGCCCCCGTTGGTATGATACTGCACAGACAAGGGCATGCTGCACCACTGTAGAAATTCTGTATTTCCTCTGCCTCAATAACTTCCCACAGACACCCGACCTGTGTAAGTTCAGCGCCAGGGCCACTCAAAGTGCATCAGAGCTCTGTGCCAACAAACTCACTGCCACAGATGTGCATATTTCCAAAGGGCAGACACCCTGAGTCCACAGGGTCCTTTGGGGAGTTGCTTTGAACCCCTGCTGGGTGTGATTCTGTATAGATAAGGACATGCTGCCCCGTAGTAGAAACTCTGAACTCCTTCCTTCTGAATAACTGCCCACATACAACCCAGCTGCTTAACTTCAGTGCCAGGGCCCCTCAAAGTGCGTCACAACTCTGCGCAGACAAATGTACTACCAGTTTGTGCATGCATTTCCAACAGGAAAGCACCCTGAGCCCATTTATCAACAAGGTTCTTGTGGGAGCTGCTGTGAGTCTTGGCTGGGTGTGATCTTGTACAAACAGGGACACACTACCCCCAGCAGTAGAAATTCTGAATTCAATCATCCTGGACACCTGCACAGACACCCCAGATGCTTAACTTCAATGACAGGGCACATCAAAGTGTGTCAGAGCTCTGTGCAGGCAAATGCACCACCAGTCCATGCACGCACTTCCAATGGACAGGCACTCTGAATCCATCTATCCACAGGGTGCTTGCTTGACATGTGCAATTTCAATAAAGGGTGCAAGATAGCAAAAGTTAGGACAATCCTCTCCACGGCTGTTGACTACTAGACACAGCAGTGGTAACTTTTGAACTCACAAGCCTATATCAAGAAAACCCAAATAGCTCAAGAAGGGAGCTACACTAGATTAACAAACCCAGGAGACATGAGAGATCACACCATAGCACCATCTCCAAAAGAACCTGAGTATCAATCCAATTGGACCTACATTAAAATGTTACGGCAAAACATGAGAAAACAATAAAGCAAAAGAGGAATCACCAGAAAGGGAGTTAAATGAAATTGAGGCTTGCAGCATATCAGAGAGAGAATTCAGAGTAATGTTTATAAGGATGTTTAAATAGCTGAATGACAAATACACATAACTCAACAACAAATACACACAACTCAATGAGAACTATAAGGAGCTGAATGAAAATCTCACCATATAAAAAGGAACCTAGAGGAGATGAAGAATAACATAGGTGCAATAAAGAACACAATGGAAGGCTTAAAAAATAGACTAGAAAAGGCTGAGGACCGCATCAGCGAATTAGAAGACAAAGTAGAAAAAAGGCACAAACAGAGCAGCAACTGGAAAGAAGACTTAAAAAGAAAGAGGAGAGCCTAAGGGAGCATTGGGACAACACAAAACAAAAAAACATTTGCATAACAGGGATACCAGAAGGAGAGGAATAGAATAAAGGAATAGAAAACCTGTTTGAAGAAATAATGACAGAAAAATTCTCTGATATTGGCAAGAAAAAAACTATGCAAGTTTAAGACTTACATAGAGTCCCAAACAAGTTGAATCCCAAAAGACCGACATCAAGACACATCATAATTAAATTGGCAAATATAAACGACCAAGTAAGAATCTTAAAGGCTGCCAGAGAGAGAGAGTTACCTACAAGGGACCTCCTATTAGAAAATTAACTGATTTCTCAACAGAAATACAACAGGCCAGAAGGGAATGGAATGAAATATACAAAGTCATGGAAAGCAAGGGACTGAATCCAAGAATACTATACCCAGCAAGGCTATCATTCAAAATTGAAGATGGAATCAGGAGTTTCACAGACAAAAAAGGACTAAGGGAGTTTATTACCACAAAACCAGCAATGCAAGAAATGCTTAAGGGTATGCTATAAAAAGAAAAATGGGAAGTAAAGAAGGAACACAGGGGTAAAGAATAAAAATGGCTACAAACAAGTAATTATCAATAATCACTTTAAATGTAAATGGATTAAATGCCCTAATCAAAAGACATAGGGTAACTGAGTGGATAAAAAAACATGACCCATGTATCTGCTGTATATAGGAAACACACCTCATTGAAAAACAAAAACAAAAACATACAGACTGATAGTGAAGGGATGGAAAAAGTTTTTTAGGCAAATGGAATGGAAAGAAAAAAAAAGCTGGGGTAGCAATACTTACATCTGACGAATTAGATCTCAAAGTGAAGGACATAAAAAAGAGATAAGAAAGTCCACTTCATAATACTAAAGGCAGCAATCCAGAAAGAAGAAATAACTCTAGTAAACATATATGCACCCAATATAGGATCACCCAAATACATAAAAAAACTCCTGAAGAATATCAAAGGAGATATTGTCAGCAATACAATCATCACTTTAATACCCCACTATTACCATTGGACAAATCCTCTAAATAAAAAATAAGCAAAGAAACATCAATCTGAAATGACTTACTAGACCAGATGGAATTAATTGACATCTTCAGAACATTTCACTCCAAAGCCACAGAATATACATTCTTCTCAAGTGCACATGGGTCATTTTTCAAAGACAGACCATATATTGGGTCACAGGCAAAGTTTTTAAAACTCAAGAAGATAGAAATCATATGAAGCATCTTCTCAGATCACAGTGGCATAAAAATGGAAGTCAACTACAATAAAAACAACCCAAAAAATTGAACACATGGAGACTAAATAGCATACTATTAAACAATGATTGGGTTACCAGAGAGATCAAAGAAGAAATTTAAAAAACAAAATCATGGCAATAAACGAATGAAAACACAACAATCCAAAATCTATGGGACACAATGAAAGCAGTCATGAGAGGGAAGTCCATAGCTCTACAAGCTACTGCAAAACAACAGGAAACAATGGTAATAAATTACCTAACTCTACAACGCAAAGAGTTAAAAAAGAGAGCAAGAGAAAGCCACTGTATGCAGAAGGAAGGAAATAATAAAGATCAGAGCGGAGATAAATGACATAGAAACAAAAATAAAGATACAAAATATCAACAAAACCAAGAGCTATTTCTTTAAAAGGATAAACAACATTGATGGACCTTTAGCCAGGCTCACCAAGAAGCAAAGAGAGAGGACCCAAATAAACAAAATCAGAAATGGAAGAGGAGAAATAGCAACAGACCCCACAGAAATACAAAGGATTGTTTAAAAATACTATAAACAACTCTATTCCAACAAATTGGACAACCTGGAGGAAATGAATATATTCCTAAAAAAATACAACATTCCAAAACTCAATTAGGAAGGATCTAAACATCTCAATAAGGCAATAATTATGGAAGAACTTGAAGCAGTCATCAAAAAGCTTTTAGCAAAAAAAAAGCCTGGGGCCAGACAGTTTCACAGGGGAGTTTTACAAAATATTCAAGGAAGACTTAAACCTATCCTCCTCAGACTATTCCAAAAAATTCAAGAGGTAGGAACACTTCCAAACTCATTCCATGAAGTCAGCATTACCATAATACCAAAACCAGATAAAGACAACACAATGAAAGAGAATTACAGGCCAATATCCCTCATAAACATAGATGCCAAAATCCTCAACAAAATTTTAGCAAATCAGATCCAGTAATACATAAGAAAGATCATACACCATGACCAAGTAGGATTTATCCTAGATATGCAAGGACACTACAATCTCTGCAAATTAAAAAACGTGATACATCACATAAACAAATTGAAAGATAAAAACCACATAATCATATCAATTGATGCAAGGAAAGGATTTGACAAAATCCAACACTCATTTTTGATAAAAACTCTCAGAAAGGTGGGACTAAAAGGATCATATCTCAACATAATAAAAGCCATATATGATAAACCCACAGCAAACATCACACTCAATGGGCAAAAACTAAAACCATCCCCTAAAAACAGGAACAAGACAGGGTGCCCACTCTCAGCACTTCCGTTTGACATAGTACTGGAAGTTTTAGCCATTGCAATTAGACAAGAAAAAGAAATAAAAGACACCCAAATTGAAAAAGAAGAAGTAAAGCTATCCTTATTTGCAGATGACATGATATTGTACATAAGAAAAAAAAACAACAAAAAAACTCCATTAAAAAAACTGTTAGATTTAATAAATGAACTTGGCAATGTAGCAGGCTACAAAATTAATGCCAACAAATCTATAGCATTTCTATACACCAATAGTGAACTTATAGAAAGACAGACTAAAAAAGCAATCCCATTTACCATCACACCAAAAAAATTAAGATACTTAAGAATAAACTTAACAAAGGATGTAGAAGATCTATACACAGAAAACTACAGGGACATTGAAAAAAGAGATAGAGGAAGACATAAACAGATGGAAGAACATACCATGTTCATTGATTGGGAGAATCAACATCATTAAAATGTCCATATTACCCAAAGCAATCTATAGATTCAATGCACTCCCCATTAAAATACCCATGGCATATTTCACAGACCTAGAAAGAACTCTCCAAAAATTCATCTGAAATAAAAAAAAGATCCCAAATAGCCACAGCAATCTTGAGAAAGAAGAACAAAGTAGGTGGGATCTCAATATCAGATTTCAAGCAGTATTACAAAGACACTCTTCTCAAAACAGCCTGGTACTGGCATAAGAATAGGCATATAGACGAATAGGATAGGATAGGATAGGATAGGATAGGATAGGATAGGATAGGATAGAATAGAATAGAATAGAATAGAATAGAATAGAATAGAATAGAATAGAATAGGAGAACCCAGATATTGACCCAAGCCACTATGCTCAATTAATATTTGACAAAGAAGCCATGAATATACACTGGAGTCAAGACAGTCTCTTCAATAAATGGGTGTTGGGAAAATTGGACAGATACATGATAAAAAATGAAACTAGACCACCAACTTACACCATACACAAAAATAAACTCAAAATGGATAAAGGACTTAAATGTAAGATGGGAAACCATAAAAATAATAGAGGAATCCACAGGCAAAGAAATCTTAGACATATGCCAAAGTAATTTCTTCACCGATACAGCTCCTAGGGTAATGGATACAAAAGAGAAAATAAACAAATGGAACTACTTCAAAATAAAAAGCTTCTGCACTGCAAAAGAAACTATCAACAAAACAACAAGAAAACCCAATGAATGGGAGAACATATTTGCAAATGTTACCAGTAATAAAGGTTTAATCTCCAACATCTACAGGCAACTTATACAACTTAATAAAAGGAAGATAAAAAAAATGGGCAAAGGACCTAAATAAAATCTTTTTGAAAGAAGACAGAAAGAAGGCCAAGAGGCATATGAAAACATTCTCAAAGTCACTACTTATCTAAGAGATGCAAATCAAAAGAACAATGCAGTACCATCTCACACCTGTCAGAATGGTACTCATCAACAAATCAACAAAGGACAAGTGCTGGCTGGCGAGATTGCGGAGAAAAAGGAACCTTCCTGCACTGCTGGTGGAAATGCAGACTGGTGCAGCCACTGTGGAGAACAGTATGGAGTTTCCTCAAAAAACTAAAAATGAAAGTCCCATTTGACCCAGTAATCCCACTTGTAGGAATATAGCCCAAGAAACTAGAAACACCAATAAGAAAGACTATATGCATCCCTAAATTCATAGCAGCACAATTTACAATAACTAAGATTTGGAAACAGCTTAAACGCTCATCAGCAGATGAGTGGATTAGAAAACTATGGTACATCTACACAATGGAATACTAGGCTGCTATAAAAAAGAAGGAATCTTACCATTTGCAGCAGCATGGATGGACCTGGAGAGCATTACGTTAAGTGAAATAAGCCAGGCAGAGAAAGAAAAATACCATGTGATCTCACTCATTTATGGGAAATAAGGAATGTTATAAGCTGCTGAACAAAAAGATAGACAGAGGCAGTAAAGCACCAAACAGACTGTCAAATTACAGATGGAAGGCTGGGGACTATTGGGGAAGAGGGGCAAGAGATCAACCAAAGGACTTATATGTATGCATATAAGCACAACCAATGGACACAAGCCAATGGGAGTGGGGGCCATGGGATGAGGGGATGTGACAGGGAGTAGGGGAGGCTGGGAGAAGGTCTATGGGGGAAAACAAAGGAGATATATGCACTACTATATGTAATACTTTAAACAATAATATAAATAAATAAAACTTTACACTCCTAACTCCACTCCAAACACATGAAAAATGCATTCAATAACAATGGTACACTGTAATTGCTCTTTTTTTAGTCACTGTTTTTCCAGTCCTTAAAAATAATATCACACAAAAGATTAATTTCATTTTTCCTTCATTTATGTATGTTTGAGTAAATATGCACTAGAAAATGGCATACCTTATACTCTTCACATTGCCCAACATCACATATGGAAATCAGATTATTTTCCCAATTGTTATTTTATTCCTAGGTTATGACTACCTATTGGCAGGTATCCAGGAATGGATGATTCATTGCACTGGTGGAAATGTGGTTCATAAAAATATCATTTATATCAAAGATAGGCAATTGTAGGAGGCTAGAATGAGGCCTTGCTCTTAATCAAACGATAAAAAATATGAATGAATAATATTAAAAAGGAATATGCTTAAGCCTATTTAAACACAATCATTCTTGTTCCAATATCTCTGATGAAAGATATGTTCTATGCTGAAATACAGATATCAAGCTGGATTAGCTGCAAAGACACACACAGTTAAAAAATTCCATTATCTATGCCTATCGTGCAGGTCAGTGGTGCACATAATCCAAAAAATACTTATATATGAAACACAGACATTTGCATATTTCTGACAGTCTACTAATGAACATTATTTTCAATAAAATTATCAAGTCATTATGAAAAGTCTATTCAGGTCTGTTTGCCCAGGCTCCCAAACTTGTCAAACTCTTCCCATTAGCGCCTGCATTACCTCCATGCAAGAGATGAACTAAGTCATCTCTTAGGCTAATGGAAAGATTGGCTTAAGTTTGACCTTGGCTCTCTCTTTATAATTAGCTGATTCATTCCCTAGGGGAAAGAGGTAATTAACTCACTGGGTTCAGAACTTCCTTAGGAAAAAAATATAACTGACTCACTTAAAAGGGCTTTCCTTTTTTCTGATGATCTAAAGCAATCTCAGATTTAGAAAGAAATGATAATTTATAAAATTCTTTCAAAGATATTAGCTACTGGGTTCCCACAAATAGCCCATGGTTTGGTTTAGGCCAGAGAGACTTAAGACACAGACAGGATACATGATAATGGCAAAATTATAATGTCACTTACTAGATAAAACAAAATTGGAATTCCAGTTTCCTGCTCTCGATTTAGTTCTCTTCCCCTGACTCCACAATACTATGCCCATAAAAATGTTACTGAAATATTTATAGTGTAGCAACATTTCCAATTGAGGACATGTACTAGCAAAGCAATTCCGGACACAATATAAAAGCATCCATTTCAGAAAAATCTCTATGAAATTAAACCTTTAATTTTCTCTTCAATCTCCTTCCAGAAACCAAAACTCTAATATTTCTCAATAACACACTCTTAATACATTAACATTTAATGTAATTATTTAATATTATTTTACTAGCAACACTTCAGAAACAACATATAACTTTGAATCTCAAATAGTCTCTTATCCATCACACAAAAATACAAAATAAAATAAACTTAAATATAAATATTAGCATCTTCTTAAATAAGAATGACATTATTTTTCTGAATTCCCTAGAAAATAAATGATCTTCAATACCTTTAAACACAAATCTATACAAGTATTCTTATAGGAGAAAAAAATTTCAAAGAGAAAACAAAATGATGACCTGATAAATACCAACATCCCAAATCAAACTAAAATTATGAAAATACCAAAAACTGAAATGATTAAAAATAGTATGAAAGATATGAACCACAACTACATACTTACATGTTGGGTTTCCACATGATTTATCATCTAAATCAAGACACTTAGGGATCAAAAAGGGTGCTATTAATAATTACACTGAGACAACAGACATACATTGGGATTGTGCTGGAAAATAAACAGGATATATGGTCCCTTTAATTTTATGTCTTCACCAGCTGGATTTTTTTTCAAGGATTCCTAAGCATCTTGATTTTATTTATTTATTTATTTTAGGTCAGAATTATTTTTCTCTTTAATCCCTCCTACCCTTATTTCTTTTTTTACAATCCAGGAGAATATTAGTCAAACCACTTAACGCCTTCTCTACATGTCCAATTTTGTCTTAACTAAGGCAAGGAACTTCTATTAGTCTGAAATCCCCTTTAAAAGCTATTCCTTCTACAATGGCAGCTTTATGACCTCTGTGTTTCCATTTCAAAATGCCATGGCTAGAGCCCAGAGAAGAAATCAGCAGTCTGGATTGAGCCTGAACTCAGACACAGCTCTGTATTTAAAATCACCTGAAACTGTGACTTTGAAAAATCCATATAGTTAGCTTCAGATAGGTACATGACAAATGTATCATTTCCTGAAAGTCAATATTCAAAATATAAGGAAAGTTGGGGTGAGGGGTAAAAAAAACTAGTCAATATTACAAATAAGAGGTTTTGCTATACAAAGTATGGTTAGGGTGTCTGAGGGCATTTTCATTAACCTTCCTGCTTAGAGCCTTCCAACAGTTTCTCACCTTTTACAGAGTAAAGCCCAAGCCTTCACAAAATGTTATATGATTTTCCCTCTCCGCCCCACCCCTGCAACAATACCTCTTTGACCCCCCTCTCTTTCCGTCCTCACCTAGCTCACCAGGCACCAGACAACCCAGCCTCTGCAATTTTAAGGAACCACCAGACATGCAGCTGCCTTGGGGATGACAACCTTCTGGCTGCAACACTTCCCATGTGAGCCCTCAGCCTACTCCCTCACCTCCGGAGGTCTTCCTTCAATGTCTCCTCTACAAGACCTTCCCTGACCTTAGTATTTAAAACTAAACACCCCAACATTCCATTCCCATCTTACTTTGTAGCTCTATTTTCCTCCACAAACATCACTATCCAATGTATCATGTTTTACTTAATATTTTACCATCTCATTCCCACTTAGAAAGCAAGCTTCATGAGGACAAAGATATTTTTTGTAGAATGTGCTCACTACTGTGTCTCCAGTGCCTAGAAAAATGAATGTCACTAAGAACTAAAAACAAAAACTCAACAAAATATATAAATAAGCTAATAATATAAGACATGTAGCACTAAATGCACAAGGCTCTACACACTAGCTGGCACACTGGTCACAAATCCTCTACAACCTTGATTGCCTAAAGATGATTTAAAATTTACTAGCTGTTCCTGAAATACAGAATTCTTTGTATTTTAAAGAATTTATTGGGTCCAGAATGTTTTTTATCAGTAACAGGTTAAGCAAATTAGAATTTTATTATGTGTTTAAGGTATATTTCTAAAAGTAATATTATACATATACATTTTATGAGAGTTAAGGGTAAATTTAAAAGAAAAAAAAGATTCCTTTATGTTTCTTATATATAAAATACAAGTAAATATACACAAAATACTAATAAAAAATAAAGACTTTTTTGTCTCTGAAACATATGAGATAAATATAGACTTAATAGTGAGTATTATGTGTCAAACTATATAAAAATGCAAATATCAACATCAGAAACACTGGTAATCAAATTTTCAGTTTTCCCCATAAAGATGAATGTATGTATGAGAAAAAAAAGGTGATATACAAATACAAAGTTTATATCTGCTCTGAATAAAAATGTATTAATAATAAATTTTGCTTTAAATACTGTCATATTGATGTTGACATAGCTAAAATTTTGAAATTCTAACATTAAAATAATATTACTCTTCTTTCCAGGTGAAGCCTGAGCTAGGTACTTGCTGAGACTGCAAGCCCCTTGCATGCACGCATGTGCGCGCACACACACACACACACACACACACACAGACACACACACTCTCCTCCCTTTATTCTTCCTAGTTGTTATTACATCCACACCTAGGCAAAAAATGAGGTCCTCCTGAAATCCTGATCTGTTTAGTTAGGAATCAATCACATGTTTTAATTGCTCTAGCTTCCTTGAGATAGTAACATAATGACCAAAGTCAGGGGCAGCAGGGGAGTAAGCTAGATAAATTAGTCCCTATATGGATCATTTCCAATACTGTCAAAAAGCAAAACCAGTTATATCTCATTCAATGAACTCATCAGTTTGAATATCATTAAATTAAAACCCCTAGAGAATTGCCATGTTTTTTGCACTATAGTTATTAGAAAGTCATTACAATCTGGTCAGCTTTCTTAAGCATCGTTTTATTCAAATATCTAACATGAAAAGGTCTTTTTTTCTATTAAAACAAACACATATATTTGGAGGAGGATGAAATGTTTGCTTTTTTTTTTCTCATGTAAAACCTAAAACTTCAAAATATTTTCCTAGGTACAAGGGTCTTTCAGAGCTCTGTCTCTCTCACAACCCATTCACATTATGATCCTCTGCAGCAATGGTGTCTTCTAATAGAAACTCTTGAGAAATATTGACATCAAGAAAAAAGTATCACTTCAAGTAGGGATACGACATCCAATTACAAGGCTGTTTGTAGTTCAGAAGAATTATTTTTGTATATGATGGACAGTGCATTGTATCAAAGATACAAATGTTTATAGTTTCTTTACAATAAATCAGGGTCTAATAAATATGCATTCCAAATAAAATAATCATCCTATTGATAAGTCTAATGTTGAAAATGTAAATGTCTATAGGGTAATGGTATATAGGTATGTACATTCATACATACACACACAGAGAAACACATTTACCTATTACATATGTATTTATATTATACACAGACATAAATTATATTATTTAAATAAAAACTGTATGGCCCAGCCGGTGTGGCTCAGTGGATGAGCATTGACCTATGAACCAGGAGGTCACAGTTTGATTCTTGGTCAGGCAATGTGCCGGGATTGTGGGCTGGATCTCCAGGGTGGAGCGTGCAGGAG
Organism: Lasiurus cinereus; assembly: GCA_011751065.1. Lineage (NCBI taxonomy): Eukaryota > Metazoa > Chordata > Mammalia > Chiroptera > Vespertilionidae > Lasiurus > Lasiurus cinereus. The sequence goes on from JAAGEH010002534.1 coordinate 5,598,948, forward strand.
GCAGACAATCTGTGATTCTCTTTCCTCATTGATGTTTCTGTCTCTCTCTCCCTCTCCCATCATCTCTGAAATTAATAAAAAACAAATAAACAGCAACAACAAAAAAACATGTATAATTGTGGGAAGGAAGAAAGCTCAGACCATTCTTAGTTCTTCTTAGGTAAAAAAGGCTCTTCAATTTCTTAAGAGATTGATTGGATTGTATATAATGTAAAATTCATCAAAATCTTCCCCTTGTATTTGATCCTTGCTTTCTCTACATAATCCATAAATTCTTCCTTCTTATTTCATATGCAGGATTGTGTTGTCTTATCATACAGAATGGTACAAGTATTTATTAACTATCTCTCACTCTATAGTACAAGGGTTTAAAAGGCAAGCAATATTTTAAGGATCACTGAATATTTAAATTAGTACCTCACACACAGAAGACCTCTCAATAAGTATTTGTTCGATTAACTAAGTGAATAAGTGAAAGGATTAATAAATAATTATGACTTCCCTTCCTCACATTGCTTCGAGGAGAGTAAACACGATTCCTCTCACCATCCTTTGGGCATTTCAGGGGGATTCTCTCTTCAATGATTGAAGTTGCACTTGACTAAATTAGGTTAGGTTATATAAACATACAATTTAATATGATAAATAATTTTAAATAAATGCAACCTCTTTTTTCTGACTAAAGAATAAATATCTAAAACAATTTTTTCAAGGGAGCCAGACACAATTTGTTTTTTAAGACATGAATTCCCTAGTCCCTTAAACAGAGAATTCTTGAAATCACCATGAGACTACTCTTTCAGAGAACACCTCCAGAGACTGTTCAGAATCATAAAAATCTCAAATTCTAAATGTAAGTGATTGAAATGTTAATATGTGGAGAGTCTTATGAGAATTAAATTACAATTCAAAATTATGAATGGACAGCATCCATTGTGTCTATAAAACCTGTACAAAAGAATGGAATTTAATTTAAATAAAAACCATTTTAATCTTAGATACGGAAACTTAAAATCTAAACACTTAAATAACATAATAAGCCTTGATTGAATACACTATGCAATAAGGAATTTTACATTTTGTCTTTTCAAATTGTTTTAATTTAGGACTCTTTCATTTTGTTCACAAGAAATCAAAACAAAATTTATCCATGCGTGTCTGAAAAAAAAGCATCCTTCAGGACAAGGGGCTATATTCAAAATATGCTTCTGTGAATTAGAAGCACTTGCTAAAATTCACAAAGAGCCAAATATTCAAGATTTAAATTTGGAACAAGGAGAGGGCCAGGCAACATAACAGAGGTGAACTCTATCCCTGGTAAAATATCTGTCTTTCATTAATCGCCAGGTAGCAGCAGTAACAATTGTGGAAGAGAGCCATATATAAACTAGAAAAAGTCTAGAAGCAGATATAAACTCTACAAAGATAACTTCTAAAGGAAAGTCCAGTCAGTACAGTCCCCATTTGATCTTGGATTTGATTTTCCAATTAACAAACTGTGAGGGACGCTTTGGGAAATCTACTTTTGGCTGGACATCCAGCATGCAAAGTCCTACCAATCCACTTACCAGCACTGAAACAATAAGCCACTCCTACAGCAATGTTATACTAGCTTGAAAATAGCTGAAGTATAAACTAAAATGATAAATTGAGCCATAAATAATTCTACTCCTCCAAATATGTGCTTCAGAATGGTATAAAACATATAATTTCTTTTTAGGGATCAATGGAAAAATAATTCAGGACAACCTAAAACATGAGTAACAGAGAAGCAACACACTGAAATATTACATCTTTTAGGAAATCTGTGTTTATTTTTTCACATATTATTTACATGTACACAAAAACAATACATTTTGGAGATGATGCCTGGAAGCTTTCAATGGAATTAGAAATCCCAAAGGAAAGAGAGCTTGAATTTTTAGGCTAGTTCTAGGAAGCCAGGTAAGTGCTGAGGGCTCTTGCTACTACAGATCCTCTATGAAAACTTTTCTCAAGGATTCACTTGCCAAGTGCACTAGAAATGGATAAGCATTCAAACAAATCTGTCATTTTGTGAAAGCCTCTTCTCTCTAACTGGTACTTTTCAAGAACCATATTTGTTTCTTGTTTTGATCTACTCATTCTTTACAAAAGTAAACCTTGACTTAAATAAACAAGTAGTGAATTGGCAGTATGCTATCAAGTGAAGAAAGTAAATCTAAAGGCAACAATATTCTAAAATGAGACTTGAGTTTATCACAAACTCATACAGCCTCTACTATAATTGCTGGGTGAAATGTTGAGTTTAACGGCTCCCTTCCATATTTTATATTATTCCCAGTGTTGTCCACAAAGCAGGTAAAAAGAGCAGCAGGTAAAGCGAGAGGAGAAAAGGAGGGAACTAAAAGATAGGTAAGTTTTCAGAGTGACTATAGTTGCTTTTCCAGGCAAAGAGGACAAGAAAGGAAAGTGAGAAGATAAAAACAGAGAATTAGGAAAGGATGAAAGACAAAGCCCAAGAAATAAGAAAAAAGATGGAAAGATATTCAAAGGAGAAAAAAAAAATCTGTATTTGAAAACATGTATCACTAGTTTAGCTAAATGGTGTATATATATATATATATATATATGTATATATATATATATATTCTCTTTCTAAAATAATTTTTCAACCATAAATTTATTTTTTTAAATAATACAACTTTCATGAAATCATATCGGTTTGAGTTATAAAATAATCAATGTACTTTAATTTTTATATACTTGACAATACTTCGACTTTAAGTTTTAATAATATTTAGAAACTTTTTATCATAAGTCAAAGAACAAGTTTTGGGAGTGAAGGGTATCTAATAAATGTTGATGGGAGATGATTTGACTTTGGGAGATGGGCACATAGTGCAATGAACTTATCTTGTAACATAGAAATCTACACCTGAAACCAATTTGATCCTATTAACTAAGGTCACCCCAACAAATTTAATTTAAAAAAGAACAGTTTGTATCAGTCATATTTTTCTTCTCCAGAAATAGGTCTGAAATTCTATCTATTACCACTTACAGGTCCTATGTTTTTAAGACCTATATCACTTCTACTTGAATTACAGTTTAAGTTGACTTTAAAATATATCATTAGCTTATGGATCTCTAAGAAATAAAACAATACTGCCAATTAATTTATAATTTCCACCAACTATAAAATGCATCTTAATTTCAGAAATGTGTAAAGAAAAAAAGTTTATGTTAGAATGAATGAATGAATGAATGAATGAATGAATGAAATTTCTCAACTGGATGTCTGCCTCCTATCCCCTCTCCCAACATCTCCAAATCTTACTCTGCCTTATAAATTATCTGCATGTAATAACTCTGTCTAACTGAAAAGCCACTATGTTTCCCTTTTGCCTGTATAAGTAAGATCTAAATCACAGATTAATAGCATGCAAAGGTTTTCACAAACCGAATCCAATCAGCTCTCTGTTCTCACCTTCTGCCACTCCCACAACATCACCTATCTGGAAATCACATTGAGGCTCCCTGCTTTCCATTAAACCAGTGGTCGGCAAACTTATTAGTCAACAGAGCCAAATATCAACAGTACAGTGATTGAAATTTCTTTTGAGAGCCGAAAACCAATTTCTGTGCATGGGCCATGAAGTTTAAATAACACTGTACATGGGCACCTGCACATGGTATTTTGTGAAAGAGCCACACTCAAGGGGCCAAAGAGCTGCATGTGGCTTTCAAGCCACAGTTTGCCAACCACTGAGGATACGAATTAGATAACACACAGGGTATTTTCCAATTTGAACTCAATCTAATGTTGGAGACTGACTAAACAGCTATAAAAAATATTTAAAGCACATATATAACATTATAGTCAAGAAATTATATCCTTTACAGATGTATTATAATATTTATCACATCTTATGATAAATACTTGTTAAATGTATATCTCCTTCGATTGGCCTGTGACTTACTTAAAAAAACAAACTGTGTGCTAGTTATCTCTTATTCTCTTAAATATCTCACCTACTCAGATGTTGATAAATTTTTGATGAATTATTGGATAAATCATAGCTACATAATTGCATGGAATAAATGAAAGAAGTTCTCCCAACCATATGTACTCATTCCCTCCTCCACACTCCCATTTCATTTTACCTGTCACTAATTCAGCATCCTATGCTAAGAGAAGTTACTTCAGTATATCTCATATTTTTTATAAGATCAAAAGCTCCCCAAACCTCTGTCATCACTTCAGCACCTAAGGTAAATCTGACTTAATATTTCTGGGTGAATTATAAATTCAAAATTAACACATTAGCCTTTGCTCTTTGGTACCCAATTTAATATTACTGCCATGTGCTTTGGCTCAGATAGAGAGGATAATTCCTAAAAAGAAAAAGTACTGTCAGTATATGAACATGATTCCACTGACTCACCAGGAGCAGAACAGGCATGCTTGAGTTATTTTTTTCTAGTAATAATGATGAATTGTGCTGAGTAAGCCATTGGGTTCCTCCTGGGATCAATGACACACATTTTTTACATAACCTGCCAGTTTTTAAGATACAATTTTTGGAGAGAAACCAAGATGGGAGCTATGTAAACACCTGAACTGCTGCCTTGCACAACAATTTCAATACTACAACTAAAAGAGAAAATGGACATCATCCAGAACCACAGGAAGATTGGCTGAGTGGAAATTCTACAACTAAAAGGGAAGAGAAAAGCACACTGAGACTCAGAGGAGCTGAAAAAGTAAAGGAAGTGGTACGGAGGTGTATGAGCGGAAAGGGCTGGCAACTGAGTACTTAGTTGGCTTTCTCACTCGGGAGGGAGACAGAAGCTCCCAATTGCTCTGAACTCCAGTTCCAGGCGAAATTCTGGGGATCCAGTTCCCGAAATTCAGGAAGAAACTGAACTGTCTGGCAGTGGACAAAACTGGAGGGCAGCTCTCTCTCAGAGATGCTTGCAGATTACCAAGGGACACTGAGACTTGGGCGCCTCTTAGGGCAGGGCTGATGGGAAGTCATTGCTGTTTGTTCTGCCCTGAGATCTCGAGCCATCCAAGCTGAGTGCAGAGGCTTTTGCATATAAATGGCCTGGTCCTTTGAAATCTAAACTTACCTAATGGAGTCAGAGAGACCCAGAACATCCAAAAGAAGGCCCAAGACTCTACAGTAGCTTGCATTGTTTCACAGCTGGGCCTCATTTGTGCACCTCCAAAAACCAAACAAAGAAGAGGAATCTGAAGATCTCTCCATAGCTCCTGCTAGGTGGCCTCAGGCAGAGCCTAAATGAGCACCTCCTTGGAGATCCAAGAGCCAGTGTACCCAAGGATCAGATTAGGACCATCCACATTACAACTTCTCATATCTATAAGGGACACACTCAGGGGGCAGATCTGTGAGCACCAAAGCCCCACTGAAGCAAATCTTGTCTCATAAGGGTGTCTCCAGCACAGAAGTTCTCCCATCATATACACAGATCTTCACAGAAAACTGGTCTAGAGGTAAAGTTCTCCCAGTGATACCAACAACAACCAAGGTTTAACTACAATAAAACTGTGCACACAGCCCACAAAGGGGTGCACCAAGAGTGTCCACCTCAGGTAACTGGGGAGGCTGAGACACTGGGACATATAACAGCATGTAAAGCCACTCTATCAACTCAGGGAAGTAGTCAAAATGCAGAGACAAAGAAGTGGGTCACAAAAGAAATGGAAGAAAGCAAATGACTGGATATAGAGTTCAAAACCACGGTTATAAGGTTTTTCAATAATTTTCTAGAAAAGGCTGATAAATTTAGTGAGATACTCAAGGATATGAAAAAGGACCAACTAGAAATTAAGCATACACAGACTGTAATAGAAAATAATATATAGAGACCCAACAGCAGACTAGAGGTGGGCATGAATCAAGTCAAAGATTTGAAATACAAAGAAGCAAAAAACACCCAACTGGAAAAGCAAAAAGAAAAAAACATCCAAAAATATGAAGATAGTTTAAGAAGCTTCTGGGACAACTTTAAGTGTGCCAAAATAAGAATTACGGAGGTGCCAGAAGAAGAGAGAGAGCAAAATATTAAAACCTATTTGAAGAAATAATGACCAAAAACTTCCCTGACCTGGTGAAAGAAATAGACTTACAAGTCCAGGAAGCGCACAGAACCCCAAACAAAAGGAATCTAAAGAGGACCACACCAACACACAACATAATTAAAATGCTAAGAGCAAAAGACAAAGAGAGAATATTAAAAGCAGCAAGAGAGAAATAGTTACCTACAAGGGAGCACCCATACAATTGTCAGCTGATTTCTCAACAGAAACTATAAAGGCCAGAGGGAATGGCAAGAAATATTCAAAAAGTGATGAACAGCAAGAACCTACAACCAAGATTACTCTACCCAGCAAAGCTATCATTCAGAATTGAAGGGAAGATAAAGAGCTTCACAGATAAGAAACAGCCAAAGGAGTTCATCACTGCCAAACCAGTATTATATGAAGTCCTGAAAGGTATTTTTTAAACAGAGGAGGAAGAAGAAAAAGGTAAAGATAAAAATTATGAACAACAAATACATATCTATCAACAAGTGAATCTAAAAATCAAGTGAATAAAAAATCTGATGAACAGAATAAACTGGTGAATAGACTAGAATCAGGGGCATAGAAAGGGAGTGGACTGACAATTCTTGGGGGAAATGGAGTGTGGGGAGGGCAGGAAGAGACTGGACAAAAATCGTACACCTATAGATGAGTACAGTGGGGAGAGGGTAAGGGCAGCGGATGGAGTGGGAACTGAGTGGAGGGGAGCTATGGAGAAGAAAAGAGGAACAATTGTAATAATCTGAACAATAAAGATTTATTTAAAATTTTTTAAAAAGATATAATTTTTGGCCGAAGCCGGTTTGGCTCAGTGGACAGAACGTTGGCCTGCAGACTGAAAGGTCCCAGGTTCGATTCCGGTCAAGGGCATGTATCTTGGTTGCGGGCACATCTCCAGTAGTGGGGGTGCAGGAGGCGGCTTATTGATGTCTCTCTCCCATCGATGTTTCTGACTCTCAATCCCTCTTCCTTCCTCTCTGTGAAAAATTAATAAAATATTTAAAAACAAAAAGATATAATTTTTGGCCAATGAGTAGAGCTGGAATTTTTTCTTCTTCAAAATACTGTAGTTTTTTACTCAAAGTGACAATATTAAGAGTCAAAATAAAATAACAAAGATCATACACAGTAGGAATAAATGCTTCATCTTTTGCTGGGAGCTTTTAGACTTTTGGATCTTCTCTTATTCCTTCATACACAAGTCAATTATGGGTTTTAATACATATGACTGACTACATGTAAACCAAATACTAACGAGTTGAATTTTTCATGCTTTCCTTCCAATTGTCTCATCAGACTAATGATGAGACTCACAAAAAGGAATATATTACTACTTTCTAATCCTATATAATAAAAAGATAATATGCAAATCAACCAAACAGCGAAACAAACAGTCACTGTGATGTGCACTGACCACCAGGGGCAGGTGCTCAACACAGGAACTCCTCCCTGATGGTCAGTGCACTCCCACATGGAAAGCACTGCTCAGCCAGAAGCCAGGCTCACAGCTGGTGAGTGCAGTGGTAATGGTGGGAGCCTCTCCTATCTCCACAGCAGCATTAAGGATGTCCTACTGATGGCATACAGACATCCCTTGAGGGATCCCAGACTGCAAAAGGGAACAGGTCGGGCTGAGGGACCACCCTACCTCACTGCACAAATTTTGTGCACCAGGCCTCTTTTTTCTATATAAAACCTCCTTCCAATTCCCCTTGTGTTTTAAATTAGTTCTATGGCTTTAAGTTTTAATTTTTTTTGTTTGTTTATCCTGAAAATTGCCAATTTTAATAATGTTTATTCCATTTTTAATAGCATATATATTCTGGTATTCTAACAGAAAAGAAATCCTCAGAAATAAATAAGAATGCTATATACATTTACTAATATTTATCAAAATACTATTTAAATAACTAAACTTACAAATGAAATAAAATTAAGCTGTTTCTTTCATATTCATTGAAAGCAAGCATGAAAAACTTGCAGCCCATGGGCCACATATACCCACAATGAATGTTTTTTTTTCTTTTTTTTTCTTTTTATTGTGTTACATGTATACATATCTCCCCATTGCCCCCCCCCTCTCTCCCAGGCATACCCCAACTCCCCAGTATCTATGTTCATTGGTTATGCTTATATGCATAGATGAATATTTTTGTGGCCCAGCCAATATAATGGGATGTAAGAAATGTTTTAGCCGAAACTGGTTTGCCTCAGTAGATAGAGTGTTGGCCTGCAGACTGAAGGGTCCCAGGTTCGATTCCAGGCAAGGGCATATACATTGGTTGCAGGCACATCCCCAGTAGGGGGCATGCAGGAGGCAGCTGATCGATATTTCTCCCTCATTGATGTTTCTAACTCTATCCCTCTCCCTTCCTCTCTGTGAAAAATCAATAAAATATATTAAAAAAAAGAAATGTTTTAATAAAATTTTCATAACTTAATTTTTACAATATCCCGTTATACATAATCGCTATATATAAAAGCCAAAGCGACCTAACAGCCAAATAACCAGTCAACCAGTTGCTATGATGCACACTGAGCACCAGGGAACAGAAGATTGCTCAAAGCATAGGAATGGACTCCCTCCTGTCTGGATAGGGCCTGTGGGGATTGGGGCTGTAGGGATCAAGCCTAAATTGGCTACCAACATCCCCTTAGGGGTCTGGATTGTGAGAGGATGCAGGCCATGCAGAGGGACCCCACCGGGCCTCCTTTAGTCATTAGTAAAGAATTACACATTTGCTAATGATTGATTACTATAAACGTGTTGCATTCATTTCCCTTATGTGCCTAAGCGCAGGCACACCACTTCTCTCCACTAATACTGGCAGTGTATATTTTAGCAGCCTATTGTCACATCATTAGTCTTAGACTGACGTGTTTAGAGTACACAACATGAAATATTTTGGAAGACAAGAAAAATAGGTTTATTTGCATTATGCTTATTAATTTGTGCAGTTATTCAGTGTCTAGGAAGTTAATGTTCAAGGAAAATATTAATTTTTAATTTTTTAAAAATATATTTATTGATTGATTTCACAGAGGAAGGGAGAAGGAGAGACAGAAACATCAATGATGAGAGAGAATCATCAATCACTGCTTCCTGCATGCCCCCAATGGGGATCAAGCCCACAACCCAGGTATGTACCTGGGACCCTTCAGTCTGCAGGCTGACGCTCTATCCACTAAGCCAAGTCAGCTAGTGTGGAAAAGTAAGTTTTATTAAAATGTTTTTTATTTTATGTTAATGACTAGTCATTTATTTCAGCCCTTTGTACTCAGCATGTCTATTGAAAATACACCTATGTTTCTATGAAAATTGAACCTTTTTTTTTTTTTGGTGGCTCACATTAACTTAAATCTTGTTTATTTGGCCTTTGAGTTTGACATACTTGATTTAAAGAATTTCAATGGAAAATGATATTCTGATTCCATTCCACCAACACAAAACACCAAACTAACATTTTTCAGTCAACTAATGTTTCATTATCTCTCATTTTCTTATTTATTATTTACTAGAGGCCCAGTATGAGTGGGGCCTGAGTGGGGTCCCTCGACCTGGCCAGCAATTGAGGCCTATCAGGGGGCTGGCAGGTCAGGGGGATGGGCTGTGGGAGGTTGACCAGCTTTGGGGGTGGGGGTGGGGGACTATGACCACAGGAGGGGCCACAGGAATTTGGCTGACTACCAGGGGACAACTCATGCATTGAGCATCTGCCCCCTGGTGGTCAGTGTGCATCATAGCAATTGGTCAACTGGTCATTCCAGTTGTTTGGTCGCAACCACTGCTTAGGCTTTTATGGAAATAGATTATCATTTTCACTTATTAGGTTGCCTTCTCCTAAAATAAACTATCTAAACTTAATATAAACTACATAAGTGTGGTCTTGATTTTATTTTGTTTTGTCTATGTCTACTTTCAAAAGGAAGACCACCCTCCTAATAAGTAAACTCTTAACTACAATATAAATTAAGAATGGGGATCTGGAAACATGAATAGAAGAGTACCAGGTAAGAAGGATGCTATACATGATATCAGCATGTCCAGTCACCCTGTTTGTCTGGACTGAGAAAGAAGCTTTGCCAATGCATGTCTTTCAGAGCTAAAATCAGAAAAGTGACCTACATTGAGATATACTGGTCCCCCTACTTGGTAGCACAGCAAGCTTAAACTCAGATCTTCAGTATCCTATATAATAAAGAGGCAATATTCAAATTGACCATCATGCCCTCACACAAGATGGCTGCCACAAGATGGCTGGCAGAGGAAGGCAGTTGAAGGCAATCAGGCCAGCAGGAGAGGGCAGTTGAGGGCGAGCAGGTCAGCAGGGAAAGGCAGTTGGGGGTGACCAGGCCTGCAGGGGAGGAAGGGCAGTTGGGGTGACCAGGCCTGCAGGGGACAGCAGTATGGGGCAATCAGGCCTGCAGGGGAGGAAGGATAAGGGCAACCAGGCCTGCAGGGGAGGGCAGTTGGGGCAGATAAGATCTCAGGGGAGGGCAGTTAGGGATGACCAGGCCAGCAGGGGAGGGCAATTTGGGGCTATCAGGCTGGCAGGAGAGTAGTAAGGTATCAATCAGGCTGGCAAGGGAGTGGTTAGGGGATGATCAGGCTGGTAGGCTGAAGTAGTTAGGGGCAATCAGGCAGGCAGGCAGGCAAGCAGTTGGGAGCCAGCAGTCCTGGATTGTGAGAGGGATGTCCGACTGCCAGTTTAGGCTCTATCTCTGTAGGATCAACTAAACTGGCAGTCAGACTTCCCCTGAGGGGTCCCAGATTGGAGAGGGTGCAGGCTGGGCTGAGGGACACCTTAACCACCCCCCCTCCCCGCAGTGCACGAATTTCATGTACTAGATCTCTAGTATCTTTATAAAGCAGTGAATTAAATCATAAACATTTAAAAGATAAAATATATGCTTTTCATAAGCAGTTCAGAATAATCCTTATTTTGTTTGCATATTATAAGGAAAATGTTAATAAACCCTAAAAAACTTTGGAAAATCCACTCTGTAAAATGTAATGGGGTCCTTAGCCTACACTGTTTACTTTTCAGTTTCTATTACCAATTTAACTGGTCTTTATGTGTGAGTTTAAAAAGTCAAGAAAAATAAATAAAATGAACTAAGTTATTAAGTACTTAATCCAATGAAAATTTTGAGAAGTATGAAAAGAGGAATTTGGGGGTCTTTTAAATTAAATGCTTTAGGTTAGGTAAACTAAAATAATCAAGTTTTATTTTTTGAATCACAAAGTGGCACTAAATTCTTGGCAAATTATTTAAATGAATAGGAAGCCTGTCCATTTTAACATATAAGTTAAGGGAATTAATAGTTAAGACAGTGAGAAATTTATTTGCTCAAAGTGAAAAATGTGCAAAAATAAATATCAGTGTGGCATTTCACTTAATCATATCTTTTTGTCTGAAAACCTACGTCTCCTCTGTTTTGTTTTCTAATGTCTAAGTCACAAAGTCTGAATGCTATTCTAAAATTATTAAAGAAGGCAAAGACTAATCTATTTAGAAGAAATGCAGTTATTCGTAATTACTGCAAATAGGCTTTTACAATAAACTTTTCAATCATACATATATCACTGATGAATAAAACAGAGATAATTGTTTTAGCATACATTTTAATGCATAAAATGTATTATTTGAGAGATTGCTTCAAAATAAAACTTTTTAAAAATTATATAACTGAATTTAAACTGCCCAAATTATACATAACTTATATAATTTAAGAACAAAAACCTTTTAAAACAAGCTATGTCTATCATTTGGAGTGTGGGACTAAACTGCCTTAGAAAATTTTTTAATAAAAATGCCTTATTAAAACATCTTATTTGGGCCTCAAAAAACACTCCTGAGGTTGACCTTTCTCCCTCCAAGTTAGCTGCAATCCTTGCCACTTCAGACTTGTGAAAGGGTTATCAGACTTATATGTGCACAAATAACATCATAATTCTACACATACAATACAGATAATATGTACATCTGTATCAGTATCAGTGCTGACATGCGTGTAAAATCACATGCAATAGATAATGATTGTTAATTAAAACATTCTCCTATCACTAGATTATATGCTTCTTCTATATCCTTAAACCCAAAAAAAGTACCCAGGCACACAGTAGATGCTCTGTAAACATGTTTAATTAACAGGGTATATTATACCTATTGAAATTGTGTTGGAATAACCATGAACAAAAATATTTGTGAACTTCAACAATCAGTTGATAGATTCAGATTTGTTTTGGGGTAGCAACTTGGCATATACTAATATTTACCCCAAAGCAATATCTATATATATATATAAAAACCTAAGCAACTGGCTGACTGGCCAACCAATAACTATGATACACATTGATAGCTAGGGGGCAGATGCTCAACACAGGAGTGGAAACCACAGGCATAGAAGCATGGAACAGACTGATGAATCTCAGAGGGAAGGCAGGAGGGCAGGAAGAAATTAACCAAAGATCTTATATGTATACTAGAGGCCCAGTGAACAAATTTATGCACAGGTGGGGTCCCTCAGTCTTGCATGTGGGTATTGGGCTGAGACTGGTTCTCTGACATCTTCTGAGTGGTCTTCGATTGCACGAAGACACAAGGCAGGCCAAGGGGACCACTGCTGCACAAATCTATGCACAGGGCCTCTAATCCTATCTAATAAAAGAATAATATGCAAATTAACCTTCAATCCCCTACACCCATAAGCCATACCCTCCAGCCACGCCCACCAGCCAATCAGGAGTGAGTATGCAAATTAATACCAGCCAAGATGGCTGCAGCCACAGAGCAAACAGGAGGGAGGCTTGGGTTTCCCTGGTGATCGAGGAAGCCAAGCTTTCCACACATTCGGGCAGGCCCAGGCCTCCACTCAAGGTTACAAAGTTTCAATTATAGAAGATAAATAAATCCCAACAGAAATAGCTGCCAGCACGGAGCAAGCAGGAGGCTTGGCTCTACTCAAGGCTACAAATTTTCAATTGTAGAAGATAAATAAATCCCAGATCCCAGGGCATCCGCTTGGGTTGCCAAGGGGCATGGCCTGCTTGCAAACAACCACAGGCCCCTCACCAGGCCACCCCATGACCCAAGGGAACTCCCAGCCTGATCCGGGACACAGATCAGGGCAAAGCAGCTGGCTCTCACCCATGCAGCAGGCATCTATCCTATCAATAAAAGATTAATATACAGATTGACCATCACTCCAACACACAAGATGGCTGCCCCTATGTGGTCAAAGATTGTGCCCCCATGTGGACACAACATGGCCACCACAAGATGGCCAGCAAAAGAAGGCTGTTGGGAGGGACCAGGCCTGCAAGGGAGGGCAGTTGGAGGTGATCAGACCTGCAGGGGAGGGCAGTTAGGAGTGACCAGGCTGGCAGAGGAGGGAAGTTGGAAATTATTAGACCTGCAGGCGAGGGCAATTAGGGGCAAACAGGCTGGCAGGGGAGCAGTTAGGCTGCCAGAGGAGTGGTTAGGGGGTGATTAGGCTGGCAGGTTAGAGGCAATCAGGAAGGCAGGCAGGCAAGCAGTTGGGAGCCAGCAGTCCTGGATTCTGAGAGGGATGTCCGAAGGCCTGGTTAGACTTGATCCTGGGGAGGGGTCCCAGATTGGAGAGGATGCAGGCTGGGCTGAGGGGGAAACACTCCTCCTGCCCCCTTGCATGAATTTCATGCACCGGGCCTCTTAGTACTATTATAATCATTGGGCAGCCAACGTGCTTAAAATTGTCTTATGTCATATTTTGAAGTTTCCCATATTTAAATTTAATTCTATGTTCTACCTTTAAAGAATGTTAAAAAGGAGAGTGATTAGAAAAGTAAAATTCCTCGGGGCCTGATTAGAAAGACAACTGTGTCAACTGTAGTATTCATCCCAATACTACAGAACAGTGACTGCAGACACTGGCCAGGCTCTGCAAAAGCAAAGAGAACTAGACAGATGCCAGCTCTGTACTCATGGAGTTGGTGACATTGTAGTGGCCCTAAATAACAAATAACCTAAGGAACAAATAGTATAACTACAACCTAAGGCAAGCAGTATGAAGGAAATGGGGTACAAAGACACAGAGTAACAAGGGGAAACCAGTTTTAAGCAGTAGGGTCAGGACAGGCTCTGCTCAGGAAGTGACATTTCAGTCAAGATCTGAAGGATGAGAAAAACCCATTCATGTGAAAAGCAGAAGGAAACACATTCTAGGCATAGAATATAGCAAGTGCAAAGCCTGAAGTAGGAAAGAGCTTAGCATTTAGAAGAAATGAAAGAAGCCTTATTGACTTGAGCAAAGTTCAAGGGGACTGGGGTGGAGACACCATCTGTGGTTGAAGGAGTAAGCACCAAGAATGTACATTCACGTGTAACAGGAAGCCATTAAAGGATTTAGGTAGGGGATCCAATAGAAGAGCTGTCTCTTTGCCAAGTGGGGATGAGACTGGGGAGCAGGATGGGAACCGATGGTGGTAAAACTCATGCCTTGACTCATTGATTAAATTTCACCATCTGCTTAAGGGAACACTTTTTAAAGTTGATTCTTTTCCTCTGAATTGCTGAACATTTTTTTCGCAACCATCCCTGATTCTCTATTACCAATGCATTTCAAATAAATATAATCAACATGTCCCTAAGAAAAGGTGTAGGCTCAGAAAACCAACTTTTTTTCATCATTATGCTTCTGATTACTAATATTATGAAGACAAGTTTTAGTGCCTTCACCTGTAAAGTGGGGTAATATTAGAACTTATTTCCTACAGGTATTATGAAGAGTATATCACACAATCTGTGTAAAACTCTTAAAACAGTAGGTTAATAAGAATTAAATAAGATAACCCATATAGAGCACTTAGCATCTAGATCATTATACTCAGAAGTAATAGTTATTAAAAAGGAGCCTCAGAAGTCTTCCATTATTGTCTATCCTTTTTCTATTAGTTTGAAAATACACTTTCTCCTGGAAGCCTCAAGTCCAGCAGAAAATATCACAATTCTGATTTTCTGACTTCCCAGTTAATTAACACTTTTCCATGAGTGAGTGAATAGAATATTTTCATAGTGTCAGCTGAAATATCTGAGTTAGATTTCTCCAGCATTATGGAGAGTGGAGGATTTGGATGTTAATTAAGACATTCCATTACTGATAAACAATATCCACACAAAATAGCATGAAAATATAATATAGAATACTATTATACTAGAGAAGCAAAACTAGTAATGAGTTTGCACAAAGATTGGCTTGACTACTCATATATCTATATCTATATCTATATCTATATCTATCTATATATATATATATATATATATATAAATTAAGTATTTTATATATACTTGGTGCATGAAATTCATGCACTTGGGTGGGGGCGTCCCTCAGCCCGGCCTGCACCGTTTCCAATCTGGGACCCTTTGGAGCAGCGGTTCTCAACCTTTTTTAATGCTGTGACCTTTTAATACAGTTCCTCATGTTGTGGTGACCCCCAATCATAAAATTATTTTCGTTGCTACTTCATAACTGTAATTTTGCTACTGTTATGAATCATAATGTAAATATCTGTGTTTTCTGATGGACTTAGGCTCTACAGCAGTGGTTCTCAACTTGTGAGTTGCGACCCACAGGTTGAAAACTGCTAGCAAGGTCGCCTAAGACCATTGGAAAACAGATATTTACATTATGATTCATTAACAGTAGCAAAATTACAGTTATGAAGTAGCAACAAAAATAATTTTAAGATTGGGGGTCACCACAACATGAGGAACTTTATTAAAAGGTCACAACATTAAAAAAGGTTGAGAACCACTGCCTGGGAGGATTGGGCCTCAACCAGCAGTCAAGACATCCCTCTCACAATATGGGACCGCTGGTTCCTAACCACTTGCCTGCCTGCCTGCTGATTGCCCCTAACCATTTCTGCCTGCTAACCTGATTGACCCCTAACCACTCCCATGCCAGCCTGATTGCCCCAACTGCCCTCTGCTGCCACAACCTGCCTACTCTGCTGGGACTGGCCTCCTCCATGCAAGGTGGTGGAAACACTGGGACTGGCCTCCTCCATGCCATGCAAAGCCACAGTACCCCAGTCCTCACCTTGCAGAACAGCCACCGGGCCCTGCCTCCATTGTGCATCTGACCATCCTGTAGCAGCCATCTTGTGGCAGCACTGCACATAAGGACAACCTAAGCTTTTATTAGTATAGATTTTAAGTATTTTAGTTAAATAGTTTCATATTAGATTCTCAGCTCCTCAATATAGGTTTTCATGATAACATGTATTAGCATCTATAACAACCCCAAGTTTGCTTTTATTTGTGTAGTTTTTGACTACTATCTCTTCTTTGTTAGATATGAACTTTTTAAAAAACTTTTTTATTATGATAAATGTCAATATACATAGCAATAAAACAAATCATAGAATAACACCCCATCTATCCAACTAAACTTAGCAAATACATGTTTTCTTTTTATTATTTTTCAATTACAGTTTACAATGAATATTATTTTATACTAGAGGCCCAGTGCACGAAAATCATGCACAGAGAGGGTCCAGAGGCCTGGCTGGCAATCAGGGCTGATCAGGGCCTTCTGGCTATTTGGCCAAGGCCTTCCTTCATTCCATGCCACCCCCCGGGTGGTCAGCACACATCATAGTGAGCAATCAAACTCCTGATTTCCTGGTCGAACTCTGGAGGGAACACTCTGCATATTAGCCAGATAGAGAGAGAGAGAGAGAGAGATTAGTTTCAGGTATACAGCATAGAGGTTAAACATTTATAGAATTTACAAAGTGATTCTTCCCATAAGTCTAGTACCCACCTGGCACCATACATATTTATTACAATAGTAGAGGCCCAGTGCATGAAATTCATGCATGGTGGTTGAGGGGGTTCCCTCAGCCCAGCCTGCACAGTCTCCATTCCAGAATCCCTCTCACAATATGGGACCACTGGCTTCTAATCACTTCCCTGCCTGCCTGCCTGATTACCCCTAACCACCTCTGCCTGCTGGCCTGATGCCCCTAATTGCTCCCCTGCTGATCTGATCACCCCTAACCACCTCTTCCTTGGTCCCTGCCACTGGGAAGATGTTTGGTCTAATTAGCATATCACTCTTTTATTAGTATAGATTACTGACTATATTTCCTAGGCTATACTTTATATTCTCATAACTATTTTTTAACTACCAATTTGTACTTCTTAATCCCTTCACCTTTTTTTACCCAACCCCCATAACCCCTCTCATTTGGCAACCATCCATTTGTTCTCTGTATCTATGAATCTGTTTTGTTTTGTTTGTTTATTTTGTTCTTTAAATTCCATATATAAGTGAAATTATACAGTATTTGTCTTTCTCTGACTTATTTCACTTAGTAAAATACCCTCTAGGTGCATCCATATTGTCACAAATAGTAATATTTCGTTCTTTCTAATAGCCAAGCAATATTCCATTGGATATACATACTACAACTTTTTTATCCACTCTAGACTTCAACTTCTTAAAAGAACAGAGTATGCATGTTTGCTTTTGCTCATCACGGTACCTCCAGGGCCTCACAGTCAGAATCTTAGTGGGCAATTATAGTAGATGTGCCAGGGTACCACCCAGATCTACAGCCAAGCCTTCTTTTCAGAAGCAAGGCTCTCCTTCTTCCAGATTACAGGAGTACTGGCTGCTGACTGTAACTATACGACTCAAGACTGCATTACTGCCTGGCCAACACAGGACAGCAAAAGCCCTTGCTTCAAACTCAGGACAAACTCTGAAGGGCCACCCTAGTTCCATAGCTCACCATAGGATCAGCTCACACCTCTACTGTAACTATATCACAGTTCAATTCTGCCTCTTTCCAGTCCCTCATAGATGCTGATGCTGAGTGTGCTTGTCAGCAGACCTTACAGCACCAGACTCCATTCCCAGCAATTCAACCTAAGACATCGCCCAACAAATACTGGTAGAATAAATGAACAATTTTGCCCTAGACCCATACACACTTTCTTTCAAAAGAAAAACACACATGCTTGAAGCATAGCCAACAGTAAAATTGATAATAAAAATGAGTAAACTTTAAAATCATTTCAGTTCACTATTTTATTTAATGTTATCAAACAAAAGTAATTACTACCTGAACCTGATTTAATATCATGCCCTTCACACTAAGACGAGAAACCAATTAAAAGACCTATGACATTAATTTTATAGGAATCTCAAGAAATGTATTTTTAATTTTAGAAAGAAAATAATATATGGGTAAAATAAATGCCTTAAACAAGTCCATTTCTTTTAAATTTCCACACCCTATTACTTTTTTCATAAGAACAGACCTAACATTTACTTAGAGACAAAAAAATGATTTATTTCAAGAAATAAAAAAACTCAGTTTCTTTAAGACAAGTATGTATGTTATTTTTAAATTAAAAGAGTAGCTTAGTATGATTTAAATGTATTGTTTTATAGAATAATGAAAAATTGAATATATAAGGAAGTTTTAGCTCAGATTAAAAAAATAAGTAGAAATACTAAAAATGGAGGTTCGAGAAATACATTCAAGCTTATCTTTCTCCATATTGAAAAGGTAAAAAGAAAAAGAACTCCCCTGGGGCCTTTTACAGTCTAAAGTGCATAACTTGGAGTTAGGATTCAAAAATTATAGAATTTCTACTTCAAAAATCAATATTTATCTCAGACCACAAGCTAGAATCTTAATCGTTTTGGTGGGAAGCTCTTCAATTTTAATGGGTGTAAAAAGAGAAACTAGAATTATTTCTCAAATATATCCTCCTATTACCTATCCCTTAACTAGCTAGCCTTCAGAGACTTAATGCTCTATCTGACCTAAGATGTTTTGAATGTCTTACACAATTAGTGCTTTACTGGCACTTTGATGACTCATAATTATTTTTAGGATCAAAATCTAACCTAACCATCCTCCCATTTGCCAGTATTCCCTATAACTGAGACATACACACCTACTGCTGACAACTAAATTAACTTGCTCTACCTACAAACACTATTATGATTCAAAGAAAGTTTACTGAAGGTCAGAATATAACTTGAGGATCAACTGAATCCCAGAAGCAGAACTTGAATGAAAAGTTTATTTCTGCCAATTACAGCAAGAGATTAAATCTGTATCTTAGATTGTCCTGCCCTCCCTTGCACTTTATTTTATGCAAATAGAAACATCTCACTCCTTGAATAAGCAAATAAATAAACCATTTCCTTAAGAAGTGATGGTCTCACTGAATTCTACTTTCCAAGAGAATTTAAATATTTTGTTCAATATTATCCCTCAAACCACTAAAGTACTTTGATGTCACACTTGATTACTCTCTCGGTAATATCAAAATCTCAATAGTATAATTAAAAGCAAACAAACACACCACAATAGTCTCATTTAAAGCAGACAAACACACCAACAAGCAAAAAATAAAATAAAAGCCTCCCTTCACAAACCGAAGAAAATCAATTTCAGGAGAAAACAATTCTACTTAGATATAGGAGAGGATCTAGGAAGTATTAGGACATTTAATTATCACAATTTGGAAGCAAGAAGAAGCAATGGAGAAAAGCAAGTAGATGGTAAACATGAAAATAACTGCTAAGTACTAACTCATGAGTAGATAAGAAAAATGCTAAAAATGGTCATCATTTTATTAATGATTCATCCCTGCTTTCCCAACCATTCTTCAATCATACTATTAAGATAAAATATGAATACACATGGGGCAAGCATGGGGCTTGTGCACAAAATAGGCACTTAGGAGGAGAAATTCACATTCCAACTCTAGCTACACTAGACTTATTTAAGTCATTACTCCTTTAGGTAATCAATGCCAACAGGAATTGTTTCTACACGTCAAGCCAGTCCAAAAACCTCACTTTTTAAGAGGCAGTAAGAGTTAAAATGTAACTCCCCTCTGGTGGTGGATTCAAACACACTTAACTGTCCACTGACTACAGCTCCATATTAAATGAAAATAATCTTCTAGAATAGTTTGATTATGGAGAGTTAAGGAAAAGGGAGGTCATAGAAACTGCTTTGGGGTAGCAACTAAAGCACAAGAACAACTGGTTTGTACATCATTTTACTATTCAGTAGTACACATGCTTGTGTTCAGAAATACAGTAGAGGAAAGCATGTTTAAGAATATGAGACTATAAGCAAGATCAAAGCAACACTTAAGATTGCGAATACTCTGAAAAGCTTTTGGCCCTTTATGTACACAATAGAGTACTCCTTTCTCCAGAGAACATCATTACACAAATCCAAGAGGGACCACATACTTCAGCTACAGCTACTGGGAATTAACCAAATTACATAAAATTAATGTGATGTGGCTCTTTGCAATGAATACATTTGTAACTAAATGTTGAATGCCTTAAGCTTTTTATCCCACTGAGTGAACTGCTAAAGTAATCAATTCAATGGGGTCTGTAAGAGTGGCCCCATTTTGTGTCTGATGGGCAGCTTTACTTTTATTTCCCTCCTTATTCAGATTTCTTTCTGTGTTAAAGAAAAAAATAACCAATTTGGTGTTTGAATTTAAATCTGGAATGCTGGAGTTTCAGTTATGCAAATGGGATAAAAAAAACAACAACATCAACTAGTATTTAGAGAGTGTAAGGACACAAAAGAATAAAAATAAACATAAAAAATATTAAACTGTCTATGAATAAACCAAAATTTTCCATTTATTAAAAATACAAATTTTGTAATATCCATAAAATATTTCTAAATGTTACAAAAACAAAAACTCATGGGTGTAATTTCTGTGGTTTAACCTTAGAATACAAACTAATATGGATCCTCGTTCCAGGTCCAAGTGATCCACATACAAAACTTCAGAGGCAACATAAGCCCCAAAGGAATGTAAGCAAGGCTCTTCCTACAAACAGTTGATGGGCCAAGTGGAAAAAGAAATGGCCTAGGCTTTTCTTCCTGTAAACAGGCAAATCTCTGCACTCCTACCATATCTCTGAAGTGAAGAAAAGTCACCTCATCTACCAACTGACAATGTCACTCTTTTTAGCTACCTCACAGTTTTGACAGGAAAGCCACATAAGATGATATGGTACAGATAAAAGGAATCTGTGATGGGAGTGGCAGAATTCAACTCTACTGTCTCTAACACAGAGCCAGTGCTCAACAAGTACTTGATGATGAAAGGATGAACATTTTCAAGTAACTTTTACAACCTAAGATCAAATTGCCAAGTTATTCCAATATGTAACATTATATTAACATGATATTATGGAATGTTCTAGTAGCCTATAATAATTGCCAATATCAAACCAGCAGTAAATATATTGCTTAATATTTGCCAGGCCTTGTTCTAAAGACTTCACAAATACTAACCTGACAAAAACTCCCTGAGGTAGACTCTACTATCAGAATCTACTTCTTCTATAAATCTCTACTTGCAGATGAAAAAAATTACCTAATTCACAATACAGGGTTAAATAATTTATCAAAAATCACAGCCTGTAAGTGGATTCAATTCAAACTATATATAAAACTGGCTCTGGTAAGTATGCTGTTAAACTAAAATAAATTCATCAACACATATACTCAGTGGTCAATTGGTAAGTAAGTGTATCTGCACAAACATTATAGCAGATGACCAAAATAGTATATTCAGAGGAAATCAATTCTGGAGCATTGTTTATTGTGCTACATAGTCATAGTTCTTTTATATTTTAGAGCTAATTCAACATCATTGTATCTAGTATTTAGCTTCCTTGTTCTACTCTTCTCTCTACTTTCAAAATATTTCCTTCTCCATACCCCAGATTTACTCATAATTGCATATGTTAATTAATTTTGTTTAGATCTGAAAATACTTACATATATGGAGAATTCCTGACCAAAAAAAAAAAAAAATCATAGTAGAAACACTTCGGTAAAAACACTTAAAAAAACATTTTAATAATGTACTAATGTCTTTAACCTGAAGTCAAAACTTCTGTGTAAGGGTAATTAATGCCTTACAGCAGTGGTTAGCAAACTTATTAGTCAACAGACCAGCAAATCAGGGCTCATGAGCCGCAGTTTGCAGACCACTGATATATGAATGTTTGCAGACAGTCATTAGTTCATTAACAATTTATTTACTACTGACTGCAATAAGCATTATATTAAGTACGAATGGGGCTAGACTACCAAGTAAACACATACTGTAACTATATTAAATGTTAACTAATACACAAAATATACTTACATCAGATAACCTGGCCACTTCTTTAAAAATCACTTATTTCAAATTGAAAATTGATATGTTTACTAATTGAAAAAAAAAAGTTCTGAACCGAGAGGAAAGGTAAAATTCTGGGAAGAGAAATACCAAAGACTAGAAATGAAGTTAACTCCATGTGTTCAGTAAGAAAAGTGTAAGTTTAACAAAAACTTGTAAAACTGAACTCACCACTCATTTCTACATCAGGATTTACATGCCTTCCAGCCTATTCATATGTATCACATTCAGGATTAAATGAAGAAAACTGTGTTTCTGATCCCTTGAACAGATGCTGCTGTCACTAAATCTATTCTATTGCTACTAATATGGCAACTATTACTGGTTTACAGTGAGCAGAAAGGTTTGATGGTGATCATGGTAGTGAGTTGAAACCACAAGTGGTTGCCCTAGCCAGCTTGGCTCAGTGCAAAGAGCATCAGCCTGTGGACTGATGGGTCCTGGGTTCCATTCCAGTCAAAGGTACATGCCCAGATTGCAAGTTTGATCCCCAGTAGGGGGGTACACGAGACAGATGATCAGTGATTTTCTCTCATCATTGATGTTTCTCCCTCTTCCTTCCTCTCTGAAACCAATAAAGAAATATATTTAAATCAAAAGTAGTTCAAAACTTTGGAAAATATTTCCAGCAAAACCACCTTCTCTTATCTCCATCTTCACAACCTACAACTTAGAAGAATCTTGTTGTTGCCTTTTGCTCATCTTCCTAAAATTACCCAGCCCCATCTCTGTCAATCTGTTTTGCCACCTTACACCATACACAGGCACGTGCATATGCACACACAAATGTGTGCACACATGCACACACCCTCATGAACATAACACATGCCTCCGGATATAAAAAAAAATCCATTCTGAAGCCCTTTTTAAGATCTAGGCTGAGAAACAGCACATTGAATTATAGACAGGGGCTCTGAAAATAAGTATATGGTTAATATTTCTGGGCCAAGCGTTAAACATCCTGAATCAAATCCCAGTTCTTCCCTTCATGCCTGTGTGGTCTTGAGTGGTTATTTAATCTTTCCAACCCTCACTTTTCTTATTCACTAAATTTTGGATGAAGAAATGGCTAATACACTTTCCAGTTCAAAATACTTAATTTTTGGAAAAATAAAAATGAGTTCAAAGGGAGACAGAATTATTTTGATTTATAGATAAGGTGTGTTTTTTTAATAATCCTCACCCAAGGATATGGTGATTTTTTTTAATTGATTTTGAGAGAGAGAAAGAAACAATGATATGAGAGAGAAACATCAATTGGCTGCCTTCCTTATGAACCCAGACCAGGGATCAAACTGCAACGCAGGCTAAGTGACCTGATAGATAATCAAACCCACAATTCTTTGGTGTACATGAGGAAGCTCTAAACAACTGAGTCACCCAGCCAGGGCTACAGATAAGGTTTTGATGTAATTTTTTAATAGGATCAAAAATGTCCTATCTCGTAATAGCTGGATCATAGTCTTTTACTGAGTAGTATGTAGGATTCCCTCTGCCAAAGGCAAGATTACTTTTTCCAAAGACTGGTAACATTTGAAACATTAGAGGAATACATCACTCTGCCTTCAAGCTACAGTCATGTGCCCAAAGAATGATATTCAGTCAATGAGGGACTACAGAGAGGACAGTAGGCCTCAAAATCCTTGTCACCTAGTGATTGTACAAAACATTACATGAATTTGAGTTGCTGGTGTAAATAAACCCATTGGTATGCCAGCTGCATAAAAGTATAGCACCTACAATTATGTACAACGCGTGATACTTGATAATGATAATAAGTGACTATATTACTGGGTTAAACATTTACTAAACTATACTTTTTATTGTTACTGTATTTTTTAACTTTATTTTTATTGTTGACATTATAGAAGTCCCCATTCCATTGTCCCTCTTTTGCCACTTCCACCCATTCCCCAGCATTCCTTCCCTCTGGCCATCACCACATGGCTGTCTGTGAATATGGGTTATCTCTATATGTTCTTTGTCTAATCCCTTCACCTACTTTCATCTAGTTCCCTCTCCTGCTCCTCTCTGACAGCTGTCAGTCTGTTACATATAAATATGCCTCTGTTTCTATTTTGTTTGTTAGCTTATTTTGTTAATTAGATTCCACATATAAGTGAGATCTCACAGTATCTGTCTTTCATTGACTGGCTTATTTCACTAAGTATAATAATCTCCAGGTCCATCCATGATGTTGCAAAGAGTAAGATTTCCTTCTTTTTTATGGCCGCATAGTATTCCATTGTGTGAATGTACCACTGGTTTATTATCCATTCATCTATTGATGAGAATTTGGGATGTTTCCAGTTCTTGGCTATTGTAAATAATGCTATAATGAGCATAGAGGTGCATACATTCTTTCAAATTGGTGTTTCAGGATTCTTAGGATATATAGCTACAACTGGGATTGCTTTCCAGTGTACTCTTTTTACTTATTTTTAAAATATTTGCTGTCAAGTAATATGCCATGTTATGTTGCCATATATGTTTCCCATTTCTCTTGATTGCATCATTTTCTCTTGTGCAATCTCATATCGTTTTGTACAGTAACATACTATATAGGTTTATAAGTGAGAAACAAAAGGCTGTGATGTTCTCCCAAAGAAATCGCCTAACAATACATTTCTCAGAACATTATCCCCATTGCTAATCATGCATGACTGTATCTGATTTCTAGTCTTGCTGCATTAATTTTAAAATATGCTTCCTGTAACCAAGTGTATTTCTTAAAATGTGTTTTGAAGAAAAGTCACACCAGGACCAAGATCCAATAGCATACATGTCTTCTCTCCATCATACAAAAGTCAGAGTCTACATACTTCTACAGGATCACCTATATTTTTTGCTTAATAATTTTTGTAATGTTAATGAGAGAAAAGTGAAACAGGGAGGGTATGTGATTAATCTCTTCAATCTGCAAGTTGAATAAGCTGGAAACAGCATACACATGGAGTGCTGAGAGAACATTCTACTGATGGCATATGTATGCTGATTTTAATAAAGTCCCTGGAATAAGAGAAAGTAATAAATAATTCCCTTATCATCATACTAATGAAGACTGACTAACAGCACAATTAAAGAGTATGCTGACCTCAGGAGACAAGAGAGAAGTTAACAGCCCACATGCAGGGGATACATTAAGCTACACAGGAAAACAACAAAGTAGATACAGTTATTTGATGCAATACAAAGTGTAAAATATTTTAGTTAGCATTTCTTTTTTTAAATATACTTTATTTTTTTATAGAGAAGAAGGGAGAGGGGTAGAGAGTTAGAAACATTGATCAGAGAGAGACATTGATCAGCTGCCTCCTGCATGCCCCACAGTGGAGATGTGCCCGCAACTAAGGTATATGCCCCTGACCAGAATCGAATCCAGGACCTTTCAGTCCGCAGGCCAACGCTCTATCCACTGAGCCAAACCAGTCTCGGCAAGTAAGCATTTCTTGGAGCTGTACCATACATGATCCAGTTTAGTTCAGTAAGAAATCAGTTAATATTCAAGTCAAACTGGCACCAAATCAGAGCTATTTTACACCAGAGTACCTGCCTGCTAAATGTTTAAAGACACCAAATTGATGGTTCAGTAAAAAATGGCTTTAAAGAAACTATTTAAAATTATTTCAAAGCTATGTCATAATTTTACACACATCACTGAGAAAAAAGAGAAAAGGGTAAAAAATTTACTCTACCTATGATTTTTGGACTATCACAGTCAACAGCCTGCAATGTACTTCAAATAAATCTTGTGAAATTTAATGAGATTTGTGAATAGTTTCTCCATATTTGTTTAAATAGATTTTTTTAATGGCTTCCCAGCAAGGCTTTACACAAATAAATAAAAGGAGATGCAATCTGATTATACAAAGAAAAAGCTCATAATGCACAGGACACTTCCCAACCCCAAGATCCATAACTCCCCCGAGTTTCACCACCAACTACATTTAACCTGTGTTTAGCTCACATCTTTTCCCACAGAGCACAGGCTCCTCTTCATGCTGGCTCAGTCTTAGTGACTCCACCCACTGCAACATCCTCAAATAGAACACCTAGGACTGATTTCTATTTTTCACCTTTGTATCACTAATAGCGAGAACAATAGCTTTCAATCACTATATACCATACACTTTTACCATTACTTCAATTCAATTCACTACAACATCCTGCAGGGTATTTGTTTGTTTGAAAAAGGTACTGAAGATACTCGGATCTTCCAAAATCATGGCCAAGACCCTGGAAGAGCTGTCTTTAACCTTCTCCTAAAACATTTTAAGAGCTTCTACACTTACTCTATTTATCCAATTTATTTGTAGAATACATACGTATCTTCCAAAACACTATTCAATGTATTTTTTTGAATAAAACCTATATTGGTTGCATCTATTTTCTATTACAATATCTTGCAAAGTGGACTTGTCTTAAGGCAGGGGAAAAGGATCCCATGGCCAGCTAGGTTCCAGACATGCTTACAATACATCCCTCTTGGAATCTCACCATATACATTACATATTAAAATCTCCTTAGTGTTGAAGTACAATAATTAGTTTACCTTTCTTTAATATAACATATCCCATACTTGTTTGATCAAGAGAACTTTTTTTCCCAAAGCAGGATATAATGATGCAATTTTGGTAATGTTATTATCACATACCAACTGCAAACACTCCTCTGGCTTTCAATTTCCTCTTCCATCTGTAGGAATCCGTGGTTATCCATTTCCCACTAGTTTCCTTTATCTCTGATGTAGACAGTCTGTGAGTACATTATACTTAAGTTTTTTCACAACCCAGATGCTCATGTGATCTCTCTAACCATGTCTGCCTCCTCTCTCTGTACAGTTAAATCCAACTTAGTCTTCAAAGCCTGATAAAAGGCAAAACTGATCCATTAGTCTTCCATCAAACTTTTCCAATCATGACATCCTACACTTTCCCATGGCCAACATCTTTCCCAAGTAGAGAGCAATCTCCTTAAAGGAAGTATCTATGTTTTGTCAGAATCGGTGCTTTTTTCACTTCCAGCAAATGTGCATGAAGTAGGATCTGAATGAGTTAGTGTTAAGGGCCATATTACTGATTATCTGACACAAAGAAATGTCCAATTAAAGAAAAATATAAAGTGCAAGTCACACACTAGAATACTGGTATGTTTTGAAAAAGCATCCTGAAGCATACAGATCCTGGCATCTTGTCCTTGGCCAGTGCTGTACCTAACACAATCGTTCCCAGTTTTTCGTCATCACTGCCAAGACTTGAGTGGTTGGATGTCAAGCATGTGTTCTTTGGCCAGTTAAAGACGGCATACATATTGCAGCAGCCATGGAGTGCTTTGGGTCCAGGAATGGCAAGATCAGCATGAAAATCTTCATTACTGATTGTGGACAACTCTAATAAATTTGACTTGTGTTTTATCTTAACCACCAAATCATTCCTTCTATAGCTCAGGAGAGTAGCCCTTCACCCCCATCTGTTTGGAATGTTGTATAATCTTCATGCTCTTGCAGCAATTCATTGTGCTCCATATTTTCTTTATCCCTTCCTAGTCTAGGTAGATTGCAGAGTTAATGATTATGAAACAAAAACTAAACAACAACAAAAATGGAAGAAGCCAGTGAGCTGCTACTGTTTATTCTGATCCTCTTCAACCATGGCATTCAAAATGATATAAAAACAAAGCTTTAAGCCATTTTCTATAGAAGAGAAAAAAGCACCAAACCACCAACAGGATTTTCATCAAGAAGAAACAGACATCTATTTTCCAGTCAAAGATATTAAAACTTAAATAATTAGTAATAAACAATAAGTTATTTGTTAGAGTTAAAAATGCTTCTTTAGTCTTTATGTAAACCAAAATCATTTATATATTGCTCTAAATGTAAAATAAATAAAAATTAAATCAGTGTAGACATAGTAATTGTGTGTGTGAAACATATATATGGCCATTTTGAGGCCTCCTGCTGTATGTATGGACTTGAAGGGCTTTATCACTTGAGATTTATAAATTTATTTGGTTAAATTGTTGTGCAGGCCTAGCCAGTTTAGCTCAGTAGATAGAGACAGTGGATAGCGCTTTGGCCTGTGGACTGAAAGATCCCAGGTTCGATTCTGGTCAAGGGCATGTACCTGGGTTGCTGGCACATCTCCAATAGGAGGCATGCAGGAAGCAGCTGATTGATGTTTCCCTCTCATCGATATTGATGTTTCTAACTCTTTATCTCTCACCCTTCCTCTCTGTAAAAAAAAAAAAAAAAAAAAAATCAGTAAAATATATTTTTAAAAAATTGTGGTACAAATGAGAAAAGTGAAAAGACTAATTCCTCATAAGCCAATTAGTTTAACCTTGAATTTGTAGCATTCTCTATAATCTTAACTTTGGTCTTCTAGCTGCCCTACCGAGAGAGAGAGAGAGAGAGAGAGAGAGAGAGAGAGAGAGAGAGAGAGAGAAAGAGAGAGAGAGAGAGAGAGAGATATTCCCCAACCTTACCATAAAATCAAAGTATATAATATAAGCATGACAAATGTTCTTTAAGAATGGGGGCAGAGAGGGGTGTGAATCAGTTTGCATTCAAATGTAAATCACACACAAACCCACTAATCTAGCTAAAATAAAGTGCTTCCTGCCTTAAGGCCAACTTGTGGAAAATTGGACATCAATTACTTTTCAAAGCCTACCTGTAAAAAGATGTGGTAACTTCCTCCTTTGATGCTTGAAAAGATGTATAGACTTAATACATGTCTGCTTCCTTGCCATCACTAAAGATCTTTCCTCACCAACCCTTTCTTTGTCACACAATCTGAGCATCATTTCTATAATTATAATGAGCAAAGAATTTTTAATAAATATAAGCAAACCAACTTTTATTTACTCCATATTTAATATTTTTCACTCAATTTGTGACCTATTTTGCATTACAATACAGTTGAAAATAGAAACTATACCAGGTATTCAAAAAAAAGAAATTTAATGTAAGAAGTTATAATAGCTGTTGAAAGGCTAAAAGAGTAAAACAAAAACAGTGGACTAATAGAAAGCAAATAGTAGCAATACACTAATTAATGATTATCAAGTGCTACTATATATATATGCTACTTTACTAAGCACTGCCCAAAGAAGAACAAGGACTAATACATGCAATGTCCCAAGACAGTATATGATTAATTACACATGAATGATATTGGAAAGAATCTTAGAAAGAGCCAAAACTAGGAATTAGAAGACTGAAGTTCTAGTCTGGCCACTATCTGATTCTCTTTAGGCCCTTCCAAAGATGTAAGACTGAAGACTTTTTGTAGATGACCAATAAAGCTCTAACATCCTATGATACTTTACAGTTCAGACAAAGGAGGAGTCACAGGAAGGCAGAACAATATGAAAAGAATGTGAGTTCTAGAGGCAGAGGTGGGTGTGCATTCAATTTCTACATTAGAATTTCTTCCTTACATGGTTAGAATTAGAGATGATGTGTTTAAGGCATGCAAGTATAATTAGTACTGCAGAATGGCAACTACAGAGTAAAAAAGAAAATACTGTTCTTCAGAGAAAGTAAGCTATATCATCAAATATAATATGAATCCCCACCTCTCAAATATTTAAATGTATATATTTATTATTGCTTTTAGTAAATATTAAATATTCTACCAAATTCTACTGTATACCCACCCACCTGGTTCTGGTGATGGGTTTATTATCACCACTGTCACTGACTGACTGACTTAAATTAACAACATTGAGTTGATGGTATAACAGAAATATGTGGTGAATTGCCATTTTGTATTTCTAAGTATTATCTGTTTTTCTCCTTCCCCTAACCCTTAAGGCACTAGAATGAGATCTGGATTCCAATGGCTACATACTGACAAAATTGTCAAACTTTGAGTTAGTACAATTCTATTTATTTTCTTATGTCTAGCCCTCTTTGGTAGCTATTCTTTACAATTCAAACCTGAATTGAAATATCATGACAGAGATTCAAAGGGTTCAACAACACATAACATGCAAAAAATAAATTACTGCTTTTGGGAATTTTAATATTTTGAGAGAATGCAGGTTTTACTACGAAGTGAGGTGATTTCAATTTCCTCTTTTATAGGCATTTTATCTACCTTTGACAGAATTTTATACACTGTTAGAAGAATAAGACAAATTTAGCTTCACCTTTTAATTTTATGTCATATAATATAAAATATTCTAAAAATATGTGTCTTTACCCTCATTTATCATTAAATGAAAGCAATCATTAAAAAGTATGACAATAAAGCTCTAACATCCTATTAAAACAAGATTTCCAGGTATTTTTCATCCACTACTAAAAGGAAGATGAGTGTTCCTTTTTCAACTATTCATTCCTTACTGAAATATCAAAATTAAACATAAACAAAAAGAGTAAGCAAAGAAGGGAAGGAGATATTATTTTATGAGAGGACAGTATGTTAGCATTCCAATTTCTGGATATTTCACTTCAGTTATGAGAACTGAGTTTTAGAATAGGACAGATCATTTACAGCAACTATTGCCTTTTAATTTCATTTTATACAAACTTTTAAAATATATACATCTATTTAAATTACAATTTATATTATCAACTTTCTTCAATTGCATGGTGAATCAATAAACACAATTTTAATACAACAAAGCTAAATAACCACAAAGAAAAATAAGTTTAATATTTTTATATTAAATCACATTTTTTAAAATCTTTATTGTTGAAAGTATTACAGATGTTTCCTTTTCCACCAATTGACCCCCTCCTTCCAACTTCCTATCCCTACCCAGGCCATCACTGTACTATGATCTGTGTCCATGGGCTTTGAATATATGCATATAACTTCTTTAATTAAATTTTTCCCACTTACCCTCCTTCCTCCCCTCTAAGAATCTTCAGTATGCTGCATGTTTCCATGTCTCTCTGGATCTATTTTGTTAGTCCGTTCATTTTGTTCACTAGATTCCACATACAAGTGAGATTACGTGATACTTCTTTATCTCTGACTGGCTTATTTTGCTTAGCAAAATATACTAGGTCTCCCCATGCTGCCTCAAAGGGTATGAAATCCTTCTTTATAGTTGCATTATATTCCATTAAGTAAATGTACCATAGCTTTTATATCACATTTTGAGGAGTGTCCCTTAATATGTTTACAACATAAAACAAAATATAAACAACAAAAATCCTCTAGTTACTTTTTCATAAGTTACATAGCAAATTACTGTTTCTCTAATTTTTTCAATGCCAACTAAATAGCCTTTTAAGATTTGATTTTGGATAACTCTAGACTGTTATACTGAATATGCTGTAAGGTAACAAAATAGTAGCTTATTGAATACTTTATAGTCTCAATTTTTAAAACAAGGGGAAAATGATCAGGGTTTGAGAGGCAATTAATTTTTAATGTAAAATAGTCTAAATCTTCTCTTTATAGATTGTCAAATAAATTAAGCATCCTGGTCAAGGTCACACAGTTGGTATAGTATAGAGAAAGGGCCCAGTGTTTAGAGTCAGACAGACTTGGGAACTAATTTACACTCTATTCCTTACTATGTTATGCTATACATGTTACTGCATCGTCATAGGCTTAGTTTCGGCAACTGTAAAAATGCTTATATTGATAAGCATTTCAAATGCTGCTGTGCTGAATAAGTTGGATAGAGTATTACCATGGTAGAGAAAAAGGATGGCAAACTATGTGAAGGTCCATCCTAATTAAAGGAATAGCTACATATAATCCAGGTTTCTTGTCTTCTTGCCTAAAACTCACCAGGATAATACTCTGTTTAACTTGCTAATGGCTTAAAATTTTAAATATTTTTTACACATAATTCTAAAATTTATCTTATATGAATCTCATAAATTCAAAACCATACTTTTGTCATCAAACTATTAAATTAGCATAATGAACTAACCTGAAGCAACTTTAACAAAGCTTTACCATTTTATTCATTAGCCTCTCCTTTTTATTCCTAAGTGAGGAAATATTTTTCCCAAATCCAACCTTTTTAATAGCATTAGTGGGTGAGTGTAATCCTCTCTGAAAATACAATGGACTGCTAACTTTTATATTAAAGAGAAATGTTTTTTAGAAGCAACTAAAATATCTTAATTGTGATTAGCAAGTGGTCTTTTTCTTGAACAATTACTTTAATAAAATGATTTTTTTAAAGTTGCTTTTTCTTCCAAATAAAGTATCTTTATATACTCTAAGAAAAGAATCCTTTCAATTTTATAAGAGAAACTATACTTCAACTTAATCCCAAAAAAATGTCATATTATTTATCTTTAATTCTTCATTATGCAATAATATTAACTTATGAAGAAGTAGCAATAGTTTTCTTAGTTCTCAAATTATCTCATAAAATCATGTTTATATATAGACAAATGCGAAAAGATGAAAAGAAAATTACACAAAGTCCTTTACAACTTAATTTACCAAAGAAAAAGAACATGCATACATACATATTTTTCCATTTCCATGGTTTTCCAAAGATAAATTTATTCTATTATATATGGTACCAATAGATGAAGGGCTTTAGAGGTTTTTACTCAAGTTTTGCTAATCACAAAACTTAATTCCAGATACTTTTTTCATTGTGTGAAAATATGACCAACACACAGTATTCCCAGTTGCCAGAAGTAAGTGGAAACATCCAAATAAATTACAAGGGACAAAAATTAAGTTGGATCCAACAATGACTATTCCTTTGGAGTATAGTACAGTGATATTTCACCCCTTAGAATCATGGACCATTTGTTAAATGTCCTATTATTGCTAACCATGGGCATTCTCTAATGCTCTTCCTGAATAATAGAAAACAAAAATGTTGTGAAGATTAAAAGCAATGTGAAAGTCCCAGATGAATCAAATACATGCAGTAACAACTGCCACTTCAATAAAAGTACATTCTAATACCCTTTCTTTTCTTTCCCAAGAGGTTCAAAGATAAAATGTATATTGATTTTGCCAGCAGAAAGAAATGGCCATCTCCAAAAGCCAAAAACACAAAATAAGATCTCAATCTCTGCCAATAAGCAATGAAGCATGTAAATACCAAGGAGGTATCTATCGAGATAGAGTCACAGGACAGTGCCCTACCACATTACTCAGAGAATTAAACAGGTGTCCCTCCAGAAATTCAGAACCAGATTCTCTTGCAAGAAAAAGAAAGGTGCTCCTTTCAAAAGGCCTCATCTTGCTGAAAAATGCCAGACCCCATTTCTCATTCTTGAAACTGTGATTGTAAGACAAATTCAATTCTGAGGAGTAGACATTATCTCCAATTCCCAGGTAAGGAAACTGACTCTATGCACAATGACAGTCAGTAGTATGCAGTAGAATCCAAACCTAAACTTCAAAAGCCACATCCTTAGCAAAATGACCATAACAGGCTCCATACTACTGTATTCTGCCATTTTAGAATGTTCTTATTCTCCACCTTGGTCTCAAAAGAATTAAGGCAAACATGAATTATTTCTTTGTGTGTTTGTCATATGACTAAATAGACTTCAATTGGCTTGTAAATATAGTAGAGGATAACTAACTGAATATAAATATCCATTCAAGTATCTCTTACCTCTTTTCTGATTTGTCTGTGATTTTCTTTTTTTCCACTGGTGATTACTCAACAATGAAAACTTAAACACACCACTATAAAACCAATGGGAAAAAAGGGTCTGGTGAAAATCCATCTGTTCATATTTTTAACTCCATAGTAATGGTTTTTATGTATATATATGCTGCATGAAATTTTAGAGTTCAGTTCCCTCTGAAGACCATATATCAGCTCCACCTGGTCCACGTAAACTCTGTTTTTAATGGATACCTGAAAGTACTAAGCAAATTATTATTATTATTAATTTACTAAAAGCCCGATGCATGAAGATTCATACAATAATGGGCCATCCTTCTGTCTGCATCGCCATGGCAACAACGCAAGCATCCCAACCTGCCCCCAGCTGCTCAGTGCCTGCCTGCATATGCAAATTAACCACCATATTTGTTGTGTTAATTTGTATACTCACTACTGATTGGCTGGTGGGCATCACAAAGGTATGATCAATTAGCATGTTACTCTTTCATCAATGTCGATTCTTTATACATTTTCAGCCTGGCTCAGAGGCTCAACTCCTTCTGCCATTTCTTCCCTCCCTTGGAGCACTTTTTACTTTTAATCCTTACCTGAGGTTATACTTATTTATTTAGAAGAGAGGTAAAGAGAGAAACATTAATGTGATTGTGGGTATGTGTGAGTGCTCTACGATGGAAGGGCATCTTCTCCTGGCTGGGTCCTGCCTTGTACTCTGATCTCTGGCTACTTGCAATCCTGCGCTTCAAATATTTGGTAAGTCATATTCATGTCATATTTATATAAATGTCATGTTATATAAACATAAATATTATATAAAAACAGCATTCTAAGTATGACTTTAATATTTTCAGAAACATGAGCATAACTGTCAGTACTCTAACCCCAAACAATCATATGACATCTTTCTGTCACTTTCATATCTCTTTTCCATACATCCTTCCTCCTTCCTGGACATTATCTCTATGACCACAAACACCTGGTAGCAACATCCCATGTAATTATAAAAAGAGTTTCCTCTTAAAATTCTCCATCCCTAATACCAATAAAAAATGCCAGTGTCCCAATCTGTTCATTCATTTGTTCAATGAAGAATAACTGAACAAACCTGACTTGCTCTGTAGACTTTAAATTTGCTCTGTAGACTTTAAGTGTGCAGATTACCTGTTTAAGCTAACACCTTAATTGATAGATTATGGTAACATTATGATTTAAAAAAGAACAATTGCACTTAATCCTCCTCCCCACATTCACACTATTCTGGGCTTTATAATAAATCTATCTAGTATCATATCAGCATATATATATGAAAGGAAGAGGTGAAAAGATAGTGCCTCTCTCTTATGAAAAAGAGAACTCAAGTCCAATTTTCTTGGTGGGGATATGGCAAAGATCATAGTCTAGAAAATTAAAAAGCACAGGCATCACTTGATGGCTATAGCCACTGTTCTTCTCTCCCACCTCCAATTTATAATCGTTTAATTTCTATAGGAACAGGCATTTTAGAGTTATACTCTTACCATTTAAGATTTTTTTAAAAATCATCCTATCTTTCAAGTTATGTATCCAAAATGACCTACTCAGTATGACTCAATCTCCTCTGACTCCCAGCAGAGTTTGCTCTTCCAGTTACAGTTTAGTAACTGGTACTAAAGGTATTGGTTTGCACTGAAACTTGAGGTCAAGGGCTGGGACTCTATTAGCTCTACATTCCCCAAGGGAATATAGCATGTATTAAGCACTTAATGAATAAGGAAAGAAAAATTATCAGATATAATTCATAAATTCATCATTTGTTTTTATACTTGATCCTCACCTGTGATCACCAAAGTATTCTCTGAGAGAAAACAGTTTTATTTCCATTTTTAAAAAGACTATTTTAAGTTTTTAAAAAGCAAGAATCATTGATTTGATGATTGCTCTAAGTACTTGCTTCAAACCCCCAAATGTTAATTTTTATAATAGTTAATGCTGATAGTTCTTGGCAACATCTCTATGAATAAAGATTAAAAATATAATTTGTATTATTTTAAAAGAATGCCCTCATACCACTAGAAAACTGGAACAGTGTTCATTGACGTCATTCATACAAAAGTAATCAGAGAGAAAATTATCTAAATGGACTTTGAAGATTAACTTCACTTAGAAAATTGAACAAGATAAATCAAATAAATATGAATTAACTGTTCCCTCAATTAGGTTAAATGTTAAATATTGAGACTTACCCTGTGCAACTTTTGCTCTGCTAGTTATAATGATTGTCTATAAATTTTTCATTCAGGCACTCAACCAATATTTAATGGTTTCAGCTTGTTTCTCTCTCTAAACTATATCATTCTTGAAGAAAAACCTTGTACCTAATTAATGCACAACCTTACATATAATTAACAGCATGTAAGCAGTATGGAAATAAACCTTTCTACTCCATACTACTGTAACATAAAAAGGAAGAATTCCAGGATCAGTATGGAAAGTTGTACAAGAAAACATTCTTGTTTTTATGTTGAGGAGCCAGAAACTTTCAAATTCCACAAATCTGAAGTCGCTAAAATGGAAATCCTCATTAATCCAATTTTGTCTCTCCCCAACCCCAATTAGCCTTCTCCAACGCACTGCAAATCAATCCTCAGAGATTTCTCTTAAACAGGCCTCCTAAGACTGCCTCCTTCTTGAAATCTAGACATCCATTTCCTCAATGTGGTCAGTCACTTCTGGAACCCAAGAGCTAACTCATCACAATGCAATATTTAATAACCAATAATCCCAGGTATTTGTGTTTGTTAATTCCTATAAATCACTGAAGCAGAATATCTTGCTCTGTAAAATAGGGAGGAAAGGAAGACCAACAACTTAAAAAGACGGTACATTGGCTAAGGACAGCGATTTTCAACCGGTGTGCCACAAGAATTTATAAAACATGCAATACCTGACTGTGTAGTCAGGGGAACTGAACTCTTTTTCCTTAGATTGCAACGAAAAAATAACAACAGCCAACACAACAATAGCCATTGGTGTGAATGAATCAAAAGTATACATATTTTCATTTGTCAGATCAGTAAAGATACATTATTTGGTGTGCTGAAAAATTTTAGTAATTAGTTTATGTGTGCCATGAGATGAAGAAGGTTAAAAATCACTGGTTAAGGAGAATCAGCATTTACATCTAAGTTCCAACTTCACACCTCTACTATCCCTTTCTTTTCTCATCTCCAACTGAGCTACCCGGCCAGAGCCAGGCTATTTTTTAAACCAACAAAATATATAATTTCTCCATGTTATATCAACTGCTTTTAGGTGAAAATTTTCATTTTTTTAATTATTACATTTTTTCAGTGTAACATAAGTAGTTACCTCGAACTTATTATCTCCTAAGTTCAAAACAAAGCCCTGCACCATGACAGCAACCATGAGGATAGAAAACAAATTAAGGTATTAAGGTACAGACCTTCCTCTCCAATACTTTATATTTTATCCCATGTGTCATATTCATGACCAATTTTATTTTTAAATTATTTTTAAAAATTTAACATCTTACAACCAACCAGAAGGGACTAAATTCTGCAAATATAAAAAGCAGTATCTTCTTTAAATGTTAACTTTCTCAAGGTAAATGCAAAATTTAAAATATTTCAGTTGAAGATTTATTTATTCCTTATCTTCTTTTCACATCTTACACTTTTGTATGGTGCCACATGTACTTAAATACTTTGTTCAAAAGTGTACTGATACATTAGAGGTATGTTTAGCTGGCCCTTTTGTTCTGTTACTGGAATCACTGTTGGTTCTGAATAATGTTAGTTTTTCATAAGAAAGCATAAAATAATAAGCCTCAAATTTACATTATTATATACATTTCTCCCTCCCATTTTTAAATAGGATAATGAATCTTTTAATCACTTTCCTCTGTCTTCTGTCTACATTAAATGAGTAGTTAAAATAAATTGGTGAATTATCAATATGTCTAATAATTTATAATCTTTTCTGTCCTTAGTATGGTACGGATTTTCTGTTCATCAATTTGGCTATATCAAGATTTTTATTGAAAACACATTTTACAAAATGTAACAAAGGCACATGTAGGGATTCCTAATAGAGATTTGTTACTAGATCCATATGCATATACAGTTATTTTGCTATCAAACCAGAGTCAATACCCCAAGTTAACTTTTTTAAAAATTATCCAATGTGAGTAGAGTTTCACACCAACCAGGAGAAAGAATGTGTTCAGGTTACAATATTAAAGTCTATGATGCCCAATCTCAGCTATTGTTCATTCTGAAAAATCACCACTAGCTGGATGATTTACAACAGGTTGCTAATTATATGAAAGCATGTAAACATTGCTAGAAATTTCAAATTCCTAACTGCTAGAAGTATGGCTACACATGCTGTGAAAGTGAAGCAATAATGATCTCTGGCCAATGCAGAAGGCAAATATTTGGCTAACAAGGCTGCTTTTTTCACCAGTGTTTGTATTCACTGATATCCAATAAGCCATATCCACGACAAATTTCCATTTAAACGTTAAGGCTGGTGAAGTTAAACTGAAATGAAATGATTGCAGAATTTTAATGATGGAAGTAGTCAACAGACCTGTTTTGAAATAGCCCTTTGTGCTGGGAATTTTTGCCCAGTGGGATTGTCTGGTCCCACATGAGCAGCATAGAAATCTTAAGGTTGTGTCCTAGTGGATTAAGTCATGGAGTATGAGAGAGACAGGGAGGTCACAGAAAATGGGCACTGAACTAAATACTTTTAAGTATATTAATTTGTTCAGTATTCTCTTTAATGCTGTAAAGTAAATGTTATAACTGCTATGGTTTTCACACATGAGGAAACAGAAGCTGTGAAAGATTAATTTTGCCAGGGTCACTCAAATAGGAAGGGGTGGGATTTGAATCCAAATACTTCTGATTACAGAACCCATCCTAGCCCTGCTGTGTGCCTTCCACAAGTTGATTAATCTTTCTGAGACTCAGTTTTCACATCTTTAAAATGAGTTCTAAAGATACTTTCATGTTATTATTCACTCCTGATTATTGTAGTTGTGTTGTCTTCTTTCTAATGCCTTTATCAATGCATGGTGGAAGGTTGCTTAATAGAGGTAAGATATATTAATGTTCCAAAGGGAAAAATCATTAAAGAAATGGATTTGGCTCTAGCCAGCTTGGTCCAGTGAATAGAGCGTCAGACTGTGGACTCAAGAGTCCTGGGTTCAATTCTGGTCAAAGGCATATGCCCAGGTTGTGGACTCCATCCCCAGTAAGGAGCAAGCAAGAGGCGGCCAATCAATGAGTCTCTCTCATCATTGATGTTTCTATCTCTCTCTCCTTCTCCCCTGTCTGTCTGAAATCAATAAAAATACCTTTTTTTAGAAAATAAAGAAATGGGTTTGTTAGCTACCTTCACTCCAAGTTAGAGAGTTAGAGGTCTCCATCTGCCCAAGAAGATAATTTGTCAGTGATCCAAGTTCAGTGATTTAATCCAATGAGCACATCATTGGTCATTGTATTTAGGATATGTTTTGATTTGGTTGTGAAGTCCAAAATTATTTATTGTTTGTGGACTGTGTTCAGCTCACCTATAGTGTGCAAATTAGGAACCAGTAGTTTAGAACACAAACAGCATCACACAAGATTGCTCTAATAATTAAATGAGTCATTATATATAAAACACTTAGAACAGTGTCTGGCATGCAGCATGCTTTATAAAGTACTACTTATTTTGATTATGTTGGATATTGCACCCCTTCATCAATGAGACATACAAAACATTACATAATTCCTGACCACCAATATTAATTGCTATGTAAAGAATGCATATTTAATCAGAAACATAACTTTTATTTATGTTTATTATTTGTCTTATTAGTGATTATTTGTTACACATTGATTGTATCTGAAATGGATCATTTTCAACATTTTTAAATCATCTTCTATCTAGAAAATTTAGAATGTATTATCATTGTTTATCACAAGTAACCAGAAATAATTCCTCTTAAAATTCTGTTAATACATGAAATAGTGTTCAAAAGAAATTAAATTCTGTCCTACTTTTCCATACAGAAAAGTTGTCTATAATTGGTATTCAGTAAATATTTATGGTCAGAACAAATGAATATATAAATGAATGAATAACTCTTTTAAAATGAGGCATGATTCCATAGTAGTGAAGTATCCAAAACAATACAAAATAAAGGAGAAAACCAAAATTCCAACTTCACTCAAGAATATGCAATCTAAAGTGCAAACACTACATTCTCAAATTCATTGATGGAAAAAGCCCTGTAAAATATAAAAGCTAAGGAAAATTTGGCAAACCTCCATTAAAGAAAGTGGACATCACAGAAGTTATGGAAGGAAATATCCAAATTAGTTATCACTGAAGTGAAGGAACTATGGTCTATATTTTCAAGTTTTCTGATGAAGCAATGAAACATTAACAAAAGGCTCCAGAGAAAAAGGCAGCTGCACTGCCCACAAGTAAGTCTTCCTCTCAGAAGGTTAATCTACATGTTCCCTCAAATCTGTCATCATTTCAGGCAATGAGAGAATTTCCTGGATGAAAACAATAGATACCATCTAAATTCCTCAGCTTGAATGGGAAAGGTGTGGTTTTGACACAAAACCATAAATATCTGTTGACCTGGGGAACTGTTCATTCCTTTTAACTTTCTCTATTCACTTGCTGTGGAGCTACATCGCTTCTCTGCCACCATGCCCTTCCAGGTTGCCTCCTCCCGCTCCTCATGTGAACTTTCCTTCAAAAAAACTCAGATTGTAGAAAGCTTCCCAAGGAAGTCTTCAGTTTCATTTCTTGGAAGAAATTGAATCTTTAGAAAATCAAGTGAGAAGAAACCCAACAAACCACTCCAAGTTAGGATTTTCACTGGGTCTTCTCCATGCTAAAGGAAGCATCTGGTATATGCCCAGAGTCAGAAGGTTTCTGGTTTTGAGTCTTCAGCTGACTCCCTCTAGAGAGTAGATTATACCTTTAATCTCTGCTCTGGGTTTCCCCATTTACCAAAAACGGGAACCAGAGGTTTTCTTCAGTTTATATTTAAATACTTTTATTACTCTGTCCACTTCCTTCTCCTCACTCTGAGGAAAACAACAAAGCAAGTTTTTTGCTTCTCTTCTACAATCACTCTCCGTCACCCCACATGCCAACCGTTTCCTCTCATGTGTCCTTGCGATAAATTCAACTTTGGAAACTACTTAGAACATGGGTCATGAACCCAGCTGTTATCAACCTTACTGTGAGCATTTTCTTTACTATTTTATGGTTTCATTGTTCCTCTCCCAGTTGATAGGTAGGCAATCATTCATTCAACAAATGCCCAGGATGAGTCTAGACGCCATACTGGCCAGATCACCAGGGAGATCAGTGAATTCCAGCAACTTCATAGTGTGGACACTGTCCTCAGAGCTGCCAGCTTTCAAGAACTGTCTTTCATGAGAGCTAAAAATGGGTATAATCTTAATAAATGTGCTCATTTGAGTGTATTTGGCATGATGGTTATGATTATAAGCAACATCAGACTTCTTCCATGCTACACTGAAATCATTATATTCATACAACTTAGAAATTCTGAAACGTGTTTACATTCCTTGGATATCCTACAAGATGCTGACTTTTCATCAGGGCAGTAGATCCAGACTGGCAAACCGAAATAAGTATGTGAATCTTCTAGCATATGCTCCCTCCTCTGAGACTGGTGCATTCTGTATCAGCTGGCCACTCTATTAGCCTCAGGTCCCTACTATCCTCTATGTGAGCCACACAACTGGTTTACGGAGTATCTATAATAATAAAAGCATGATAGGCTAATTAGACTGGACAGTTGAATGACCTTCCAGATGAAGCCAGGGCTGTGAGGGTCAAGGCAGCCACCACGGCTGCGAGGCTAAGCTCCTTGAACAAATTTCATGTATCAGGCCTCTAGTACGGTTAATACAAGGCTAAGAGGTGTCAAGGCAGAGAACTTCAGGCACTTCCAAACCAATGTTAATACTAACTACTCTTTCTTTTCATGGCAGAAACTGCTTTCAGCCTCAAGTCAATTTTAGCTAGATGACCAGTTTAGAAAGCATTATTGTGAAAAAAGTTTTACTGATGCTATTTTCTCTTAATGACTCATCTTCAGCTGCACAGGCTTCTGAAGACAGGGCAAATCATACCAATAAGAAAGGTGCAAAATCGCTATTTTAATAAAGATCTTGGCATCATGGGGTTTCATACTATCTCTTATTTAAATTTTCCCTTAGATAATTCTGAGGTGACAAAGACATCGTGGCTATGTGTTGGGGGATGGATGTACTAGTATATGAAGGGTGCAATTGTATAGTACTGTAAATGTAATAACTTAAAACTTTCTTAATACACTGGCTTCCTTTCTGGTCTTACAGAGCACTTCAACTCAAACAAGAGAATTTAAAGTCTAACACAAAATCTAAATGACCTAATTAGCCCATTCCTCATAATAGCATAGCTGGATTCCCAGGAAATCTTTTACTTTCCTTGGTACCATTTTAATCAATGCAGGACTATTCAAGATATTTCTAGAATAAAAGGTATGTCATCTAAATAATATTAGACCTTTCAAATGTTCCTTCATCAGTAGAGGCAAGTCATGACTCAACCATCAAAAATGACCCTGATGAGCCAAATAATTTACTAAAGAATGAATGTCAGCAAAACACTAGTTTTCTCTCTCTCTAAAATGTAAATCCAAATTATCTGCCTCTTCCTTGTAACAACCACTTTTGTTCATGTGTCCTTGCGATAAATTCAACTTTGGAAACTAGTTAGAACATGGGTCATGAACCCAGCTGTTATAAATCTTACTGTTGAGCATTTACTTCTCAATTATTATCATCAGCCAAATCATAAATGATGTTAATTTCTGTTTCTAATTAACAATGTCACCTACTTTCTTATTATTCCTATCTAGAATAAGCTAGAAGGAAAGATTCATTAAAGTAAATTATTTAATTATTTCCACTGTCCTAGGGATATATGAGACCTTAAAAGGAGAAAAAAAAAAGTTAAAAAAGCATCACTTTCACAGAAAAGTGCCAGCCAAGAGCAAAGGAACATAGGATTTTTAGCTCATAGGTTTAAGATAACATCATCACCAATTTTTTACCCAGTATTTACTAGAGAGCACTTTCTAACTAAACATTTTATATATTGTTTAACTTAATTTTCATGAAAATAAATGAGAGAGGTATAGTTAATATTTCCAATTTAGAGATAAGGAAGCTGAGGTCTTAGTTATTTAACCAAGATTAAAACAGGTAAAAGTGCCAAAGTGAAGGCTCTCATAAGCAAATTTGGGTAACTCCTTCAAGAATTATAAAAGTCTTACAGTCA
Source organism: Lasiurus cinereus (assembly GCA_011751065.1). Classification (NCBI taxonomy): domain Eukaryota; kingdom Metazoa; phylum Chordata; class Mammalia; order Chiroptera; family Vespertilionidae; genus Lasiurus; species Lasiurus cinereus. The sequence continues at coordinate 5,642,238 of JAAGEH010002534.1, forward strand.
GTTTTCAGTCACAGTAAAAGGATATTGGAGAATGACTCTACAAAAGGGGAGAACAAAGTACATATCTAACCTTGAGCACTCCAGAACCAAGTCCTTAAATTTGAAGCCATAGAATGACTTTCTTTACCCTTTAGTATTTATTACAAGATATTGTGCTTATCTTAATGTAACAATTCCACAATTTTTAAATATATATATTTCAGAAACAAAGGGAGAGGGAGAAAGAGAGATGGAAACATCAATGATGAGAGAGAATCACTGATCTCCTGCCTCCTGCATGCCCCCCACAGGGGATCAAGCGCAAACCATGGCATGTGCCCTGACCTGGAATTAAACCTCAACTTCCTGGTTCATAGGTTGATGCTCAACCACTGGGAAACACCAGCTGGGCAATTCCACAATTTTTGTAACTGTCAAATAATATTAAAGGTATGTCCCAAACAATGCATTTCTTCTAACACATTTGCAAACATTACACAATAATTGTTGTTAGAACAACAGCCTGAAAAAGGCATGTACTATCCTCTATAAATTACTGATAAGCAATTCTTTTCACTTTAAAATATTAAACTTTATTTTCTGCAAGATATCAATGATCCCACTTCAAAACACTGGCCAGAGATTCACATTAGTCTTGAAATACCTAATTAACTGTGGGTCCTGCAAATTCCCAAATTAATTATAAAATCATCATGAGTTTTCTCACATTCTTCAAAGGCTCTCATTTTAAAAATACTTAAACCATATGTGTAAGAAGTTAATCCCACAAACACATATATCAAAAGTAAGAATCAAGCATTAATGTGTATCCTCCCCAGAAATACTTCAAGCTAATCTACTCTAACTACTTAAATCTTTCAAAAGGATTAAAGTATGAAATAATCAGGGAGATTACTAACCTTGCTATATAATAACCAAAAAATGATTTTCAAATATCTTTTAAATTTATTCAGTGAGTTACATATTGACTGATTTTAATGTAAGTTTTTATACTAAATTTTCTTTTTTCTTTGGTAGAAAATAAAATAATTCACCAATCCCTTCCCTATTTTACTAATATTTTTCTATATTTTATACAAGCACTCTAAGGGAACTAACTCACTGTCTCCCTAGTCTACACCTTCATCCATATTACAAAAAATTTCTAGACTGGTGTAGTCTCAATTCATAATCCTAAAATACATTACAATTAAAATTCCCCCAAATTAAGAATATACATGAGCCCTGCCGGTGTGACCCAGTGGTTAGAAAATCGACCTACATATCGAAAGATCGGGATTCTCAGTTAAGGACAGGTACCAGGGTTGCAGGTTTGATCCTTGTCACCCCCTACCCATACTACCACCCCCCTACCCCCACTTGGGGTGAGTGGGAAGCAACCAATCGATGTGTTTCTCTCACAAGACATCAATGTTTCTCTCTCTGTACCTCTCCCCCAACCCTTCCACACTTTCTATAACAACAGCAAAATCAATGAAAAAAATATCCTCACTCCTTTGGTGAGGATTAAAAAAAAAAGCATATATAAAATTATGTAAATTGTTGAAGCCATTAATTTCTATTTCATTTCTGCTTAGATTTTTTATTTAATTTTTAGAGCAGTTTTAGGTTCACAGAAAAATTGAAAACACCCCGAAGTTTCCCATGTACTCCCTGCCCTGCAGATACAGCAGTTCTATTATCAATATCACTCACTAGAGCGATACATATCGCTAATTCTTTTATGTTGAAAAATATAGTACTTAGCTACAATGAATGGTTATTTTTTTTAAAATAACAAAAATTGCTAGTATTTTAAGGGCTAAAAAGAACCCTAGTATGTTACCTGATTAGAGCTTCTCATTTTACAGGAAGGAAAGTGAAACAAAGGCAGGTTAAAAAAAAAATAGTTGCTGAAAGTCATAAAGTTACATCCCCCCTAAACATCTGAGACCATGATGCAGGATGCAGGTCTCCTGACTGTTGCAGTCTTCAGTTCCTGGAACTAGAGCATTCTCCATAACTTTCAATTATACATAATGCCTTCTAAAAATAGAAAAATGCAAATCAGATTGATGTTAGCTATGACCATCTTACTTTCCTATAGTGGCCCAGCTACCTGCTAAGAAGAAAATTTGCTTTCAGCCCCTGCCCATATTGACCCAGTGGCCCTCAGATGATCTGTTAGATAGTGGGGGCTCAGAGGGGCCTGAAGAGAGCAGGGGGTGCTGGAGAGCAAGCAACTGGAGAGAAACAAGGCTAAGAATGCACCACAACCACAGCACACAGCAAGTTAAGAAGGCACTTATGACACACAATGCACACACCCAGGTGTGCTGGGTGTACAGACTTGAGAAAATGCATTTCAGCTGTAGAGTTATATCATATATCCTTAGGGATATTTTCATTTTCTTCAGCTCTCAATCTTACCAAGCAAAATCCTTGGACACATATACATTACTGAGCTAGCTACTACACAATATGTAGGAATATGCAAATTTCCATCCGAGAAAATCTTAAACTTATAAATCACTGAATCATACCTCTTAACCCTGGTTGAAGATTCAAATTATCTGAAGATCTTATAGAAAACTCCCATGTCTGGACCAAATGCTATACAGAATGTCTAAGAGCAGAGGCCTAGATATCAGTACCATTCTGCAAAACCTCCAAAATACATTTGCATTTTATTCAATGATTCAGTCAACTCCTCCTTTGAAGAGGGCAACCTGGTAGACATTGGGAATATTTTGTTTTTGTTTTTTTAAATTAGACAGATAAAAATGTATTTTTTTACTTTCAAGGAGTGGAGCTTTCTAAAATTCTGGCTTCTTGTTTTCTACTGTCAACTTATTCATTGTAACCACATTATCATCTAAACCACACTAGCATTACTGCATATTCTATCCATTAAGATACCTACCATTTAATGGTTTTATAAAAGTGGAACAAAAATCTAGATACGCTATGCAAACCATCTTTTCCTGATCACTCTTCTCATTTTACCAAATTATTAAGTGAGGTCAGTTGGATTGACACAGAAATTGGTGCAGAGAGTATTTTAATTGGTGTGGCACAATTACGGGAAGTGTCTCTTTCCAAAACTATCTACAAGATTATCTTAATGCACTGATTCTCATACTAATTCACAATTTTGCCTTCAAATATAGATTTTGAAGCAGGCAGAAATTTTAATATACCTTCATGTAAAGTATTCCACTTATATTAAATAAATCAAATAAAGCATACATATCTTTTTGGATAGAGGTTCTGCTTCTGTTTCTCTTTTAAATGACTCAGCACTTGATCAATAAATGAGAAGTTAGTGTAGGTCACAACTGCATTTGAATTTTGGGAGTTTTTAAGTTTAACAGGAAATCAATTTTTTTTCATCATAAAAATAAAAACTAAAATGACTTCTGTTAAAAAAAATTCTTCTTAAACTTCCTTCATGAAATATTTTTTGAAAACCAGGAAGCGTCATTTAATATATAGAAAAGTGCACATAAAATTCAATGTATTATAATCACTGTCCCTCAGTCTCAGAGTTAAATTAGATTCTAAATGTCCAGTTGCATAGGCCAATGACCCTCAATTTCTCACAATGGTTTTGCAATTCAAATAATCATTAAACAATAATTTATCTTACCACCCAAAAAAGGGTAGCAAAGTCAAATACTTGTAAGAGCCAGGGGAGGCAAAGTAACTGAATGTATATAGGGAGGGAAAAGGAGATAAAGAAGGCAAGGTGGCAATACATGCCTTTATTAAAAGAGGAAGCTATGAAAAGTCAGATTACATATGAAAACTTTTGAATCCTGCATGTTAGAAACTAATGCAAAACTATTTAAATCCCACTGTAGGCCAAATAATTCTCTATAAGGTTGGAGGCAGTCTCCACCTCTGATCTAGATGACCAAAAGAAAGAATTTTTTGTCCTTAAGTAAGGAACAAAAAAATTTACATCAGTTTTCCAAAAGCATTCACTGAACTTTGTTTTCTTATTGTCTACAATTTGTCAATTCATATGCAATAAATAACTCATTAGGGTCTGCTTTACTTAAGGTATTCAACATCATTCATCTTGAGTTTTTCTAACTAAATGGGCCTGAGGCCTTCCTTAAGAATATTCTAAAAACTGCAGAACATAGGAAAAAGAAGATGGAACCTTTTTTTGTTTGTTTAATGAATGGTGATTAAGGGAATGGATAACTGAAAATGAATCACTTGGAGACATAAATAAATATAAACAATAGTAAATTTTTCCTCACTCATGCTTTCTCTCTGTCAACATTTTGAGGGAGAAACTGAATGAAAGATAGGTAGTGGCTAAATTCCAAAGAAAGATGACAAATCAAATAAAAAACACAAGATTAGCAACAGATATACAAACATTGCCTCAAACCAAACATAACCCATTTAACATGATTCCAAAAAAATAAAATTGGTCATTTGCTCATAAGATAAATATCTAATTTTGTAATCCAGGTGAATAAATCAAGGAAAGTGACATAGACAAATATCTCTATAATAATGCAGTTTTCATGGTCTACCCAGAAAAAATGAATTGTATTCTCACAAATGTGTTTGTGATAGCAAACTAGAGGGTAGAGGAATTTACAAGTCTACTCTTCCTATGGATTAACTACTTTTATGTATACAAGAGAATGCAGAATAATTATATTCTTCACCAGGTTTACTTTTTTTTTTTTTTACCAAATGACATAGGAAGAGTAAAAATTACAATTCTACACTATTTTTAAAGTTTCTTACTTTCCCCTATTTACTCTAATTTTCACTAAAACTCTGTATTTCCAATCAATGCCTTTCATTCCTTTCCTTACACTTTGCCAAAATACATAGTCAAAAATAAATTTTTTAAAAATAGCATTTATTACATATCTCCCTATAATTTTTAATTATATGTAGAATCAAAGGTATAAAAAAGTACATACAATTATAAATATTCTTTTTCACTGAAGTTATTAAATACAGGTGTGAACCTGGCTATGTGAGGAATATAAATTTATTATAAAAATTAGTTTCACTATTACAAATTGAGTGACTAAATGTTCCTCATTTAAAATCATGGTGATATCAACCCAATGTACAACAAGCACAGCATAAGAAAAATAAAATTAAAAGCTTAGAACAAAGAATTACCTAATAAAATCTCAAAGTAAAGTCAATGTTGGGACTAACATAAAAACATGGGCTTTAGATTGATGACTTTGAGATGATATGCTGAGAAATAAGAACACAGTCCACATTGAAGTCTCCCAATTGAACCTGAGTTTGACTAGTGAAAGGATATTAAATTAAGGGTTACTTATATCAAACACAAACACATTCACAGAGGAAAGGTAAAAGAACAGATATTCTAAAAAGAGAGAATAGACAGTATGAGCTCAGTAACTGCTAATGACTGATGATGTCCTAGTTCATCTACAAAATCTGACCAACTAACCCAACTAACTGTTGTCTTCAGATTAGCCAAATGCCTTAAGGACATGTGACACCCTCCCACCGCATTACCACCACAGGCTGTCCCCTTTTCTGATCACTAAAAGAGGCTGTCCTTTTCCAACCACTGGTAGAGCTGCTGTGTGAAGCCAATAAATATCTGCCGTAGCCCTGCGGCTTCATTAGTTACCTAAAGATAAAATAATATGTACCATCATACTGAGGGGGAGGACTCTATGAAATGAAACACCGTTGTGGACTGTCAAAAAAAGACACATCAGGTAGATAATTCATATACTGCACAGAATATATACATTAGATATAAGAAAAGTTAATGATTCATTTAAAAGTTTATTAAAATTTTGTTTCCATTAAATCTAAAGGTTTTCATAAGTCAATGCAATACACAATGTGTATGAATTAGCCATAAAAGTGACTAAAGATGTTTTCCAACCCATTTACTCAGTGCCTAGGAATTGTTAAAACTTGTGTTCCGTGCATTACAATGCAATCAAGTAATCAAATTATCACATGCAGAAACTGCTATGACAGCTGCTTTGAAGGCCATAAGCATGAGGTTTAATAATGGAGGTACTTGAAGCCCACACTCCACTGAAACTGGAGGAAAAAGGTGTCAAGTGACTTGAAAAATGGTTTCTAGAGGAGGGGACAACTAACCTAGCAGAAGTGAAGGAAGTGGGTTCCAGACGGATATAAGATCATGTGCCGAATCTGTGAAGCAACAGAGGGCCTGGTAGAGAAGCAAATAGGGGCTCAGTAACAGAGAATTTGGACTTTGCCCTTTGCATAGATGGAAACCAACAAAAGAATTTTAGCAAAGAAATAATGTGCAAGGCTACTTCTAAATGGCCTACTTCCGCTACAAACTGCCTCAAAACTTCCTTTCCATTACATATTGGCCTAACAGTTAAATCCATATGACATCTAAAACCAACTGAAGTCCAATTGATCTTCTACTACCTAACTCCATCTTTTATTAAGTAATTAATTGATTCAATAAATATTTTTTGAACTTCATGGAAGTGTGTTTTGAGGAAAAAGAAAAAAAAACAAGGAGTGGAGTGGACAGTCAAGATGAACCAAGGCTCAGAAACAGGAACATGAGAGAGCACATGCATGGTCTGAGAAAGCAAATAACTGAGGCTGCTTAGAAGTACAGTAGGGTTAATAAACAAAGTTAGCACATTACTCCCTCTCTGGAAAAAATATCTGCACAAAATTAATCATCAGTGAAAGAAATCTGAGAAAAGAGAGCAAAACTGTCACATCTAGGGGTTACATTCTTCAGGGGATACATACTGGTTAGGGAGCCTTTAGCAAGTGTGGGGAGAATTCTCATCTCTCAATTCTTACTCTGACTCTACAGTTCGATGGGACTGCACACTGGGATCAACTCAACACATACAGCAATCTTTAGTACCTAAATGTAGCAGTACCACTATAAAGAGCTGCAAGCCAGGGGGTCAACACACACGACAGAGTCTCACTGCAGTCACTTACTTATGAACTAAATAAAAATAATAAAACTTTATCCTGCCTCCATACCTAGATAAATCTAAGGAAGATTCAAATCCCAGAACATCCTAATAGAATATCATTTATATTAATGTGTATATTAGGACTAATATACAGAAGTGGGCAAAATACATTTACAGTGGTTCATATGGAAAATAAAAGAATAACTAATAAATAATAATACAAGAATAAAGTATGTTTCACATACTACAACTGTAAACCTACTTTTGCCCACCCCTGTTTTCATCACCCATAGGTAACATAGCAAATGTCCAAGACTTATGTGTATTTGGGATGTCTTCTTCCTTAAGCAGTTACAGGAACAAAGCCAAGGACATTATTATGATTTGATTCTATGTCATTTTCATGAACCCAATCTTGGCATTTGATTCTTTTAACAGAGTGGCTCATGGGACTTCCTGCTAAATATTATCTGTCCAAAGTTCATAAACATTATTTGTTAACCCAGAAGCAAACTGCTATAAAACTAAAGAAGGTCAGTCACCAAATTTATTTATGTGTACTACTTCCAAATTAGTCAGTAGTTTTCATTTTTATTGTTACCTTTTAGCCATGCTATAGTCTGCCTTCAAAAACTTTGCCAAGAAGACTGAGTCTACTACTGTGTGATTCCACAGCCACCAACCTCACAATCCCGTTGCTTCCTCAATTCCCTCTCCCTTCCCTCCTTTCTCTGAGTTTTAAGCATCCCTCCTCTTTGCCAAGGTGAATCTTAACAGCCATTTTTTGAAAGTGCCTCCTTGCTAGCTCTACTTCACTGTGTTAGCAACTATATAGAATCGTTTTTGTACATTTTCAGATTCTCCTTGTGGATTGGCTCTTTTTCTCTCTTCCTACAAAAAACTCTCAGGCCTCCTCTATGGGAAGGAAAAGAGGGGAGAAGAGGGAAAGGAAGGGAGAAGAAGAAAAGATGGAGGAAAGAAAGAAAAAAGAGACCTTTCCCTGATCCTGTTTTCTCTCAACACAACACATTACAGTAGGTCCTCCAGTTCTGTGGGAGATCCTACGGCAATGTAACGCGATTTTTGCTGTAATTTAGAACCCGCCTACATAAGCACCTACGTCACTCACATGGAGCACATACACAGCAGTACTGAAGTGAGAGAGTAAAAAAAAAAATTAAAAGATAACAATTCCTGACCTTTACTTGTAAATAAATAAAAACATAAAGCACATACGTACATATATTGAAATAACAGAACTTTTTTTTAAATAAATAAATGGGAGATGGCAATGTAAACACGAAACAATGAGTGTTGAGTCTGAGGACTGCCTGTAGGGACTTTTTTTTTAATATATTTTTATTGATTTTTTACAAAGAGGAAGAAAGAGGGATAGAGAGTTAGAAACATAAATGAGAGACATCAGTCAGCCACCTCCTGCACGTCCCCTACTGGGGATGTGCCCACAACCAAGATATATGCCCTTGACTGGAATCAAACCTGGGACTTTCAGTATGCAGTCTGACACTCTATCCACTGAGTCAAACCAGTTTCGGCTGTAGGGACTTCTTGCCCACCCCTTTGAATGTCTTGAAAATGAACACCACCCCCAACTCCTCATATTCTTATTTTGCCACATGCCAATTACTCTAATCTGCTGGCAAGTCAGGAACTGGGTCATTCACACCCATTTGGTTCTGTCACCTCATGCATGCATTCAGTTACTTAGGGCTTATATTTCCTTCCTATTTCTACTGTTTGTCTCAAATATACTCCTCAGCCAGTATATTGTTTTGGATGCTTTTTACTTTCACCTAAAACATGGTGAATGCTCTCTCCACCTTTATCAGTCCACTGCCTACACAGGTTATAATAAATCTTTCCCAGCATAAACAAGACCATTCCTTACTCGGAATGTAGGCCATAAAGTACTCTACAGCCTGATGGTAGATAATCTCCCAAAAGCACAGCTGCAGCCATGCCACTGTCCTGCTCTAAATCGGAACTAACTCTACACTCACAAGTGACTTAAGTGCAATCTTCTTAGTTAATCAGAGCTTCACATTTGGGTTCAAAACCATCTTTTAAAATCAAGCTCTTTCTTACTTATATTCTAGATTTCAAATAACATTAAATTGTTATTCCTATCCATGAAAGTAGGAATACAATGCTATTCACTTTGGACTTCTCCTATCATATACATAAGTGTCATTATTTTTTTTAAAGTGCTCAATAATAATTATTCAATGGACCACTCATAGAATTAATACCTAATGAGAAGAGAAAAAAAAGAAATATAAGTTCCATATGATCAGGAAATTTTGAGATAAATAAATTTACCTCACTGCATAAATGTATTTAACTGCTATATCCCCATAACCCAAACACCTCCTTGTATTAACAGGCACAGATTAAGCTGAATTGTTGGAAACGTAGGGGTACTGTGGTATTACCCACTTTGTTTTACATTTGTGAAACACAGTGAGTGTACTGCTGTCCTAATTACGCACTTAAACATGAAAATCTTGAGGAAGATAACACACAAGTATTTGTAAGATAAGGGTCCAAATATGGCAGTACTCCAGAAATGCATTATCACTGGAAGAAAGACTCTCACGAAGCCAGCCTCTATAAGCTGGCCATAGGTTTTTCCCTGGGACATGTTAACATTTCATAATGTTTGTTTTTCCCATGGTAACCTCTGGGGCATAGAGTTGAGGATTTCATTAAATTATAGGAGGCACTTCTACAAACCTACTTATTTTCACATAGCACTTGAGATAGAACTGAAAATGCACTTTCCCTGCTTCAGAGTATGCTGCATTGCAATTAAGTTCATTGAGGAACATCATGTATGGATAGCAATTTTCTGAAGTGAAAAAGAAGGTGCTGAATTTACAGCTTTTTTATTATCTAACATCTGGAACTTTTGAAGAAGTTACAGTTACTGCATAAAAAGAAGCATGTATGAAATCCATGAAGAACTCATACATGTGCATATGCATCTACACAAGCAAACACATATTTTAATACTGAAAACTTCATTAGTTGTTGTAATTGGGTCACTCAATCTATTGCTCTATCACAAAACATAGAGGGCTGCCTCACATTCTAGATAAGAAAGTTCAAACTGAACTTCCTTCAAACTGTGAGCTACAAAGGAAAGGCTCACTGCATAATGCTATAAGTTTCTCAGAGACAGAAAACTATTGCTTACCAATTATTTGAGATGCATTATGCTACGAGAAGCAAGGCAGCAAAGGCTGTTCCAAATGGACCTTCTTGGCCTATTTAAATGGTTATATGAAGATATATCTCCTAGAAATAGTACATCTGCATCCTGGCAAAAGGACCCAGCCAACTTCTTTTATACTCCTTTTATTTAACTTGAATAGTTTTTATAGGTTGGCTGATCCAGTGTCTAACTCCATGCATAAGCTTTAACAATTGCTTAAGATCCATTTTTAACTAACATAATTTGCATTCAAATAAATCATGGCCCAAAAATCCTCTTTGTAAGTTTGTACTCTAGATTAAATATAATGTGATTCTATAAACTTTTATGAATAGTTCCAAAAACTACAAGGGGAAATCATTTCAATAAATTTTGTTAGGCCCTATATTATATGCTCTGCCAAGTTCCTGGCTTCCAAAGCAAGCAAGACCTGTGGGCCTATCAAATTTACTAGAAAACTCACTCATTTTACCTATATCAAGCCACAATTTCCTCCAAAAGAAATTATCATTTGGCTAATACACAACCTATTTGTATATGTATATAAAAGCCAAAGCGACCAAACAACCAGAACAACCGGGAAAACCAGAATAACCGGGTGCTATGATGCTCACTGACCACCAGGGGGCAGACGCTCAATGCAGGAGCTATCCCCTGGTGGTCATTGCACTCCCACAGCGGAGACTCAGCTGACCAACCCATCCCAATGGCCCACCAACCCTGTGGCAGCCACTCACTTCTTCAGTAATCCTGCAGGTTCAATTTCTGGAGAACGGGCCAGGCACCGACAGACCAACGCTGCCAGCACGATCGCAACAGCGCCACCAGCCTCCTGGAAGTCGGCCTTGGGCACCGTGGCTTCCCCACTCTAGACGCTCCTCAAGGAAGAAACAATAAAAAAGCAGCCACCAGGTAGCTCCCGACAACTGGTGTGAATGTCAGCAGGATGGATCCAGATCCCATTCTGGCAAGGGCATCTCACCACCCACCTGGAGGGCCAATCATGTCTCAGCCCCCTCCACTACCCGCTTTGGGAGCCCACCCATGTATGAATTGGTGCACTGGGCCTCTAGTTACATTATAAAAATAAAACACAGAAGGAAACAACAAAATAAAATAAAAAATTCTGTACCTAAAAAATATGCAGACAGAAATGATTCTGCCAGGATGAGATATGGCACCTAGTTTTAGCCACTGTTAAATTTACCTAACATTTCATTTATGTGCTCCTCAAGGTCCTTCAGGGAATTTATATCACACACACACACACTATTCTCCAAACTATCAGTGCTCATATTTATATGTACACACACACACAGACACATACATAAACACACACACACATACAAACTACTCAACCACAAAAAAAAAAATGCTGAAATATTGCCATTTGCAACAACATGGATAGATCTTGAGAGTATCATTGTAAGTGTAATAAACAAGTCAGATGGAAAAGAACAAAAAACACATGATTTCACATATCTGTGGGATATAAAAAAAGCAAAAAACAACAAACAAATACAAACAGTATGGTGGTTATCAGACAGGTAAGGGGAGAAAGGGATACTGAAGGTAAAGGGGATCAAATATATGGTGATGGAAGGAGACTAGACTTTTGAGTGATAAGCACATGATGGAGCATTCATATGTTGTATTGTAAAATTGTATGCATAAAATTTATGTAATCTTATTAGCTAACTAGAGGCTGGTTGCAGGAAGATTCCTGCAAGAATAGGGCTTCCTAAAGCAGCCTCCATCACCTCGCCTGCTTCCCTCTCATCTCTGCTGCCCAGATTGTTTCTCCACAGTGTCACTCCCTTCTGCAGCACGTGGCTTCCTTCTATGCTGTCTTTAGTCTTCACTCTGTGCCTGGATATGCAAATTAACTGCCATATTGTTTGGGTTAATTTGCATTCTTGTTTCTGATTGGCTGGTGGGCATGGCTTGTGGTAGAGAAGGTACCATCAATTTGCATGTTTCTCTTTTATTAGCTAGGATGGTACCCCAGTAAATTTAATTAAAATAATAAGTGCTATTACTAAACAAAGTCTATATTGTTCATTGGTATAATTCTCCTTTTTAAAACAAAATTTAAAATATAATATAATGTTATTATCTAAGTCATTCCTAATAATATTATAATGATGTAGAAAAGAGAAAATAATATAATTATGTAATGATTATTAATTCACTAATAGTCAGTAATAATGATATTTTCTTTATTAGTATTTAGATCTAATTTGCTTCAAAAAAGTCTTTCCTGACATGTACAACACACACCTGCCAGTTAGGCTAAATAACTTGACACTTGTGTATGGACACTTTACTCACCATTCTTACTTGATAATACGATAATATTAAAATGCTATTTTTTAGATATCTCCTACACTATAGGGCTTCTAGTTCTATCATACCATGGTACTTAATAATACTACCACCATTTAGTTAATGCTTTCAATGTATTTGGCTTGTTATATCCATTACTTCATTTAATACAATAACTATTTTAAGAAGTACTATTAGTCCCATTTTATTTGAAGACAATGTTCAAAAATTATAAATAATTATAAAAATTATAACTAAGTAGCATCAGGATTTGAATCCAGTACTGCTAAGCAGCACAGCCTGGGTATCATCCACCATCACATACAAAAGTGGATAATGCCTAGGACAATAAGGTAACCATATCAAGATTCATTTATCTATTCAACTGAAGCTTATCCAGTAAAATATTTTTGACATTAGTGATCATTAGCACACTTGCCTTTAGTACTGAAACTACCTTTACCAGGGTTCCAATCCCAGTTCCCCATGACTTCTCCAGGCTTCTATTTCCTCGCCTGTACATTGTGCATAAGAATGCTCTCTACCTTAAGACTAAATGAGTTGATAATTGCAAAGTACTTAAAATAGCACCTGGAAAAGTAAGAACTAAGTAAGTGTTTGTTGAACAAAAACACTCTCTATGGGTGGATTGTATCAAAGCTGACTAATGGCAAACTCTATTGACAGCACAACCTGAACTTTATTTATAGAAAAACAACCTGTAACCCATAAACTTTTAAACATTCCCTTAGGGAAGTTGTAGACAAATTAATTAGCCAACAGAGCCAAATATCAATAGTACAGGATTGAAATTTCTTTTGAGAGGCAAATTTCTTAAACTTCTTCTAATGCCACTTCTTAAAAATATACTCGCCCAGGCCTTGGTATTTTGTGGAAGAGCCACACTCAAGGGGCCAAAGAGCCACATGTGGCTTGTGAGCCACAGTTTGCTGACTACTGCCTTAGGGCAAGGGAGTTAGTGGAAAGCTTGGACAATGAGCAAACTCTTCACAGGTAGGAATGGAGAGCTACCAGCTGGAGTCAAAAGGGAGTATGAGAAAAACTAAAATGGCTTAAGACAATGTTCCAGGTTGATTTCCAATCATTTGAATTAATATCAGACTTTATCATCTTTTGTTCATAATAGGTAGATTTTTATAAATTTTGACTATGATCCTTCAATTGATGATGTAAGTAATAGATTTAAGCATGATATATATTTCTTGCTATTTTGAAAATACAAACTAGTATATGTTACTTTCTAAATAAAGGTTGTTTTTTGTAACTTCCCAATACCTTCATAAGGGTTTTATGATTCTTTTACTTTAAGGAATTAGTGAATACTATTTCTTTACTCTAAGATCCTATTTTTAATAGAGAAAAATAATTTAAAGTATTCACTTCTAATACAACTCATATTTGTGAAACTCAATGCCAAGTCTAAGCAGTTTTATTTGCCCTCTTTTGAAAAATAAGCTTCAATATATAACTAACCTCTAGGGTCAGAATGAATGAAGGAGTGAAACAGAAGAATTTTTTCAGAAAAATGGCTAAGGGTGCTACCATCTCTTCAGGAATATCTGTCAACACTGAAGATTGCGTGAGAGAGAGGGGCGGGTGGTGTAGATGATTGATAGATGATAGATAGGAAAATAAGGTAAAAGAGAGAGGGAGGGAGGGAAAAAGAGTAGATGAAAGGAGAACATTATATATGAGAAAATGTACTTAAGTTCTAGTCTGTTCTACAATCTAGACTCAATTATTATTAAAGAACATGCCAGCTATTATGTTGGTACAACGTCTAAATCTTCAATAATTTTAACTAATCAGACTGAATATCTGCTGCATTATTTAGTAATTCAGGGCATAATTTATTCTGTATAAATAGTAAACCAGTGTTACTTGTTGATTTCCCATTTTCTTCTTTAGAAATGAGATTCTTTCAGTGTTCACAAATATGACTTCTTTATCTAACCTTTTCTTCCATTTATTATACATTATGGTATGAAAGTCATGGATTATACAAAAATAATATTTGATATATTGTCTACATTAGTAAAATCTCTGGGAGTTTTTCTGCCTTTAAAGAAAGCTATCTTTCCCACAAATCTAGTCTAGATAATCTATCTATATAAAAGCCTAAGTGACCATTTGACCATTCAACCATGATGAACACTGACCACCAGGAGGCAGATGCTCAATACACATATATGGAAACAGACTGATGAATCTCAGAGGAAGGGGGAAGGAGGGAGGGCAGTAAGAGATTAACCAAAGTTTTTATAAGCATACTAGAGGTCCAGTGCACAGATTCGTGCCCCGGCCCAAACCTGCAGTCCTACATTCCCCAAGGGGTCCTTGATTGTTAGAGGGCACAGGCCAAGCCAAGGGACCCCACTGGTGCACAAATCCATGCACCGGGCTTCTAGTTCATTTAATATTTCACTTCAGAAGGCACTTTTATAAAACTAGACTGAAGTGTCATTTAGATTATTACAAATCTAAAAGGTGATTTATTATATTCCAAGCCACTTTTAGCTAATAGATAATTTATATCAGATCAGATGTGTGAACAATAGCATTTAAAACCTTTAAAATCAATCACTGACATCTAATTTTTTATTTCTTAATCATATGATGTTCAAAAGTTTAAAAATAAAACTGAGTGCTTTTCAATAATTGGGCTCCAAAAGTTAATTACTTAACATGGCTTGCAGGCCTTTCATCTGACCCTCTTTCCTCATTAGCCTCATTATTTCCTCACATGTACCTTCCAGCCACAGAGAACATCTTTCTGTTCTTCAGTATCTCCTCAGCTTTGACCTCGAGCTTCTGCACAGACTATTCCTTTACCTGTATGACCTCCTCTCTTTGCACCTCCTCATATGGCTACTACCACCAATCCCCAAGATGCCAATCAGTTGACATTTCTCATAGGACACTTTCTTGACTCCTCACTTCTGCAGGTAAGCCTCTTCTCTCTGTCCGTAGAGCATCTTATTTTTCTCTGTAATAGTGATACATTCTTTCAGTCAGTTCCTGCAGAAATATGGTTGACCACATGCTATAACCTTTTATCAGCCACCTTCAGACCACTGCAAAGAAGACAGAAAGTTGGGAAAAATGTATTTCTACCAAAGAGAAATCATTATAAAGCTATTTCCAAATACATCAAGAGACTTATTTGAGAAAAATAGCATTATAAATTCAGTATTTGTCACATGCTATTACTGAAAGTAAAACTAAGAAACCAAGGTCATTCAAAAATTTACCCAGAACTTAAAAAAAAACAGGATAAGTTTTCTTGAGATCAAAAACACAAAATTATACAATATTATACAAATGATAGCATAACTCTATTTCTTTCAATTACCTTTCAATCCTTTTTTGCCAGACGTTTGTTGTGTAAGGACATTACATTTATGTCTTACCAAGGTTTTCACCAAGGGTATGGAAGCTTCATTAAACAGAGGAGAAAACAAAAAAATAACCCCCGAGAAGAGTCCCCTCTGAAACTTATAACTTGAACCTTCTAGAATACAACCAAATATATAAGCAATAATTTGATTCAGGAGGGTGTCTCGGATTCACATAATCTGAAAGCATATGTATCAACCTCCATTTAAAGGAAACAATAATATTTTGTATATATATTTTATTTTTTACAGAGAGGAAGGGAGAGAGATAGAGAGCTAGAAACATCAATGAGAGAGAAACATCGATCAGCTGCCTCCTGCTCACCCCCTACTGGAGATGTGCCTGCAACCAAGGTACATGCACTTGACCAGAATCAAACCTGGGACTCTTCAGTCCACAGCCTCCCCCATCCCCCCTGGCTCTATCCACTGAGCCAAACCAGTTAGGGTGAAACAATTCTATTTTTTAAGATTAACCTTTTTAAAATTTCAGCATTTAACTTAAATTTAAATTCTTCTTACATCATCTCAATATTTTTTACTGAATTGTTTTCACAATTACATTTTCTCATTTTTCTTTACTAGTTCTTTTTCTCCACATTTGTGTAGTTTATTGTTCACATACATTATCACCTGGACCATTTCTTCATTCATCCCATCTTGAATTCATGTACCAAGTATTAATTAGATCTTCACTATGTACCAGGAATTTGGATTTGCCCTTTTATAAAACATTAATATATTTTATTTTTGGAGCAATTTTAGATTACAGAAACACTGAATGGAAAGTACAATATTCCATATACCTCCTTCCCCCAACCCTTGCACAGTTATCCCCTTACTGTTACAATTGAGCCAGTATTGATACATTGCTATTACCTGAGTCCATAGTTAAGATCAGGGTTTATTCTTTATGTAGTATAGTTTTGTGGGTTTTGATAAATGCATGTCATGTACCCACCATTACAACATCATACAGAATAATTTCAATTTATTAAAATTCCTCTGTTTTACTGGTCTTTCTTCCCTCCTGCTCTCTCAAGCTCACCCTGAACCTCTGGGAATCACTGGTGTTTTTATAATCTCTCTAATTTTGTATTTTCCGAAATGTCATGTTGTTGGAATCCTAAAACATGTAATCTTTCCAGATTGGTTTCTTTCACTTAGCAATAAGCAATTTTAAGCTTTCTCCATTTTTCCTGGCTTGATAGCTCCTCTCTTTTCACATCAATAATATTCCATTGTCTGGATGTACCAGTTTGTCTATTCACTTATTGAAGGACAACTTAGTTGCTTCCATGTTTTGGATTCTATAAATAAAGCTGCTATGAACTAAACGTTTTACATGGACATAGGTTTCCAACTTATTTTGGCAAATACCAAGAAGTATAAATTATTTTTTAATAACAAAGCTAATTTTTAAAATTTTCCTAATTCGATAGGCCTCTTTTTCACTTGCATTTACTTATCAATATTTAGGTAACTAAATATGCAAGAGTTTCTAATTGTTCTTGCCTCCTCAGAAGACCATCATTATCCAGGACAAAGTGGGGAGCAGATTCAACTCACACATGCATACATTCTTGTTACATCAAAAGATCAGCCACCACTTCTATGGGGGAGATGTACACAAAAAAAATTAAGTGGATTATTAGTAAATGTGCCCTGGCTTCATCTTTTCCAGTGACAACCCTCATCCAAATTACAATCGTTACTACATATCTATTATGGGCAAGTCACTTGTTGGTTGCAAAAAGGATCTCCAGTTTCTACTGCACAATGATTTAAGATTGTTCAGAATTCTTTCTTTGTGAATGACATGTAATGTTCTCCTTAAAAGAAATTTCCAGAAAAATTGAAGCAATCAGTCATAATACTAAGAGAGTGACTATATTATAGTCTTCTTAAGTCCTCTTCTTAATCTTCCTAAGATCCATCTTGATTTTTCTGTTACAGTCTAAATAAACCAGAAATTTTTGCCAAGTCACAATGTTGAACCTGCCTAATACATAAAAATGCATTTTTTTAATCTGGAAAGAAACTCACTTTTTAATTCTTACATGCCAGCAAAACAAAAACAAAAACAAAAACAAAAAAATGAATACAGAAAAGTCATTAAGTGCAAAATTGAGAACAGTTCCTCCTGCCGGCCTAATCTCGCCCCAACTGCCTTAAAACCTATCCTCAGCCCCCACCTTAGATTCTGCCTTCACAGTTCACCCAGATTAGGTTCTGATTGGTCATTTCTATGCCAGTCAGTATCAATAGCTCCACCTCCTAGGCAGCCATTGGGTCCTAACAGTTCCTCCAGATTTGGTTCTGATTGGTCAGTTTCTATGCCAGTCAATGTCTCTGGCCAGGCCTAGAGAGAAAGAGAAAGGCAAGGGCGGATCAACAGCTGCCACAGAGGCTACAGATCAGACCCTGCTTCTCTCTCCAGGCCTCTGTTCAGGCCTGATCTGCAGCCCCCTCAACAGTCAGTGCTGGGTCATTGTACTCGCAGCAGTAGCAATCCATGTTGGGTCACCACGGCAACCCAGCACTGACTACAGGACTAACATCTGGTGTTCAGTTGAGCCTTCGGCCATAAGTTATGCTCACTGCATGAACACTATGCAGGTTTCATTACATTATATCCTAAGAACCTGAAGGCCAACTCATAGTTCTGATGTGTTTCCAATATCATAGGTAGGGTTTGCATAAGCCTGTCCCAGTTTTTGCCTGTGGTACTTTTATCTTCAAAGAATCCTCATATAACAATAAGTTATGCAGTCACTATGGTCATAAGCACACTTCCCTCTACCTATTCACATTACACATTCCTTACTATCACTTTAAACTATCATCTAGTCCCTTCATGCTAATAACTATCAAACCTTCCAAATCTCTGAGTGTAAGAATTCTACATCCACTCTTTTTCATAATATACTATAGTCTATGCAGTACTGTTTTTAAATAACAGTTTCATTTTAGGAAAAATTAGTGGTTTCCCAATAAAGCATTTTTTTCAAACTAAAAATATATATATAAGTAATTAAAATGTCTTATATAAGATTTAGGGGCTGAACATTCTTGAATAAATGAATGTCAAGCCAAGTGCCTTTTCACTAAGAAACTTCTGTCCAATATTCTAAAATCAAAATAGGAATTGTTGTAGAGAATCCAAGATTAATGGTAATGATTGCACCTAGAATTCAAGTCAATTCAAAAAAAGAAAGCTTGGCCACTACACACGCAAATTCCATTTCATCTCATACAGAGTAAAAGCCAAAAAAATAGTGCTTGGGAGCAGCAGGGAGGAATAAGAGCAAGGCAGGAAGTGAGGTTAGGGTAGTATAATTAAGGGCAGGAGGAGTCACATTTAAAGAGCAGAAAAGGAAAGCAACAACAACACTCTAGGACAGTGGTCAGCAAACTCACTAGTCAATGGAGCCAAATATCAACAGTACAACGACTGAAATTTCTTTTAAGAGCCTAAAACTGACTTCTGCGCATGACCACGAAGTTTCAATTGCACTGCACATGCGTGTGCGCCCACACGTGGTATTTTGTGGAAGAGACACACTCAAGGGGCCAAATAGTCACAGTTGGCCGACCACTGCTCTAGGAGGTCCTGAGGGGTGGGAGCAGAGAGAGCCAGGGAGCCAGTGACCAGCAGCATCAGACACCTGGCCATGGTTCCTTTGTGTGGACAGCGAGAAGCATTTACAATTTCCATTGGTAAAAAGTGAAAAAATGCATCCCTGGGACTTGAGTGTGGTAACTGCGAAAAGGTTAGCATTGTGTATAACTTGTTTTGTGTTGAAATTAGTCTGGCCCTGCAAAAGATAACTTGCAGAGTCATTCACCAGCTTCAACTGTGCTCAGTCTGAAACCTGATTGAAACCAGCTGAGCCAATGACATCACCACAGGCTTTTTACTATAAAAAGGGTGAGCTCTGTGAGGTCAGGAAGCAGAACTAAGCTGGTGAACAGAAGCCAAGCTGCAAAAGGACAGAGCCAAGTGAAGTTCAGAGGAGGAGAAACTCATTCCAAGAAGAAGCTAAGATGAGCAATTTGCTCAGAGGCAGCTGCAGAAGAAAAAGCCACACAATGGAAATTTTCCTTTCTGAGTAAGGGCTGCTGTCTCTCCCAAAGATGTAAATTATCTCAAGTAAAGCTTCAGAGGAGACACTGTTATAGCTCTTTCAGATAGTCAGTCTCCGGAACTGAATTAAGCTTTAGCATCATCATAGAAATAGAGTCGCTCAACATATATTAATTGAGCACCTACTATATATCAAGCACTGTCATAGGAACTGGGACTACATTAGTGTATAAAATGGACAAACATCGCTGTCCAATAGGTCTAATGTTCTTGACTTGAAACCGTTAATAAACAGACAAATACAGCAGCATGTCAAAAAACAAACAAACAAACAAACAAACAAACAAACAAACACACAATATGAGTCCTAGCTGGCTTGGCTCAGTGGATAGAGCGTCAACCTGTGGACTAAAGGGTCCCAGGTTCAATTCCGGTCAAGGGCACATGCCCAGGTTGTGGGCTCATTCCCCAGTAGGGAACATGCAGGAGGCAGCCAATCAATGATTCTCATCATTGATGTTTCTATCTCTCCCTTCTCCCTTCTTCTCTGAAATCAATAAAGATTAAAAAAAAAAAAGCAATATGAAAGTTAAGAAGAGAATATGATTTGAGCAGTGATATTTGAGTGAAGACTTAAGGAGGTGAGGAAACAAGGCAGGTGTATATCTGGGGGAAGAGCATGGCAGACAGGAAACAGCGAATGCAAATGCCTTGAGCTCAGAGCATGTGTTCTGTGTTGAAAGAACTTCCATAACTTCATTTTAATTTTATATAATAAAAAAATAATAATAATCTTTCTCCTCAGTTAGTGAAAAGGCTTCACTTAATGTAACAAATGCAGGCTTGTCAGTCATCAAGGGTTTCCCTTCCTGTACTAGGTTCCCCATAAAAAAACGATAAGACCAGAAGAAGGGAAACAGGAAGAGAAAAATTTGCATTCAATACACACTCAAGTAAATATTGGAGAGCCTGTAGGTACATCTACATGGTACTTTCCATGTCTACAAAAATTGATATTTAATTTTGATAGCCCTCAACCCAGACCTTTTCCTGGGAAGAGCTGGTCCAGATAAGAATACCTATTTATCTTCTTACTCTGACAAGTTTAAAAATGTCCTGCAGTTATCCTATATGACCACAGATAATCCCACTACCAAAATCATTTAAATCTGGTGTAACTGCTAAAAGTTATGTTGCATGGAGGTGTTTCTGACAGTCTGAGCTCTGATAACCACTTCACACCCATTTGCTGGCAAAGCCTGATCTAGGTGGTGACAAAAAAAGCAGCAGTTTTTCTTTCTGTGAGAACCAGAAGATGGCAAAGAAGATTAAGAAGGGAGAAATGTTGTGGACAGACCTCACCGGAATTCAATTGGAGAGTTCAATCTAGGAGGTATGTGTCTAGAGCTCTTCTCAGATGATTGCTTCAAGCTGGTACACATATGTGGAAAATCGGGCCTTGAATTCCCCAGGCCCTATTCTATGTGGGAGGGTGTGCAGAACATTCTCTGCAATCTGACTGACCCTGGGCTTCCAGTGCTGCCTTCCCTCCCATGTGGAGCTAGAGTCTGACTCACACTTGCCCTGGATTCTTCTCTGCTAACCCTCATTTCTCCTCTGACCTGTTAGTTGGCTTGTATCCCGAATGATTCTATTGACAATAGATGTCCACGGACGGCTATTAGGAAAATTTCACACAATGGATCAGAACTTAGTACATGAGCAAGCTTCCCTTCCTGAGCTTCCTGAGGTGCAGGGAGCAAAGCAAGACTCCCCTGACCCCCTACAGAAACGTGTCTGATCCACACAGAGGACAACTGTTCTAGGGGAACTCTCAACACTTCTATCAGGAGGGTTAACAGCTACTTAACTCTAACGTTCATAAAAGCAGCAGTCACCTAGGGTGCTTTTCCTTTCCATTTTTTTTTTTTTACTTACCTGGATCAAGAATTACCTGATTAGAAATATATTAAGAAGAGGTGATGTTATAAGTTCACATGGCACAAAGATCACATTCTCAATCAAAACTTCAGGTTATGCCAAAAAAAAGGGCAAAACAAAAAGCTTAAAAATCAAAAGTTGAGCACTACTCAGGTTCCTCACAAATTTTTACCTTTATCATTCTACAAAAACATAATAAATTTCAAGGAATAAAACCTCAATTTCAAACACTTGGTTTTAACCTTAACTGGTCAACACCATAAATTCAGAGATGGCAGCAAGTATCCAGCCCTAATATGGCAGCTGTTTTTGTGACTTGAGGCAGCACAATGCCTATGCCTTGGTTCCCTTGTCTGTAAGAAGGGATCATGGGCAAATATACTCGTCTTATGGCCTTTAACTGTAATTTTCTATGATTTCCTTCCACACAATATTATATATCTGTGCTCGGCAAACTGCGTCTCGCGAGCCACATGAGGCTCTTTGGCCCCTTGAGTGTGGCTCTTCCACAAAATACCATGGCCTGGGTGAGTCTATTTTGAAGAAGTGGCGTTAGCAGAAGTTTAAGTTAAGAAATTTGGCTCTGTTGACTAATGAGTTTGCCGACCACTGTGTATATATGATTAGTCTCCCAAGGTTAGTAAACTCTATCAGCATATTGTAGAATTATATTATTTTGTGATAAAAAGATAAATAGGTGCAATATAACTGAGTTAACAAAATCAAGAGTATTTTAAATTTAGAAAATCAGTGCTTGCAGAGAAAAAGGATTCAAGTAAATTGGTAGACAATTCTAAAGATTGCTACCTTGTTCACACTTCCTTCTCCACTGAGAACTATCAGCACTCCGAGGCATACCCTGTTAATTCTTTAACCCAACCTATAGCTGATTGGTTCAGGAGTAGACACCAGACCTGAGCAAACTAAGACAACCAGACTGTCTCTCCCTGCAAGTTGTCATTACCACTAATATCTGAGTCAAGGTCACAGCAACCCTAAGGAGGCCACTGCTCCTGTTTCTAAAGATCCCAAAGCAGTCCTCAGTTCCTAGGGCCTCCATGGTGCTACCTACCCTTTTTAAGATTAATGGCTATTATTCCCAGGATTCCTTTAACTACAAAACTTTTAAGTTTAATTCAATTTAAAAAGAATAAAATTAGCCCTGGCTGTTGTAGTTCAGTTGGTTGAGTCTTGTACCAAGCACCAAAAGGTTGCTGGTTCGATTCCTAGACAGAGCACATGCTCCAGTTGCAGATTCAATCCTTGATAGGGGTGATGGGGGAAGCAGCAGATGAATGTCTCACTCTCACATCAATGTTTATCTCTCCTTCTTCCTTCCTTTCTCAAAATCAATTAAAAAGCTTTAAAAACAAAACTAAAGTTAGAAGTCAATTCCTTTGTTGAACTCACCATATTTCAACCACCCAATAGTCATATATGACTATTGGCTGCCCTACTGGACAGCCCAGATTTAGAGCTGTTTTCCATCATCAAAGAAAGTTCTATTGAATAATACTGCCTCAGACACTCTAATAAACTTCCTCTTTTCTTAAGCTGCCAGGATCAGGATTTGTTTTGTTTTATGGGTGTCTCTTGGGTTTTTTTATTTGTTTTATACTTGTACCTATGAATCTCCTGTACATGATTTCTAGGTACTTCCAGTGGTCCTAAGTCTTGGAGTTAATGTCATTTCAAAACTTATTTTATTCACATCACCCCTAGATTCCTCCTGGGTCACAGGATCATGGAATTTAAGAACTTGGAAAAACCTTACCACACATCTAATTCGATTTCCTGTTTTTTACTCATGAAGAAATTAAAACCCAGAAAGCTTATAACTTGCTTTTGTTTCTGAACAGCACTTAAATTTGGTTTAATAGGTTATTTAAAACAAGATAAATAAGATACCAACTAAATGGTAATATACAACATAACTCTGCAAATCTTGTGATTACACAAGTAACCAGGCATGAAGTTTAAATATTTATTTATTCACCAAGCTGTTACTACACCAACTCCTTCCCACTCCTCACCCCCACCTTTTTTTTTTCTATTTATTTTGTAAGGTACATTCACCATGGTTACCATTGTTTTCAATGTCATAGTTCCCCATATCTAAAAGGCACAGAAAACATTCTGTACTTTCAAACCAGGGAGAAGACAAATACATTTTTATTGTAATTTTATTTTTCACTAGAACCTTTATGTTTGAATCTGCCACATGATTAGTCATCTGTACAGATTGAAATCTGGATAGCTGAAGATGTTTTTATTCAATTGATTTTAAACAAATAGTAACCAAGCATAATTTAAAAGATGTGTATTATAATGTCATACCTTCACATCAATAGATTTAAACTTGCAAAAGCTAGTTTTAGGGGCATCTTCATAAAGTAGCAAGCTCTTTCTAACCAACAAAACAAAAAACCACACACACACACACACACACACACACACCAAATAAAAACAGAAACAAAACTCTAAAACACAAATCTAAATACTGACTGTAGACAAGGATTCTGAAGTCCCATCATTACTCACTGTCTCCCACCAAATCTATAATTGTCCACCCAAAAGAGAAAATTTACAGGTTGCTTTCAGGTAAATATAGCATTCAGTATTCATGCAATATTAAATTTGACATGAAGGATTATTTCTAAACAATTCTTTTACTGTCTTGCTTTCCTGAGGTCAAGTGCTTGTTAAGTGGGAGGTGAATTCTCAGCCATCCCTTTCATTAAAGATAAGGTATATCTCCCCCCCATACAGATATGCATCTAATAGGATTAATCTATAAGAAAATGGAGTAAAATGGGTATGTCCCCTGCATACATCATATCATTGCAGACCCATATTTTCCTATAGCTTTTTCTTTTTAAGTGTCAACAAGCAAAGATTTCCCTCCGTTCCTACCACATAAACCCGTGTCCCCAATCTTCTGAAACAATGATATACATTTCAAAGAACCAAGATTATTTTCTTTTCCCTTCCCTTTCAAGCACCATACACACACACACACTAGTATCTTTCACGTAGTTTTCTAACACATATGGGTGTTGGTCATTCCCATCTCAGGGAAACACTACTCCCAAGATCGTAAAGCATGACCCACAAAGTCAACAAGGGGAGGTCCTGAACTTGGTGCTGCTGCGCTGAATCATGCCACTAATCAATGGCAGTGTGAATCATAGAAAACCAGTCCAGGGAGCACAGACCAACAAAGGCTTTGGTAGATAATTTACCCAACAAAACAAAGGAAACAAAGACAGCCTAAATTCTAGCATTGAAAATGTTTGGTTAAAACGGACATTCTTAGAGAAATGTGCTAAAGCCAGTAAGTATACCCCAAAACAAATGTACACAAAAAGCCAACCACAATCTTGGCAGGCTCTCCCTCAAACACCTGACTCCTCTGTGATCCACGGTGGGGATCACAAATTAGTAAGGTCATAAAGTTTTGCACCTGGAGCTATTCACTATACTAATAAGTCACCAGGAATTACAAAAATCATGGTTGTTTATGAATGGAAGCTGTGGAGGTGTTTCAACAGAAGTTGAACCACTGATGAAAAAGCAAAAACTTCCTGACACAGTTGAAGGGACTCTCTAACCAAATTCTTAGCATCTGCAGGCCTTACTTTCACCTCGAAACGGGACTCTAAATACTATTCCAGACTACTCTCACTGTGTCAGAATTTTGTCAAAGGTTCCTGTTAACCATTGCTCCAATCCTGATTAGTCACATGAAAGCCATAAAATATTAAGTGTGAGGGACTCAGCTTCAGCAGCCACCGCTCGTTATGACAGGCCAGAAGAATCTGGAGACCTACAAAAGGAACCTGGTGCTTTAACAAGGTCTGAGTAAGTGGGTCAGCTGTCACCTATGACAGGCTTCGCCTGCTCGAAGGAAAGTGCATTAGCTGCAGCAGTCCAGGATCAGTTTTCGACAGCTGGGGCTTGAACCTTTAGGCTTTTCAAAGTGGCTGGTAATTTTTTTTTTTCTAGTAGAGGCATATATATTTTTTTCCAACAAGTTTTAGATTCTGCACAGGGGCAGGCGGGGGGGATGGGAGGAAATGTATGTGTGTATAATATGAATATACCTTTTCTTTTAATATAAGGGGCAAAAAGTACTTTCAGGCTGTGCTTACTAAATTACATTTAATATGTAAAGATTAAATTAAAAAGTTGTTCTCAAATCTTTATTTCATTTCTCAAACACAGGTAGGGCAGAAAAAAAAAAAAACTACTAACAAAAATACCTTAGCTAATTTATCTTGTTTTAGCAAAGATGAAAACTTTTGGAATGGCCATTGACTTTACATCTTTGATTGTTTTAAATGTATTTAAATATATATAGTTAAACATTAGAAATACAACTCATTTTTCTACATTTCTTGTCAATGTATTTAGTGCTACATCACCAAAGAAATAGAGATTAGAGTTTTTAGGAAGAACTAATGTTGACCTTTTCTTTTTGACAGTGATCTTGTTTTGAAATATTCAGCCTGGAAACACGAGGTTCTGATCAAAGCAGTGCCAAAGCACTTTAATTTTCTTAGAGATGCAGTCCAGCTCTCAGTGTCAGGGTATGAAGTTCAGATGCACTGGGCAGCCTCCTATTCGAGTGGACACAGTCTTCTACTTAAAGTACATACCATCCTTCCACATCCAGAGCAAGAAAAATGCTTACCATTTCAATTAGCACACAAACAGAACTATCTTTTTGCCTTCTAAAATACTATCTGGGTCATGTGGCATAAAAAAAGAAATGTAATAGTAGCTAATTGTCTATTAAATGCCCCCTACCCCTTTTATAAGTTGATGTGGGGAATATGCCTAAATGTGTTTTTACAGTGAAGCTATCCAAAAACATATTTTAAACTAATTTTGTTATCAATGGTTGGTAACTTAAGTTCAATGCAATCCTAAAAAGTGCAAATGAAAACAACCCAGTCCCTGCCTCCTTGTGTTGTTTTTTTGTTTTGTTTTGTTTTTTCCCCTCCCTGCCAGAACTGTTGAAAGCAAACAGGTTGAGGAGATGGTCACCTTCAAGAAAGCCCTTTGCCCTGCCAGGTTATAGTCATGCAAGCCAAGTGGAATCAGTTATAAAAATAGGAGTCTAAGGAATCCAGGGAAAGCAAAGCATGTTGTGCGGCCAACAGTTCAGATGGCCGACAATGCAAAAGAAGTGAGAGAAACTTCAGGCTCTGTCTGAGGGAGCTACAAGAATTAACTTCTGCTACCATGTTAATCAGTGAAATAAATCACTAAAATGGCTGCATGTCAGGCTGAAAAAACAGAAGTGGATTACTTGGTGTTGTAGAATCACAGGTAAAAGACATTAATTGTCTACTTTTGTAGATGCTTAATTTATATAAAGGACATTTAAATTATATAAATTTAATATAAAGGTAAGAGATAAAATAATGGTTACCAATCCCCGCTCCCTCCAAAATAATGATTGCACAGCAGTCAATATAAAATACTACAAATAAAATTAATTCCTCTTGTTTCTCATTTCTCAATTTTAAGGCACATTAAGGTCTAGCAAACTCATAGATAACAATAATTTAAAAAAATAAAAAGAAAGGAATTGTTATCAAAATACTGCTACCAAAAACAGGAATAAAGTTAAGGGGTTCGCAGGAGTCTAAAGTATGCTGGTTACAAAGGCATGATGATGTCTGTGTGGTAGTAAAAATATTATTTGTATATTAAAAAAAATAAAGGAAGCAGCTGTCTAAACATTTTAGCTTTTTTTCCCCAAAAAATGTTTATACACTGCTCTGAGGATAGAAATAATCCACTGTTGTGAGGAAAGAAATGATCCAAGCTGAAGCAATATGTTAACCCATTTGAACACACACGCGCGCGCGTACACACACACACACACACACACACACACACACAAAACCACAGTGGATTGTCTTGTGTCCCTTTCTCTTTCTCCTTTTTGATTTAAGGAATTTCCTCCCAACTTGGCTGCTAGGAGAAAATCCAGAAAGTGGGGACCATCACCAAATATGTCACTCCCCAAATGTGAATGATAAAAGGAAAAGAAAAAAGGCTCTTACTGTTTTGCTGGTTTCAATCTTTTAAAAATGACATGAGAATGCTCTCTTTTATAAATCACCATTATAAATGAAATGCCAATCCAATGTTACTAAATATATATATATATATATATATATATATACTAAAAAAATACTCATAAAGTAAAATTATAAAAAATAGCTCAATGTAGAATATGAATTTTTTGCATATATCCTTCATCTTTTTACTAATCAATGGTTATACTGTTTAATAAGACTACATATTATTTAATTATAATCATGGTTTCTTCTAGTTTTCTACTCTGCATTGTCACTTAACATTTTATCATAAACATTTCTATATGGCCCACCTATTTGTAGCTATAATGTCATTAAGAATTTCATACTATTTCAAAAATTTAATAAAGCATTTATTCATTTCGTAAATTATTTCTACCCTGCCCTCTTAAGATAGGTTTAAGGTAAAATCACTAGAATTTGGGGTAGACAATCATGATGTTCATTATCCTGATGTTGGACACTTAGGGTGTTTCCAAATTTTTTCTCCTATTGTGAAAATTTTTTCTCCCGCTGTGAACAATTTCATATAATATAGCTACTTTTCTCAGTTGAATCTTTTTTTTCTAATGAGTCAATGGCTGAAAACAATTTTTTAGTAATTATGTCTCATTGCTTTAACAAATGTTTATACCCATTTATAATATCATGTGTAGTAAAGTGAAACAAAATACCCAGTAATTATTACAGTACCAAGACAACTCAGAGATCAATTTTTAAAATGACTCTTAAATTTTTCCACATTTTGAAATTAAATCAGTAATCCATGCTTTCACATAAACTTCAAACATGTGTCTGGAGAAAAATCACTATTCTCTCAACTCTCAAAATCCATTCTCTGATGTGAGCTCTGTTAACAATTTGGTGGGTATCTTTTCACACATGGATAAAACTTAAAACAGAAGATAATCCCAAAATGACTTTAAACAACTGGAGGGGTGGGGAGTCATGAATGAGAGGGGGGAAGATAGATAGATAGATAGATAGATAGATAGATAGATAGATAGATAGAGATTATCTTCCTAAATATGTTAGATGGTGAACTTGCATACCATAAGATCATGTTGCTGGGAGGTATAGGGAAGCGTTTAGGAAAGAAGTTAGATGGACATCACCATGTGTGAACATGTGTGAATGGCCAAGACTATACAATACCAACACAGTGTACCTACCAAGACAAAAGACAAAAGTGACCTATAGCTTTTAAAGAGATGAATAACATAGTGTTAAAAGTCAATAAAAGTTTATGAGACTAGGAAGAAGATAGCAAAAATCTTAGGAAGAGTGTTATCTCTAAAGGGAATTCCTAATTTGATTAAGCTATAAGACACAAGGAACATGATTTTTGTTGTCTCTATATCCGTTTGATACTTGCTAATAGGAATTTCCATTGGTAACCCATGCCTCTCTTGTTAGCAGCCATGCAATCCAGGTGGACATGCCAACCAAATGAAGCCACTCCTACTGCAATTGCTGCCCCATCACAGTGTCTCATTTTCAACAATACTATCACTCTCTGGTATTTTCTTATTTACTTACTTATTTAACATAAGTCCTCCTCCACAAGAATATCAGCTTAAAAAAATAAGGACACTGACCTTTTTATTTAGAGAAAAGAAGGGAGAGGAGAGTTATAGAAACGTCAATAGGCTGCCTCCTGCATGCTCTCTATCGGGGAGTGTGCCCTGACCAGGAATCAAACTGTCAACTTTTGAGTTGCTTACAATGATGCCCAACTAACTCAGCCACACTTGCCAGGGCAGGACATTGTCTTTTTATTCTTTCATTCATGTCAACAAATATTTATTGAGCATCACACACTGTATAACGGGGATAAAGTAGTGACAAAAACAGGTAAAAACTGGTTCCCTGATGAAGCTTACATTCCCACAAGGAGAAACAGACAATCCACTACAAGATTAAAATATATAGTGTGAATATATAATGTGTTGAAAGGTAATGTGTGCTATGGAGAAAAATAAAATAAGGAGAAAACAGAGAGCCAGGGTGCAAGTGGGGGTGTGGAGTTGCAATTTGAAACACCGTCTCTAGCCCTTAAAACAGAATATGCAGGCAGTTGGTAAATGCTGGCTCATGGGATGAGGCCACAATGACAGAAGCCAAATAGCATATCCCAACTCTCTGGACACAGCAATTGGTTCTGAAATATGCAGATAATAAGATCAGAGTCATTCAGACATGCGATTTTAGTGCAGGCAAGCTCTGCTATACTCAGTGTTGTGACCTTGTGGGGTTTGGAGCTCCTACAGCCCTTTTGCAATCATGAGAATAAAGCCATCATGGGAAGGAAGGCAGAGCCCGAGAGAGCAAAATAACCACTGGTTTGTCTGGTTCAAAGGAAATCTGAAGATTTGCCCCTTGACTGGGCTATTCAGTTACTTGGGGACAACAGGAGCCTCTAAATTGACTAAATCAGCTCTTCTATGTGGAGCAAACTACTTCCTTCTTGGCTTTCACTAACAGGAGTTCTCTTGGGGCCATTTCCTCATTTGGAAAAGTTGAGTTGCAGTGGGGTTGTTTAATCCACTCTGAACTGCATTTACAACTACTTGCAATCTAATGAGTCTGTACCAACTTGCACTCTGTTATTATATAAATCGAACACAAACTTATCTTCCTAGCATATGTCAAGTATGACCTTGTGCAGGTTTGGAATATTTCCTCTACCTTCCTTCCATGCCCAGCCTCAACTTTCTACCAATCCATTTCCACATCCTACTTCCTCTTCGATTTCACAGAGCTTCACCTACTAACCCATTCATTATTCATTCAGCCATTAAGTCTAACATGTTTAGCAGGTGAGGCACTGATAGGCACAGAGAATAAGACTAGTAAGGCACAGTCCTTCTCAAGGACATTTCAAGATGGAAGAGAAACACTTGAATACTAGCTACAAAAGCAAATGCAGGCTAATGAACAGAATGATATATAGGCAACAATGGCAGTGTGAAGGATGGGGTGATCAAATAGGTCTTCGGATGGCCCACAACTTCTCTCACCTCCTCCGTACCCACTGATGGCATCTGTATCCACATGGCCAAGATTATCAGAATCGTCTCTTTCCTAAAAGTTTCAGGTCCTTGAGGGCAGGAACTGTGTGCAATTCTTCTTTTATATCTGCCCAACTTTCTAAAATAAAATCCTATCTAATAAAGAGGGAATATGCAAATTGACTGTCATACCATCACAAAGATGTCTCCTCAGCCCAGCCTGAGTCCCACAGTGCTTTCAGCCCTACCAGGGGATGGCAGGCACATGGTCCAGCTGGACCCACCCTCAGTCCCCCTAGCCACCCAAAACCAGCCAAGGGCACAAGCAAGTCTTGGATATCAGCTGCCCAGCCACCTAGGTCCAGCTCAAGGTACAGACAAGCCTCAGATGGCAGCTGCCCAGCTGCCTAGGGCTATCTGAGGCTCAGGTAACCAGGGCCAGCCAAGGCTTGAGCTGCCAGCAGTGGCAGCAGCAGAGGTGTGATGGGGGCATCACCTTCCCCTGATCACCAGGTTGCCTCCTGCCCTTGAGGGCTCCCAGATTGTGAGAGGGAGGAGGACAGGCTGAGAATTCCCCCCTCCAGTGCATGAATTTTCATGCACTGGGCCTCTACTAAACAATAAGACTCCAATAAATGTCTATTAAATATGGGTGTTTGGCTAAAACTGGTTTGGCTCAGTGGATAGAGGATTGGCCTGTGGACTGAAGGGTCCCAGGTTCGATTCCAGTCAAGGGCATGTACCTTGGTTGTTTCAGGCACATACCCAGTAGGGGGCATGCAGGAAGCAGCTGATCAATGTCTCTCTCTCATCGATATTTCTAACTCTCTATTCCTCTTCCTTCTTTTCTGTAAAAAGTCAATAATATATATATATGGATGTTTTGTACTCAAACTTTTGGAAAGGACCATAGATGCTATTTCTAGCCCTAGTGAAGTTCCATTCAGAGGCTTTGACAGCTGAAAACTTATCAGATGGCTCATCTAAACTCCATCAGGACAGACACCATTTCCCATGGCGTCTATCTCCATGTGACCTCAAATCAGCATTTTCTCTGTGTGCCAAAATAACTTCCTGCTTTGTTTTCACTAACATGAGTTCTCCCAGGAGCCAAGGAGATCATTACTTTAAAGTATTTCAGACTTTTGAGCACTACAGACAGGAGCCACTATGCTATGGCAATGATTCAGATAATTTCTACTGCCACAGTGCTCCTTAATCAGGCTGTTCTCAATTTAGAAAAAAAAATGAAAAGAATGATGAACTAAGTACAGTCTTTATTCCTTAAGACAAAATTAACAAAAAAAGGGGGGGTGCGGGGGGAGCACAATATGTTCCTGAACAAAATTTTATGACTCCTTACAAGCTGATGTGATTCAAAGAGGAAAAATGTTTTTCTCATGTGGTGAATAGTAAACCTAATTTTATTGAAATGTTTTCCCATATGATAATTTCATGCATCACATCACAAATCTAAATATAGTTTTTTAATATTTTCCCAGAGCTGTGTGGTCATTTAAAGGCTATGATTTTTACAAGTTTGATAAAGCAACTTGCTAGCCATACTACCCAAATCTCATCCAGTATTTCAAAGTGTTATATTAAAAGTTTGGTGCATTACAAGTGATGTTGACTACAGGAAGGGGCAACAGAAACAAAGCCTTTACTAATGAGGTGGCCTATGGGCAAGCACATTCCGGAGCTCAGGACAAGGAAGGGTAGAGACAGCATGGAGATAGGGCATTGTCTTTTCTCTCTTCTAACCACACTAGCATTTGTGTTCTCCTCCTTTCTTTCTTGGCTCTACCCAAGCAATATTATAAACGCCCTTTTCCACTTCCTATGCTTCCCCTTTTTCATAAGACAATTTGGGCAGCTGCTGACTGCCCAGAACCTAGTATTAGGGCTGAAACAAGCTCACAAATTCTTCACTCCTCAGACCCAGACATGGCTACATCCTCTTAAAAAGGGAACATTGGTCACTTTCTCTTTGCAATACCTGCTTCTACCCCACTTCCTGCTCTTCCAGTAGGAGCAGGTACTACATACTACTACCTTTATATTTCTCCAGAGCTAGAGGATGCTCCTATTCCCAGCCTGCATGCCTGCCAGAGTGAAGTGGGAGACAAAGCTGCTTCCAGAGGTCCATGCCCTCCCCTTCCACCTCCACCTTGGCATGTAAGTAGGTGTCCTTGAATAAGTCCTTGGGTCTCAGATGATCGAAGCAATTGCTAGGTCTCTTGTTATAGTTCAATATTTTTATTCCCAGTTATTAATTATTCCTACAGATTTCTTTTATTGCATTTGATTATTCTGTCTCTCTTCTTCTCCATGAGGGCTGGGATTGTGCCTGTCTGAATCCTTGGATGCTAGCACTGTAAGTATAAGGAGAAAGAATATGCAGAGATGGGAAAATCCATATTTCAAGATTTTAAAAGTAAGCCTATTAAAGCAAGAGGGAAAGAAGAATGATCTACTTTTTTAAGTTCAGCAGTCACCAATTAACTACATTACTGGCTACCTACAGGAGTTAAGCATCTTTGAGCCACCATGTCACATGGATAAAAGAGTGCAGTGGTTCTCAAAGAGGAGATGGAGTGGGGATAGGAGTAAGGTTATAGATCCAGTTATAAAAAGTACTACATTAGAGTAACACTCTAAGCATTTTTTTTGAGGAAGGCATCTCCTCAAGTAATTCTGAAGCATTGACCTCTATTAACACATGATCTCAATTATGAACCATCAAATTAGGTAATCATTAAGGCCCCTTCCAGTTTTAGCAACATATAAGTGTTGGAAATATACTAAACTTTACCAAATCTATATTTTTTCAGGTATACTTCAGCATTATAATTTTATATCCACATGTCTACTAGATTCTATAATTTTATGCCTTTTATGTAGCTAATTTTATTAATTTATTTCATTAAAAGTTAAATTTTAGTCTCTAATACTACTATATTCTAAGAGTGCATTCCATGACATTTTAATGATAAAAGTATAAATACATTAAATATGGCAAGAAAGATGGACAGTTCTTTCCATCTAGGGTAGGATTTCTCTACCATGACACTACTGACATTTTGGGCTGGATAATCCCTTGTTGTAGGAGGCTGTCCTGTGTATTGTAGGATGTTTAGTCGTGTCTCTGGCTTCTGTTCACTAGATACCAGTACCTGACCCCTAACCCCTAGTTATGCCAAAAACTCAATCTCCAGATATTGAGACTGCCCTCCCCAACCCCGGGCCCACTGGGAACTACAAGAGGAAAAGCATTAAATATCAAAGTAATTTAATAATCTAGGATCTCAGTATACAAAACATCCATTATACACAAGGTAAGGCTACAATACCAATAGGCAATTAGTTAAGAGAAAGAGCTACTTATATAAAAGAATATTCATTCATTTGTTAATGGTTTAAAACCCTTTATGAATGATCAGACAAATGATTTTTATCAAAATGGTCACCAATTTTCTAATTGGTACACAAAGCACACCCAGAGGGAAACTTCAATAATGAGCACATGCATGGTCTAAGACTATTAAGGAATTCTAAATAATGTCTCCTGAACATTTCTAGAACTTTCCTTTTGGAAAACTGGACACTCTCATTCAAAATCTCACTAAAGATCTTATGATTTAGGATCACATCTAGACAGAATAAAACAAAATGAAGATTTGGGAACTCTTTTGATTATGATTACATTGCCTCAAACTTTTCTCTTTGGGAAAAGTCTAAATTATAGCTTTTTGCTGTCAACATTAATAAAATAAACAAGTAATTAGAAAATCTACAAATAATTTTTTGCCATGTAGCCATAACATTCTATAATGATTTAAAAGATGTTCCCATCTATTTTCATGAATCTGCTTAACTAGTTCTGAATACCAGAGGAAAGTGTTAAAAAAAAAATCATTCAAATTCTGCAAGTCTAACACTAGAGAGTGGGATCGTTAGCTTTGATGGACCAGACATAATATCTTACAAACTTTAGATATACTTCTTTGCAACTGTAAGACCTCAAGAATGGTTCCTTCTCATTGAGTTTTATTTAAAAGTTTTGAAAATAAGCAAAGATTTATTTTCTAAAGGTATATCTTTCAAGCAAAATGCATCAAAAGGAGAACATATTGATCCTTTAACCTTAAAAAAATTACTATTATGCATTTTAAAGACATTTTCTTTATATGGTAGCATGAGCAGAATTTTCAAATTTTCTTAAGAATCACCAACCTTGTTAAGTGGGTGGTTTTCTCAAATAAATTGATTGATTTCAATTAAAGTAAACTTTAAATAATTTAAAATTCTAATTGTGTCCCATTCACAGTTGAAAATAAAGTTAACTATTATTTATAAGCTAATATATATGTTTTTACAATTAAATGTGAGTTGTATATGTGCAGATTTTTAAGTTTATTATTCATCTAGAGTCTAACATAATCCACATTCCTTCCCCTGCCTACTTTGTTTTAGATATGTGCATTGTCTTTCTCAAGATAGAATCCCACATGTCCCTATTATTCCTATAGATTCTGGGCTCTATATGTCATTTTATTTAAGGATTTTTGTCACAGGCTTATTTTCCTGAGGGTTTCTACTAGATTACTGTTTTTGTTTCCCATTCATTTTTTTTAAAATATAGATATATAGCTTTTCTAAATTTTATTTATTATTGCAGACATATGCAAAAATTTGCATTTCTATATCAGTGAGTACCCTGACAGAGTAAACAATCATAGACCCAAAGTTAGGAGATTTAAAATTATAGCTGAATTTAGTCAATGACATAGTGAAATACTGCTAAGTCATTTAATGTGTCCATAATGGTCCTTTCTGTAACACAAGCCTGCAGTCAAGCCACTAGGAAAATATTTTGAAATTAAATAAGAATATGTGAAGTATTTAAAATGCTGAGAGCTTCTTTAGAAAAAAATTAATATTTGCATATTAAGCACAATATTATTCTAGGAACTGGTAAAGTTCACATCAAAAAATCACTGGGCCCTGACTGGTTTGGCTCAGTGGATAGAGCATCGGTCTGGGGACTCAAGGGTCCAGGATTCGATTCCAGTCAAGAACATGTACCTTGGTTGCAGGCACATACCCGGTAGGGAGTGTACAGGAGGCAGCTAATTGATGTTTCTCTCCCATCAATATTTCTAACTCTCTATCCTTCTCCCTTCCTCTCTAAAAAATCAATAAAATATATTTTTTAAAAATCGCTGGTTCACAGGTAGTAACAAAACAAATAATACAGAACAAAATAAGAAATATTATACATTGCTGCCTTTCTTGTTTTTTCCCTTATTGTTCATTTTCTGTCAATGACTCTGGCAAGTGACTAGTTTAGTCACCTGTGCCTCCCTAATCTCTAATCTATTTATTTTGGAGTTGCAATGGGATTTCTTCAAGACTAGAGGCCCAGTGCATGAAATTTATCTACTGGAGAAGTGTCCCTCAGCCCAGCCTGCACCCTCTCCAATCTGGGATCCTTCGGGGGATAACCGACTGCCCATTCAGGCCTGATCCTGGCCTAAACGGGCAGTCGGACATCCATCTCACAATCGAGGACTCCTGACTCCTAACCACTTGCAGCCTGCCTGATTGTCCCTAACTGCTCCTCTGCAAACCTGATTAATGCCTGACTGCTCTACTGCCAGCCTGATTGCCAGCAACTGCCCTCCCACTTCTGGCCCAATCATCCCCAACTGTCCTCCCCTGCTGGCCCAATCGTTCATAACTGCCTTCCCTTGACAGCCATCTTGTGACAGCCATCTTCTGATGTGGGGGTGGCTACCTTGTGATGACGTGGGAGTGGCTATCTTGGGATGATGTGGGGATGGACATCTTGTGATGATGCAAGGACCACCTAGGCTTTTATTAGTATATATAATAAATACAGTGCTTAGCACAGTGCCTATTTCAAAAGGAAGAACCAAAGGCATGGAGCAAAACTAATCTTCATCACACTCATTTACCATGTCCTAAGTGATTACCATATGGATATTATGAATTGGCTTTGTAATAATAAAGATCATTGCTTAACTTAACAGAGATAACATCAGCAGATCGTTACAAGATGACTGAAGCTGGCCCAAGGTCTTTTAAAAACCACATCATTTGACTATGCACAGGGGGTACTGGCCAATCACCTCCATTTCCAGGAAGGGGAACCCAATGAATGATGAGCCCTGGGAAAGGGCCAACCATGCTAGCCCCCATCCATGTACCAGCTGGTAACTGAAAATTCTGAACATAATCCACCATCATAGAAGCTTCTACAGGATTCTTTCTCTGCTTTTCTGTGTAGGAATATTGGTATAGGCAATGAGGATCCCAGTCTCTAAATCTTAGAGACAGAAGGTCTACTGCATACTGCTTCAGTCATTTTTAAGTAAAACCTTGAAGGTAGCTTTGTTGGATTGGTTTTTCTTGCCTCATCATAAGGTTTTGATTATAGCTCCTTGCGTCTGAATAGTTCAGCTGTTTTTACTTTTATCTTCAGCGCATCAGGAGTGAAAGCACACTGCTGATGCAAAGCAGTGTGACCAGGGATCAGAGAAGCAGCTCTTAAAAGGAACTGGCTCTGCTCAGACTTAATTATGTGCAGGGGCAAATCCATGCTGGACTTTCTCATTAGGGATAGGCCAATTCCAATGAATGGTTCCCGAGGTTCCTCTCAGTTCCACAAATCTAGGATTCTAGCTTTCCTGCTATAGGTCTTAGAATCAGCACAAGCCAGGAGATCACATGGCTCCTTTAGTGCCAGCAATACTGAAAGCACTCCCCAAATAGATGCAAGAGGCCTAAATGCAAACTGAAGTCATCCAGCACCACAAAGTCTTCCAATCCCTTTTAAACTGAATTGATACAAAGAAACCTTCATTCAAAATCATCCAACAACTGGATGTCCAATCCCACATCTGGCAGGGGTCTTTCTTTAAAATCAATTTTACATATCAGAATCTTATTTTTTTTTCCTCTATGTCTCTAAAATACAGGAAGACCGAGATTTGTTACCCCACTGTAACAAACATGTAGCAAGCATCAGTAAGTGATAATGAATAAATGATTTATAATTTCTATTAGAAAAATGTCTAACTTATTTTCATCAGATCATAAGCCTTAGTAGTCCCCCTTTTATCATCAATAACAGGCATCCTGTACATCCCTACACTTACTTTAAAAGGCATTCTTTCAACAAACTTTTAGTGAATACCTAGTTTGTACTTTATCTATATTTACATATCTCTACTAGTATATGTGCCCAGATCCATGATAGGTTTATAGAAGTAATTAAGATAATGGTATCTGCCCTCCAAGAATACAGTCTACCAAGGAAGAGAAAAAAGTAAAGTAAAAAGACATAACACACTAGCATGTTATTTCAGAGAGACATATAAGGACAAATAAACTAAAATATTCCAACATTATTTAACAGAGACAAACTAATCAGATTACTGCACACATATATTAAATATTTCAAGCTGTCAAATAATACTATCCATATAAATACTGTGTATCCAGAAGAAGTGAATCATGGTGACATTACAGAACATATTTAGCCAGAAAATCTGTTTGGATCAAAGACTGACAAAGTCACACACCTTGACTTAGGTTTTCCTGACACATAATGGACAAAGATCAGAGAGGAAAAAAAAAAAAACTATGGTGACAATCTACTACGGTGTTACCCTAGTAATGAAATAACTTTTTGTATTACTTTTTAAGTTAATTTTTAAATGTTTTATGCCATATAAGGTAGTATTTCATATAGAGGTCTTAAATGTAATCCTACACTGTACTGTATGTATATCTACCTACCCAAAAGTAAGAGTTATCTGAGTAATTCTGAGATCTCTCCATACTAAAAAATAACATTGTTTCTATCACTATTCAAAAATAATTTAGTGGTTTAAAAAAAATAAGGGAAAAAAGGTATTAACTTAAAAGTATCTCAATCTTAGCCTAGCCTGTGTGGCTCAGTGGTTGAGTGTTAACCCATGAACTAAGAGATAGCCAGTTTGATTCAGTGGTACATGCCCATGTTGCAGACTCGGTCCCAGTTGGGGACATGCAGGAGGCAGCAGATCCATGTTTCTCTCTCATCAATTATTCTATCTCTCTATCCTTCTTCCTTTCTCTTTCTCTAAAACAAACAAAAAAAATCAATAAAAATACATTAAAATAAATAAATAGAAAGTATTTCAATCTCAAAAAAATAATTTAATGCATAGGGTTTTACTTTAAACCATTTCTAAATTCCGTAACAGACTTCACCATCATTCATTATATAAACAGAGTAATCTCAAATGCAAACAGAGTAAATATATTTATATAAACCCTTCTCTATAAATTTACATATACACATCAATTTGTGTATAAAACATAAAACATGTCTCACTTATATAGCTAAAGATGAACATATATTCTGATGACACAATACAAGCATTCATGCCTTTAAAGGTCCAAAATTTATTGGGATTAGAATGCTAAATTTATTTAATATCAAAAACAACATGATACTCACTGCTTATATACATTAGCCCCTACCAACTCAAGTATTTCCAGAGAAATTAGTGTATGAGTCATCCAATACTCTAGATCATTCTTCACTCAAGTAATGAACAACCATGCTCATTTCTAGGAAAAATAATCATGCTTAT
The DNA here is from genome assembly GCA_011751065.1 of Lasiurus cinereus. Classification (NCBI taxonomy): domain Eukaryota; kingdom Metazoa; phylum Chordata; class Mammalia; order Chiroptera; family Vespertilionidae; genus Lasiurus; species Lasiurus cinereus. The sequence goes on from JAAGEH010002534.1 coordinate 5,681,976, forward strand.
TTTAAAGGTGATTTACATATTATAAAAATTATTCTTTACTTTTATGCATACTTAATGATATGATGCTTACTCGAAATAACATGATTCTTTTTTAAAAAATATTTACATATTTACATATGTATGTGTATGTTTAAATCACATATGAGCTCAAAGGAAACCAGCAAATAATGGCCCAATTAAAATAAAACAGGCACATAAGTATTACTTTATACATGTTTTCTACAATTGATCATTTAATATAGCTTATAAAATATCTTAAAGAAATTTCAGTTTCAAAGGAAAAAAATGAAAGCAAAGCTACCCAGCTTTTAAAAGGGTACAACTTTCCTTTTATATTATAATATAACTGGTAGAAATTATCTAGACTATATAAATAATATTTGTTCTATGTATGATAACAAGAAAATATTAAGTAAAATGTAGATATACTATCATCTCAAGAAACCATAAACACCAACCAGAAAGAATATATGCACCCCTATGTTCATAGCAGCACAATTTACAATAGCTAAGATTTGAAAACAACCTAAGTGCTCATCAGCAGATGAGTTGATTAAAAACCTGTGGTATATCTACACAATGGAATACTACACGCTATAAAAAAGAAGGTACTTTTACCATTTGCAACAGCATGAATGAAACTGGTGAGCATTATGCTAAACAAAATAAGCTAGTTGGAGAAAGATAAATATCACATGATCTCATTCATTGCAGGATAAAAGGATCAACATAATTTGATGAACAAAAATAGATCCAGAGACAAATGGTAGGGAGGGAGTAGGGGGGGAGTTAAAGAGCAACCAAAGGATTTGTATGCATATTAGCATAACCAATAGACACAGACACTGGGGCAGTGAGGGCATGCCCAGGGTGGAAATGGCTGGGGGGAAGAGGGGTCAATCGGGGAAAAAGGAGACATATGTAAATCTTTAGACAATAAAGTAAATATAATAATATAATAATAATAATAAAGACATAGTATCATTTATTCCAGAAATACTTCCCAGCATGTTCCCAGCTCTGTCATTAACCAGCTGTGAAATCATGGACAAGGATTTCCTCTTAGTTAGAGCATCTTTAAAATGTAATTGCAGCCTCATCTCTAAGGTCCCTTCTGGCTCTAACACTATGAAAAGATCAAGCTGTAATGTAATATTACTGTAAGCATCCTGGTATTACATAATACCATAAGCAAAGGTGAACTTTTCTAAGATAATATATTACTAATGAGTAATAAATAACTCTTGATCTGTATGACAATTAGTTATAGCAAATAACTAGAAGATAATTAACAGAATGTGCCATCTCTATCATTACCACAGTAAGTTTTCAGTATTATCATGCCCATCTGACAAAAGGAGAAGTTGGGTCTCAGAGCCATGAGAGTAACTGGACCATTTGTCAGCAAGATGGAGCCCAACATGACAAGTTGAAGGTTCCTGGCTCTCACCCAGCCAATGCATTTTAGGAGAAAGGCGCTAGGGCCTCCTGAATCACTCTAAGGCAGAACTATAAACCAAGTGCAGGAATCAAATGGAAAAGTTTAGGGCCAAATTTATGTCTCACTTAAAAGCTGGGAGTGGCCATTCAATTTAGTCTGAGTGTTATTCAAAGGTATATCTTCAAGATCCATCCTGTTGTTAAGAAACCCTGGAAGGGTGCTTCATAATCAAAAAGAGCTTCATTCTCCCCTGTAACTAGGCCAAAATGAGAAGGAAAATTCATGGCAGAATCCATAGTTTCGTATATTTGCCCTGAATTCAGTAATAATTTGTTCATAAGATGTGTAATTCTGACTTATTTCAAAGTAACATGTTTTCTGAAAGTAAAATGGTCAAAATTTATATTTAAAGGTTTGCTGGTACTTTTAAAATTACAAATGGAATAGATACTCATTTCTTTTATCTCTACCTCTCAAACAATCTAACATTAACCCACCCTAAGAGGAATATCCATATTTTGAGTATACATACATTTTATAGAATAATTTTTAATACCAAAAACTATATAAAACATGATCATATATTTACATATGCATAAATATCTGCAATATCCGTTGTTCACTTAAAAATATCATGTATACTTTCCCAATGATATAGCTTCCTACCAGTTATCCTATACAGTGGTACCTCAAGATACAAGTGCCCTAACATACAAGATTTTTGAGATAGGAGCCATCGAGCGAGCTATTTTTGCTTTGAAATACGAGCAACAATTGAGATACGAGTAATCGCGCAGATCAGCCGGCTGCACATGACCCACCAGTTTACCGCCACTGGAGCATCTCATAGTTTCCCACGCCTCAAGGTTACGGAACGAATTAAACTCGTATCTCAAGGTACCACTGTATAATAAAAGGCTAATATGCAAATCAACCAAATGGCAGAATGACCAATCACTATGATGTGCACACACTGACCACCACAGGGCAGATGCTCAATGCAGGAGCTGCCCCCTGGTAGTCAGTACACTCCCACAGGGGGAGCACTACTCAGCAAGAAGCCAGGCTCCTCTCCTGCCTCCTACGCAGTGGTAAGGATGTCTGAGTGCCGGATATCCTTCAAGGGCTTCGGGACTGTGAGAGGATGCAGGCTTGGCTGAGGATCTCCCATTGTTCCCTCGCCAATTGCACAAATTTTGTGCACCAGGCCTCTAGTTCTTAATATAGCTGTATGATATTCCATACTTTGAATATACTATATTTGATTCACGTTTTCACTGATTTGTAAATTTATAAAAATATTTTTTACAATTAATTATATTCGTAACATATAAGTCATTAACAATAGACATCCTTGTACTCTATCCTTACATACTGTTATTTTCTGTAGAATAGATTCCTAGGATAAAATCACTAAGATATACACTTTAGGTGTAAAAAATTCACATTCTTATCAACAGAATGTAATGCTATCCTTATTAGCATTAGATACTGTAAGTTAACCAATTTGATGAGATAAAATTGGCATCTTACCATTTTCATTTGTCATCTGACCCCTCAAAAGCTTGAGCACACTTATCAGTCTTTACTGGCCATTTTTGCCTTTTACCTGGTGTAATCTTCATATCCTTCCCAAAATGTATCTTTTTTTTATCAATAAAAATTTTTTACACAATAATTATATTAATTTCTGTCTACTATTACTTGCAAATATTCTGCCTTTATTTATGGTATCTTTTACAAATGAGAATGTTTTACCTTTTATGTAACCAAATCCACAATCTTTGCATTATGAATTAAAGTTTCTTAGCAAACTTATGAAGACCACCTTCATCCGGTTTTTCTCCTAATATTTTTTTTACTTAAATTGTATTTTTAGTTTTATTTTTGTTGTTAGTATATTTGGAGTTTATATATGATAAAAAATAAAGCTAAAAGCTATGCCATAAAAGATTTTAGCAATCCATGCTTTTTGGATTTTGATACTGACTATAATTTATAAGTTTTAACTATTAGTATAAGGACACTATTTTCTTGTAGCTTAATTTTCAGTTTCATTTCTATAGATAAAATAACTTTCACTTAAAATCTAAACACTGTGTAGAATGTTCAACTTTCTCATCTAAATAAGGAAGGTACTGATCAATCTTCTAAATTCCTTCTGTTAAGATTTAACACAGTATTCTATTTAAAAAATTAATAACTATATATATATTCCCATATCTAATAGGTTTTAACGTAAAAACTTACAACTTCTACAAATTCTAAAATCTATATCCATTTACTTAATTTGCCAACACAAATAATTAAAGAATGTGAAAGCAAAAATATCTTTGACCTTACATATTTTTAAATAGGAAAACAAATACAAAAATCTCTAATAAATGTTCCTTATATTTATATGCTACAATTTATATGAGACTTTCTAACTTTAAACAGGCCCATTGGTCTGGCCCAATTTAAGAAAAAAACATTGAGGCCATTGAAAATTAACTGAAATGTCAACCCACTTTAAAAGAAAGCTATTAGTAAAACAAGGGTGAAGTTACAAGCACTTGTGAAAAGCATAATAAATAAACAATGAGCCCCATTCAAAGATACTGGGGAGACTTTCAGGCTTTGCAGAGTTAGAACAAGAGACAGCAGAACCAGTTCCCACATGGGCAAGAGGGTGTTTATTTTATTTTGCTTATCTGTAATCAGTGCACATGATCCCAGTTGTTTGGAATGGCTCAAAAAGGTTCCTTAGCATCTAGGCGAGAAAAACTGCCTGGTTTTCAAGCAGTTCAACTGCTTCTTAGTAACTTTTGTTCATGTGAACCTTAAAGCTCCAGTTTGAACACTGAACTATTTAAGATTACAAAAGTTATCTTTCTTTATTCATCCTCTACCACTTTCAGTCATTTTAAAGAGGTGGTCAAAAGAAATAAAGAGTACTTTCTAAATAATTTTAGAAATACTATAATCTGCACCCATGAATTAAAAGTTTCTGAAACTTAAATGGCTACTTTTAATCATAATTGAAGTTTTCTACAAAAATCAACAAATACTTAAACCTGAATTATAACCATCTGTTTCCATGATTTAATTTGGGGCCAGGCTAATTGATGAGAAAGCCTAGAATAAGCTTTTTTTTAAGAGTACAAGTATGAAGGGAAAATGATAATAACATCTTTTTTCTCTTGATAGGAGAAAATAAAATTAGTATTATCAAAACTTTTTAATCATGTTCAATTTCAGAATTAAATCATTTGCCACATTATTCCTACTTCAAAAGCAGCAAACAAAAGCTTATCAAAGGTTGGAAGGACTTTGCAGGGGAGGGGGAGGGAGAATGATGATGAAGTTTTTACCTTTCATCTTCTAGTATCTAACAGTATTAAAAATACTTTTAAGAACATATACTTAATTATCACTAAAATATATCTAGCCTAACAACCAAATGGTTTTTTAAGTGTTTTTTCAAGGTTCACAAAAATGATCATTTATTCAGTGAATCTAAATGATGGAAATACATCCATCTCCAAAACCTGAGAACTTTTATTACCAATCAAATGGGTTAATTTAAAAGCTTTACACAATGCTTTGAGAGCACTGAATTTACTGTAAATTTAAGAAATAAATTTTTATTTTTCCTAGGAGACATCCTCAGGAAGAAAGTCTTAACTGTACCTCCCCCGCAAAAACACAATGTGCTTTAAGGGGATGAGGCAGTCCACCAACAAATGCAAGAAATTCTAGTAACACTACAAACACTTTAATGCCTGAGGTGGGAGGGGAGAGGGGGGACATTAGCTCTTTGTCAGCTCCTTGAAACACCTATTGTTTGGTTAGCTCACTCTGGTAGAGGCTTCTAAATTGGTTGGCTGTCATAAATCTAATTGCATATTGAGCTAGCTAATTAGAGAGGGCACTTTTCTGTTTAAAAATACTGCCTCAGGTGAGGCTTGAATTAGGAGCCAACTTTCTCCCCACACCCCAACTCACTCCAGAATCAGGGCTCTGTCTGGAACACCTACCACTCCACTGCTGGAATGTGGCCTGCCTCCTCCACCTGACCACGGAGGTTCCCTCTCCGGAAAGCCACAAATTACAGTGCTAAATTCCAGCCAACAGAAGAAGGCATTTGGAGGCAAAGCCAAAATTAGGGTGAAAGAAAAATTTCCACTAAGAAACCAACAGTAATAACTGATATGTGAGCTACATAAAAAGTAAACAAATAAGGGCTGTGCACCCACTACCATCCTTGCTTCCTGGAAGAATAAAAGGAGAGAACACAAGAAGGCTCCTATTCTGACCCGAAAGAAAAAAAAAATATTCAGCAGAAGCAAATCACAAAGTAAACAAGCTGAGCTACAGATTTTTCTCTTTGCTCTAAGTTTTACTGGAATTTTCTGAAGTCCGTAGGTCAAGCATTATAAAATTACTGACTAGAGGACTAAATCCAATGTCCTTATTTCATACTAGAGGCCCCATGCATGAATTTGTGTACCAGTGGATTCCCTAGGCCTGGCCTGCAGGGAACAGGCCGAAACTGGCTCTCTGACATGCCCCAAGAGGCCCCAGATTGCAAGAGGGCATTTCTCAGGTGATGCACCCTGGAATTAGGATCCCTCATCTCTGGTTCCAGGTGTGTCACCCGAGAACTGCAGCTGCCAAGTCACCTCAGCTCGGCAGCTCCTGCATTGAGCATCTGCCCCCTGATGGTCAGTGTGCATCATACCTAATGATCAGACCAGACCATCTACTCCCTGGTGGTCATTGCACATCATAGCTACCCGTCAGATGGTCAAACAGTCAGACACTTAGGCTTTTACATATACAGAGAGGTTGCTTATTCTGTGAATGTGTATTCTCATTTCTTATTGTGCTACTGTCATCTCCTTTAGTTTGAGATGTCATAAGTAAGGCATAGATAAACAAGCAAGACAAAATCAATGACTGCAGGTTCTCAGAGCTGGACCAGGAATGTGGGTCAAGGACAGAACTCTCTCCCTCCTGGTTGACCTCTGCTCCATAAGCATTTGTTGAAAATTCAGGGACTACACTACCACTTCTCTCTTTCTCTAATGTGCTGATGCTGGGGGTGGCAAGGTCATTAGGATAGCTCTACAAAATACCAAATAATTTTTCCCAGGAAAACACACTAAACTTAGATCCTGCTGTCCATTGGAAGAATCTGAAATGAAATTAAAAGAAATCACTGCCCTAATTTCATTTTAAACAGAAGAAAACCAAATTTGTTGGCATGCTGTATTTATACAAATGACATGGAAAACAAGACCATTTGAAGATAGAGTTCTGCCTTATAAACTTTTACCCCAATGTTGTTATTACAGCTTTGCTTTTCCTGGTCCCAGGGAACTTGAACACAGAGTATGTTGAAATGAAGATGAGTAATTGCCATATTTTCAGTGTTTCTGGGCTTTTAACTCTGCAAAACATTCTGAGAATGTAGTTTGGCAGCACAAACCAAAGAAACCAGATAGGTCACCATGGTTAGCCGACTTATCAACTGAAAATGAACCTTCTTCAGTCCCACCCTAAGGTCTGCAGATAGACAAGCTAACTCCCTAAAAAACGTTCCCTCCTAACAAATGACTTATCTTGATTATGTGACAAATGGTGACTATCTTGATTATCAAATTTTATTATAACTCACAGTGTTAAAAAGGTTTAAACACAATCAACAATTCTGGTTGGAACTTTCTCTTACATCTCTAAATCTACCAGATGTGCCTTGGGGCCAACGTTTGGACGCTCTATGCCTAGTAGGTGAAGCCTTCATTAGTAGCAAAAGCTATCTTCAGGGTTTTTTCGCAGACCAAAGTAACCAATGAGATTTCAGCTGAAGTAGTCACTGCTTTTATAAGGCTATACTTCTCTTTTTAAAAAATATTTATACTCTAATTTATGTAAGTTCATTTTCATTAAAGAACACAAACTGTCACTTTACAATATGAATTCTTACTACGAATCTATTGAATCTGTTATCCAAAAATAATGATTTTTTAAAAAGCACAATGATAGCAAGCAAGCAAGGAAGAATTTCGTAACTGCATCTTACACATTTTTTGTCCTTTTCATTTATTGGGTGTGTCCCAAACCACTTAAAAATACACCTCATAATGACTCATGTCTACATGTTACAAGGATTCCTATTTGTGCTCTTAAAGATCCATGCACCTAAAGTATGGCCTGGAATGTGAAAAATAATTTATCAAGACTTTAATGTATTTTTCTCACTCAAAACTGTTCATGCTATGTAAGCAGAATTTCAAAGAATTGTTTTCTTCCAAGATGACTATACCTAAGCCAAAGTAATCCTAGATTTTAAAACTGCTAGGGAGAAACTGCTCTATAAAAACATAATGTTCTATGTTATTATCATTGCACAATATATACGGTGTACTCAGCTACAGATTTGTTATCATGATATCTGGCACACAAAATGTTCACAAAATCCTCTTGAACATAATAGTTCAAAAAAAATTTTAATAAAAAAATCAGAAATTATTTTATATTCACATAACTCTCCATTTATAGCATACTTTCTGAAATGTGAAATTTCACATGAGATTAAAACTTTTACACCAGTGAGATGGAGTTATTTCCCAGCAAAAGGAATCCAGGGTTTTATATAAAAAACTCTCCTAGTCCCAGCCCCAACTTCTTTTGCCATTCCCCTTCAGCACTTTTAAGAGTAGACCTCTGTCATCTATGATTTATAAAAGCTAAGAGAACAGAAAGTGGGGAAAAAAAGATACTGCACATTAGGTGTTATCTTGGTACCTCCTGTGGCTTTAAGCTGTAAGGCGCTGTATTCCTGGGGATATTATAGAATGGCAAAGCTTTCTACTTGACAATAGCCCATAAATAATAGAATATAAGAAACACAACCCTTTTGAATTGGGGCAGCCAGGCCCTGAAGTAGTTATATTGTGATGTAGGTTACATACAAACATTTGAAATCCAAAAGGCAGAATGTGTTCTTGTTGGGGAAAAGAGGAAAGAGACAGACATCTTAAAACTTATTTTTCTAGGGCTCAGGGAAAACTTCCTTAAGTGTGGCAAATTGGAATATTAATTACAAAAAAATAAATGTGACCCCATCTAAGAATAAAATAAAGCTAAAAGAAAAATGATCAAATAAAATATGAATATATCTATCTGTATATATTTATATACAGATAGATTTTCATGTAGGGACAATTATATGTGTATGTGTGTGTGTGTGTATATGATATATATATTTATATGTGTGTGTGTGGATGCATATGTGTATTTGGGTGAGTATATACCAATTTTTTTTTCAAAGAAATCTAGATGTGCCTACGTAAGAACAAACTACTCTGTTAACTGGTTCTCTTTATAGTCTTCAAAAAAATGTTTAGCAGTCAGAATTAGCCAAAAGAGAACCTGTTCGCTAATGTGCAATACAATTGAATGTTACTATAGAATATTTTTACACTGACCTAATAGGGAAAATACTTTTAAAAATATGCTACATATTTTTGTTTGAAAAAAGAAAGCATGTATTTCTTGACTTATCCTAATGATTCAATAGACCCTACACTTTAATTCTATATTCCAAGTCCTGAAAAGAAATGGAATACAGGATTAACTTCTATGATTAACTTCCTGATTTTCTACATATTAGGTTTTTTTCACTGCCAACATTTTTCAATTCTCTCACAATTAATACACTATAAAAGTAAAAATAAGTCAAGCTTAGATGATTATTATGCTTTATTTTAATATTTATCAACGTGGCTTACATAAGCCCTCAAACTTCTTCAAAAAGTGAGACCTGTTCTGCAAGACTAATTAAAAAAAAAACTATATAAACTCCATTTTAAAAGAAAGAATTAATGTTTGGCTTTGTAAATTAATATTATTTACTTCAATCAAATAAGAAATTATTGGGAATACATAAAGTCCATGACAAAATTCAGTACAATAAAAATATACATAAATATTTTAATCTAAGGATCTTATCCAAATTAAATAAAAATTATAGATTTACATGGCAAGATATAATTTATATTAATGTATTTGAGATGGGATAGCAGATTACTTGAAATTCATCATCCTGAAGCTAAAAGTAAAAAATGTAATTAATACTAAATGGAATAATAAAAAATACTAAAATATTTTTAAGCAAAGAATTAAAACACAAAAAATTAAGCTTTATAAAAGGAGACTAATTTAAAAATCAAAAATTATTCAGTTCTCACTTATGTTAAGTAAGTCACAGGAAATAAAATTGATAATCCATCACTTTAAGATTTCTTATTTCCAATTAACCTGGAATAGCTAAAATCCTAAAAGATCAGTGTATGTTTTTTTTAAAAAATTATGAAAACATAGTGCCATGTATTCAATTTTTTTCTATTATATTCCTGCCATTTTTCTCTTTTCTGTTCTAGGAAGAAGTGACAATATTTGTTGAGTGTCTTTGTGTACTATGCCTTGTTCTTTACATATTTTTTCATTTAACTTTTATAACCAGCTCTACCAGTTTGTGTTACCTCTACTTATCTGATGAAGAATTTAAAAATCATAAAATTAAATGTTTACCTCAAGCCATGCAACTATTTATAAGGTTTTCTGGTCCCCAAACTATGTTCCATTTCTATATTACAAGGCAGTATTAAACATTAGTTACCATTTCTCAGAATAATGCTGCATCCAAGTCAGCCAACTTATTATATCTTTTTATATTTATCTCTTCCAAAAGAATGCTATGGTGCTATATAAAAAATCCATTCATAAGTTATCCAGACTCATTACTACATACCATTTAATTATTAAAATAGTAAAGTTGGCTTCTAGGTAGTTTTTTTTTTAATTTATTGACTTGAGAAGAAAGAGGAGGAGGAGGAAGGAGAGGGAGAAAGAGAGACAGAGAGAGAAACCTTGATTTGTTTTTCCACTCATTTATGCATTCATTGGTTGATTCTTTTATATGCCCTGACTGGGGATCAAACTCACAATCTTGGCATATAGGCACAACACTGTAACCAACTGAGCTATCTGGCCAGAGTTTACTCAAGTATTTAATAAATGCCTATTCCTGTCAAGCACTGTTCTAGGTGGCTTACACAAATATCTCACTTAATCTATTAAGCATTTAAAAAAAGTCAATCATAAGTCAATGAGAAAAGTACAATATCACATGTACTTTTGAATTAAACTACACTCTGAAACTATATGCTTAAGGGAATAAAGATCTATACACCATACTTATTATGTGATGCAAATATTTCAATTGTATAACATAGATCTTTGTAATAAATTCAATTTCATTCAAAGTATTCTAAAGATAACTTTAATTATATGATATTAGACATTAAAAAGAGGCTAGTCCTGACTGGTGTAGCTTAATTGGTTGGGCATTGTCCAGTACACTGAAAGGTTGTTGGTTAATTCCCAGTCAGGACATATGCTGGTATTATGGGCTCAATCCCCCATAGGAGGTGTGCAGGAGGAAGCCATCAATGTTTTCCTCTCACATAGATATTTTTCTCTCTCCCTCCCTCTCTTTCTAAAAAAATATTTTTTAGAAAAATCCATAATAAATAAATAAACACACTCATCTGTGGAAGATTCTCTTAAAAAAAAAAAGCTAAAATTTACCAAATATAATCCTATATAATAAAAGCCTAATATGCAAATCGACTGAAAGGTGAAATGACCAGTCGGTATGACGCACACTGACCACCAGGGGGAAGACATTCAATGCAGGAGCTGCCACCTACTGATCAGTGTGCTCCATAGGGGGAGCACCACTCAGCCAGAAGCCAGGCTCACAGCTGGACAGCACAGTAGCAGTGGCGATGGGGGGAGACTCTGCTGCCTCCACGGCAGCACTAAGGATGCTTTAAGCCGGCAGTTGGACATCCCCCAAGGGCTCCCAGTCTGCAAGAGGGTGCAGGCCAGCTGAGGGGGACCTTCCCCACAAATGCATGAATTCTGTGCACCATGCCTCTAGTTTCATAAATAAATAGTTAATAGAAAAATCAACTTTGGAGATTTTACCTAAAAAGCAAAAACAAATGTCTGAAATAAACTACCTAGAATCTTATTTTTACATTCATATAGAAATAACATTCATGAATTATTTTAGTTATTATATTGGATGAATGACCATTCACTTAGTAAATCTATAGAGATTTTATATAAAAGGAAAAAATTAAAAGAGCTCCTTCTTTAATAAAATGTTTAGAAAAATTAAGCTGCATAATTATTTTATTTAAAAACTTCAAGCAATTGTTAATAATTTTTAAAACGTAAAGTGTGTGGATAGGAATCAATAGCCAACAAAAAACATATGTATAAAGATAATCAAAATGTCAAACAAGTGAATCTAGATACTTTCTATGGAGGATAACACCACTGGGCACATTAAAAAAGTAGTGGCAGGATTACCAGTATCTATGACACAGCAACATTTTGGCTGCAGAAAACAAACAGAATACATAATGTGTAAACCAAAACATAAGACAAGTTATTGAGAAGAGCATTCTAATACATTTTCAAAATTTCTTCATTCTTCTTTTCTTACTATTTAACCAAATCCTTTAGAACTTAGACCTCTCAAATTCTTGCTTTGTCCTAAAAGCTCCATAATTCTTTATTTCAAAAACATCCTATGAGCAGGGATGCATTTTTTTTCTATAGTAAACATCTCTCTTTTAATACCAAGAAATTCCAAATTAGTAGAGAATCCAATATATGGAATTACTCTCTGGGACATAACAATGAGGTTCTGACTTAAAACCCATGCAGTTTTCTCCTATTTAATATGCATTACATTTTAGAAGGGTCATTGTCTGAAAGTTCAAATTAATGTTCCTATTTGTATAGCTGACATCTGCACACATGACAGACATAGAGGTTTTATACAATTTCCCTTCATGTCTGCATATGTTCTGAGTTGCAGGAGAACACCCAGTCCTAACTTTCCCAATCAGCCCTCTTCATAGTATGTGTGGAGATCAGCATTCCATGTTGATAGAACCTTACATCTGAAATGTTTTCAGAACCTAAGCAAATCAGGCTGCAAGTCTGTCTACTCAGGAGTAACATTAAACAAACTAAAAGTTCCTAGAAAAAGAAATAATTTGTTATAAGCAAATGGATTATGCTGGCTTTCTTAGTAACAATTTTAAATGAAAATAAAATTATAGAAGACACATCTTGTTTGGATTTAAAAACTCTATTAAATTTAACGTTTAGATGGCTTTGTATCTGAGAACTGAAATGATTAAAAGCAATCTTAGCTGATTCAAGAACAAATAAAAATGGGGGAAATGATCCCCAAATCTCTCCTCAGGAGTACTCACTTGAGGAACAAAGGCTAGGAGGACACAGTCAATACTGTGGAATAGGAAACACTGGTCAAAAGCTGTCAAGTAATTGTGAGAGACAATGAGAATGCATTTGCAATTTTAAGTGCATTTAATTCCTCACAATTTCATCACCTACCCTCCATTTAAAACTGGGACACAATCCAGAAACTAAGGGAATCAGATAGATATTTGCAAAAATGTTTGCACTACACTATCCAACACTTGCACTGGCAACATTACTGTAGATATTTAAGCATATGTGGATTTTAAAGAATAAGTTTTAAAATTAGTTGTCACATTTTAATTAAGGAGATATTACCAGCCAAATTACCAAAATATTTAATTTTCAAAATGGTAATTGTTAAGTTGCTTCTCTGTTGTGAAAACTACAAGGCACTAAAATACCCTTCTTACCATTTATCATTTTAAATAACTTAAAAGAAAAATATGTAGCTCAATCTGTTATTTTTAATATATTTTATTGATTTTTTATAAAGAGTAAGGGAGAGGGATAGAGAGTAGAAAAATCAATGAGAGAGAAACATTGATCAGCTGCCTCCTGCACACCCCCTCCTGGGAATGTGACCACAACTGTGGTACATGCACTTGATGGGAATTGAACCTGGGACCCTTCAGTCATCAGGCAGACGCTATATCCACTGAGCCAAACCAGTCAGGGCTCAATCTATTTTTAAGAGAATAAAAGTAATGCCTATAAGATGATTTCTATATTTTTCACTTGAACCACAGAGAATATTGTAAGCAAAATACAAAAATTCCTCAAATTTGTTACTTCAAGTTATCTGAATGGCCACCTTCCTTCATTATAAATCATTGCTTATTCTTGTTTTTTATAGAAACTGCTCTACAGCAGGACAATATATTTTGTTTTCCAAAACATCATGAAATTCAAGTAGCTCTTGGTTTGATTGCTATTTCATTTAAACATCTCAGTCCTACTTAGCTGTTCACTTTATAAAGCCTTGAAATTTACCTTAAGAACGTAAGTACTAAGTCCTAAAAACCCAATTTTCATTGCACTGAATTCTTTTTTATGTTTTATTTTATTTATTTTCTTTTCAGAGAAAAAGAAAATGGGGAAGAGGGAAGAAAGAAAGAGTGAGAGAGGAGAGAGTGGAGAGGGAGGGAGAGAGGGAGAGAGAGAGATTGGTTTGTTGTTCCACTTATTTATGCACTCATTGGTGATTCTGATATGTGCGCCCTGACCAGGGATCGCTGATTCTAATGTGTGCCCTGACCTGCAATCTTTGCATATGGGAATGAAGCTCCAACCAACTAAGCTACCCAGCCAGGGCCGTGCATTGAATTCTTGAGTCACCTTTTTTGTCTATTCCCCTATTTGGCATAAGTTTCCTTCATTTTTTTTTCTGCCTTCAGACTTAATTTGGTCTATTTTCTGTCTTCTTTACTCCCTCAATGCCATTAGAGGAATATGCCACTGGACATGATCACATATCTTTTAAAAATGGTAACTAACAAATGTAAATTCTGAGCCTACTATGTGGTACACTTTAAGCCAACTACTCATGTTTACTCAACAATAACTTTTGAAAAACACCACAACTTTAGTTTTACAAAAGATGATACACAAACTAAATGTGGTTAACAAACTATCCCAAGATTATATAACCAACAGAATTTGAAGTTAAGTTCATGCTCTTCCCTCTTTATGCACTTTGCTGCTTCTGATTCTTCTTTGATACTTACATGTTGGAATCAGTCTGTCATTTAGGATGCAGAAATATGCCCATAAAAATGAATATATCCAAATAAAATAAAACATCCAAAAAAGATCCTATTTGCTGGCTTTTTTGGTATGGGAAAATGAATTATACCTGCTAGAATTAGATTCAGCTGCATATGGCAAACCCAAAATAACAATGACTTATATAAGAGAAGTATAATTCTCTCTTACAAAAAAAATAAATAAATCAAGTTGGAAAATCCAGAATTAGTACGGAAATTCCACAAAGTCATCAAGGACTCAGTCACCTTTTGGCTAATTGCTTCATATTCTCTAGTGTGTGATTCTTATCCTCATCATCCACAATGGCTGACTGAGTTCCAGCCATCACATTTGTGATCCAGAAAACAAGTTGAAGGAATTAGTAAAAGAACTATGCTACTCCTCCTTTTTAAGGTATTTCTCAAAGTAAAACTCAATACTTCAACTTATTCTTACTACATAAAATGTAGTTACGTGCACTCACCTGGCATAAAGGAATCTTGGAAATATAAGTTTTCTGGCAGGGCAGCAATTAAAACCAATTTTATTATTACTAAAATGGAAGATAAGAATGTTATCTGGAGGCAACCAGATGAACCTGCCATAGAAGTTTGCTTATATTATTTATTAATAATATTATCAATCAAATTGGAGATAATAGAAAGCGACAGACCCAGTATTATTTCCTAGGTAGAACATATTATCCCATTGGTTTCATCTCCTTATCCTATATAATAAAAGCCTAATATGCTAAGTGTCTGTGACTGTCCAGTCGGCTGTTCAACCAATCAAAGTGTAATATGCTAATGAGATGCTAAGGCCACTCAACCACTTACTATGCTGTGCACTGACCACCAGGGGGCAGATGCTCTGACCAGTAGGTTAGCTTGCTGCTGGGATCTGGCCGATCGGGACTGAGTGAAATGGGCCAGACACACCCTGGAGACATCCTGTATTCCTCCCTGATCCCTATTGTGAACCTGTGGGATCCCTCGGCCTGGCCTGCACCCTCTCACAATTCAGGACGCCTCTGGGGATGTCAGAGAGCCAGTTTTGGTCCAATACCACAGGCCAGGCCAAGGGACCCCACTGGTGCATGAATTCATGCACTGGGCCTCTAGTAGATAATAAAATGAATACATGTGGTTTTACTTTCTTAGAAAACTTTACTTTTATTTTCACCATTTACACTATAATGAACTGCTGGGTCTACTGAACAAAATCAAGCAGGATTTGTTTTATAAATGGTCATCTTTTTCCACATTAGAATACAGGGCATTGCATTAGATGATAAACTCTATGGGGGAGCCACTGAGTTTAAACTGTCATTTATGTTCTAAAACTCTTCCAACATCCAGAGGACAGAAACAAAATAAAGAACACAGGAGAAAATGCAAATGTTGGTAAGAAATCAAATCTAAAAGGTGCTCCAATAATTAATCCAAGCTAAAGTATTTATATAGATTTAAAACTATTCTCAAATATGTTACAGTTATATTAGTACTTACAAACACTATCAGAAAATTTGTACTGTAATTTGAACAAAAGCGAGTTTTGGTCCCTGCTTTCATCCACAAGCCAATCTGTTCTCTTAGAAGTTGGTTATAATGAAAGTTTATTTGAGAAAAATGCAAACATAACTCAAAAACACTAACCAAATAAAGTTGATGATGTTTACAAAACTTTTGGGCAAGATTTCATACGCAATAAAGCAAGTGTCCTTGAAGTTCTCCTTAAATATTTTTTCTGTAATGTTCCATTCCTCATGGCATTTACCCTACCCTCCTCTCTCTCATAAACCTTCCCAACTTCCCATAATCATTTTCCATCATCTATCTCGCTGCAGTAGGCTAGGCAAAGCCATCCAAATAATCCTCAGCAAAACAAGCCAGGTCATGAGTTCTCCCTTAAACACAGTTTTGGGGCTCCTCATCAGCACTCCCATCATATAAATGTGCACACGCGCATGCGCGCGCGCACACACACACACACACACACACACACACAACCTTCAATTTCTCCAATGATGTGATTTCTAATAACTTGATCCATAATTATGATAGAATTTTTCCTTCAATTTCATGTATTTGAAAATTTATCAGACAAATGAATTTCCTTATCTCCCTAAAAACCTAAATGCCAGACTAAACACTCTCTGTCTCTTCCAACTCTCTGTACATGATTTGATTTTATGTGTTTTAGTATATTTTGTCATTCTTTAGATTTAGATAGATTCTCAAGGATCAAGATAAAACACAAAAATAATGTTATAGCTAAATACATGATATAATGGGAATTATTTGTCATGTAAAATGGTATTTCAATACCAACAATATTATTTGTCCACTTTTCAAAATCAGAGAATGCTATTTAACAAACTGGATTTTTGTCCTCTTAGGTTTACTTGATGATTTAACTGATGATAGTCTCAGCAATCATACATTCTTTTGAGAGGCACACTGGTAGTTGAACAATGGGATATGGAACCAGTGTCTCTGGGCTGAAATCCTAATGTCACCATTTACAAACTGTGTGACTTTGGAAATTATTCCCTCTATGACTCAATTTCTTCATCTGGAAAATGGGAATTAATAACAGCACCTACCCCTTAAAGTTGTTCTGTATCCTATATAATAAAAGGCTAATATGCAAATCGACCAAATGACGGAACAATGGTCACTATGATGTGCAATGACCACCAGGGGGCAGACGCTCAATGCAGGAGCTGCCCCCTTGTGGTCACTGTGTTCCCACAAGGGGAGCTCTGTTGAACCAGAAGCCAGGCTCACTGCTGGTGAGCACAGCGGCGGTGGCCTGAGCCTCTCCCACCTTGGTGGCAGCACTAAGGATGTCCAACTGTGGCTTAGGCCCGCTCTCCACAGTGAGAGGGCCTAAGCCATCAGTTGGACATCCTCCGAGGGCTCTTGTACTGTGAAAGGGCATAGGCCGGGCTAAGGGACTCCCTCTCACAAGTGCATGAACATCAAGCACTGGGCCTCTAGCATTAAATATACTGCATGGAAAACAGGTTGGAACAGTACTAGATACATATAGCCACTTAACAAGTGTTGTCTATTCTTATTCTTCACTTTTTAAAAAAAGTGGTTAGTGTAGTAAATAATACATCAAAACAATTATTGCCCACTAACAATAATAGCATACATGCAAGCTCTGGAATAAATTTTGCATTTGTATTTTTAGGAAATGGATTCAGAAAAATGTAAACTACTGAATGGTATGAAAAAAAGTTCAACTACTGAAATAACCTACTGACATTTGTTTGTAAAAGATTGGCCTCAGAAAACTCCAGCACCAATTAAATTAATTCCTTTTGAAGAAGTTCACAGTATAAAAAGGAACTTCAAAATTAAATCTTTTTAAAGTAAAAATAATTTTTCCATGAAAGAAAACTCTTCTACACAAGTTTCCACACTTCTCAATGCAGAGTAGGTCCTTTTCTGCTGGACAAGCAACCTCTCAACTAAAAAGTTTAAAGAAAAAAAAAAAGCTTTTAAATTGGCAGCAAATGAGAACATAATAAAAAAAATATTTTAAAAGCAGGCACACACTGAGAGAATTTCCTATGAGCTACTGAGTTTTTTAAAGCAAAGAATTCTCTCAGAGTTAAATTTAAAAAAAAAAAAAAGCTGCCTGGTTTAAAAAAGGAAGAAGAGATAGTTATCTTACCTTCCTTCAGTAATATGTGGCCCCACAAAGAGAATAAGGAACAAATTAATTATCACTTTTAAAAGCTAGTGATATGCTATTTAAAAAGTGACTAAGGTTACAGTCTATTGATTTTTACCTCTTTGGCATGTCTCCAAGGAAAGCCGATAAACTAGTGGAGGTGCCCCATTTAGGTTCACTCACACCCATAAACATCTGCTTAGTGTTCCTCAATTTCTAAAGATTTCTAGACCAGTTACAAGTTGTATGAACTAACTAGTCTTACTCAAGAGTACACAAAAATCCTTCAATCTAAGAACAAGAACAGGAAATAGTATTCTGCCTTATAGAAACCACTAGAAATGTATAAACACAACATTTGCAGTAGGTTAAAAAAAATCCAGAAGTAAGCTATCCCATATTGTGATGAAAAAAGCTTACATTTGAGATTAGTATTCTTTAGGGAGGCTTTCCCTAAAAACTACCCAAACACAGCTAACCTGAAATATAATGAATTAAAATGAAACTGTTTATTTTAATTATTATTTCAATATTAAAAGTTTACGCACTGAAGGAAGAGGGTATTTTAAAAACAGATCAGGACAGTATAGGGTAGATTCAATGGCATATTATCTATAATAATAAAAGGGTAATATGGTAATTAGACCAGACATCCTTCCAGACGACCTTCTGAATGAAGCCGTGGCGGCAGGGGCGTGACAGAGGCAGCTGCTGTGCTAGCAAGAGCCAAGCCCCTTGCACAAATTTTGTGCACCGGGCTTCTAGTATAATAATATTTCAATGTGTTTCTTGCAATGGAGAGGACTCAGATTTTAGGTGATAGGTCATTGTTCTCAGGAATATAGTAGAAAAAAGGCTACAGGTACATGACCAAAACAGACACAATCACAAACATTCCTTCATTCTAATCTTCACTTCAACTAACAATATTCTAATTTGTAATGAGGCTGTCTTTACTTTGTAAATGGGTTGGCCTATTGGACCTGGACACAATGATTAATCCAAAAGTAGGTATATACTCCTATCCAATCTTCTGGATGGATCCTGTGTTGGCCTATTCTGAGATCTCTAGTGAAAAGCTCATGTGAACCTGGATTTCCTGGTGGTTACCTTTGCTCCAACATGGAACAAGCCTGCATGACTATAAAGCCAACTGAGAGGGCAACATCAGAGAGGGAGAAAAAGGAGAATCCTGATGTATTAGTATTTGCTTAAAGCCAGATCTATTCCTTGGACTTCCAGTTACAAGACAACCTATTTTTGATAAAACTTACATTACATATTTGCTGTCAACAATAAAAATAAAGTGTTAAAGAAAGGCTCTTATACAGAAGACATGATTTGTGCTTCAAAGTCCACCACTTATCTGTTTGTCAGGTTCAGTTGTCTCACCTACAGGTTATAGATGAGCATGCTTATAAATAAACTCCAGGACAGCCGATCTACAGAGATGAACATGTCCGTACATGTTTATTTTTTATGCATGTGTAACTCTGAAATAAAAAGTAGAAACAAGTCCTTCGGTACAATTCATTTACAGAATTACATTTTAAAAAAATAGAGTTAAAAAACTACATACATTTAAACATACACACACACACACACACACATACAAGGGCATTTCATAGGTAAATGAATGTTGGGTGTTACCTTGCATCACTAAGACAAAGAAAAGCAACCCCTACCCTACAGGCTTAAAAACATCAGCAGAGACCACAGTGAAAGTGAATGTCATTCTATCTTCAGTGTTGAGAGCACAATTTTTATTTTTTGTAATTTTCTTTCTCTAAATTTTCTTTCCCAAAAAACCAATAATAAAAAGATCAAGGAAGGGGATCATTTGTTGTTGTCCTCTGGCATGAAATAAGGGAACCCTTCCAAGGATACTGAATACCAGTGGACAAGCCCCCAAGAAGGGAAACACCAAAAGAAAACAAAGGCAAGCAGCTGAGTACCAAAGCCACACAAAGCCTCAAAAGTGAGAGCAAGGAAATTTAATTTTACATAAAAATAAGAGTAAAGTGTTCTTAGCAGCAATTCTCTGAGAGGAAAGGGGAAAACCAGGCCAACCAGAAAGGCAGTTGTTGCAACAGAGGATGTCTTAACTGCAAAGACCATTTATAGTCATTTCCTCTGCAGGAGGTTGGCCCTTTCCCCAGGACCCTGATTAAGAATAAGAAATCCTTATTTCATTTGTCCTTTAATACTTCTGACTCAGAACTGTTGTCAAATGAGCTGTTTTGAACACATTTTAACTTTCAGGTTAAATGTTAAGTAAATAATAGTCACTCTTTTCACACAGCAATTTTTTCAATGCCAACAAAAACATGCCTAATCTTGCCCATAAAAAAATAGATACCATTATTCTATTCCCAAATGCATGCAGTCACCAGTTGGTATCAGTTAGTTAGCTGATCGCATGACTTTGAAGAGAGATATGTAAAAACAGACCCAAAAATATTGTATTGTACAAAAATATTCAATGCTGTATTGTATTATTTTTGCCACACTCCATATATATGTACACATATGTATAAAATGTACTTAATTATTAAGAAAAGTATCAAAAAATAAGTAAAACTAGAACATGAATTTCTAATTAAAAGCATCAAAACCTTTATGTTTCAGCCACAATTTTGTCATCTGTGAAATAAAGGCACTGGGCTAAAATGTAATCTTTCAGTCCTCTGAAGTATCCATATTTGACAATTCTAATATCCCCGTGACTCCAGGCCTACCAGGCTTACCTCCTAATCTGTCTGCCACATTTCCTCAATGTCTGCAGCCATTCCTCAAATAAAGCCAAACTATAAAATGCTACTAATCTAATGAATGGCTTTAAAAATACTCAAATGTGCTACTACAGAGCTTTGGGGAAAGCAATTATTTTAAAAACTAAAGGTTGAATTTC
Organism: Lasiurus cinereus; assembly: GCA_011751065.1. NCBI lineage: Eukaryota > Metazoa > Chordata > Mammalia > Chiroptera > Vespertilionidae > Lasiurus > Lasiurus cinereus. The sequence continues at coordinate 5,703,116 of JAAGEH010002534.1, forward strand.
TTCAGTGGCTCTTATTCAAGGAATATAAAGTACTTCAATAATCGAAGGTTAATTGTGTTTGTGAGATAATTGTTAATTGCACACCCTTCTCTTCCTTCCTGTCAAGGGTGGACTGATCAACCCAATTACCCATTAAAGTAAGAAATACATGCAGTCAGAATACATGTCTGAACCCCGTGTCCTTCCTCCAATCAGGGAGCCAATGTCTCCGCACAAAAATCCTATTTGAACCTAAAGAATCTCTCAAAGGTTAAAACCATTAGGTTGTCTATATTTTAACATACAAGCCACCTTTTTTAGTTGAGGCATGGAATATTTAATAATAGTAATACTACCAGCAAAAACTTACATGGCATTTATTATGTGCCAGGCATTCTTCTTAGTGTTTTACACATTTAGTAATTCATTTAATCCCCACCAGAACTTTAGAGGTAGGTGCTGTTAGGCTACTCTGTTTCATAGAATGGGAAACAAGCAAACTGAGGCACATGGATAATTTGCCCCTGGTTATGAGCACATAAGCAGCAGAGGGTGCAATGCAAGTAGTTTGGTTCCAGAGCCCATGCTTTAAATCATTCTGCCAAACAAAACTGGGTAAGCAGCACAGCGACACTACTTTGTTCATGTGGTTGCATTTACTAAACCCTCAGTGACTGTAGCTGAATTAACAATATAGGCCTAGTACTGTAGTCACTGACTCAAAGAAAAGCAAATACCCATGACCATACAAGAAAAAATATTTAAGAACCAAATTAGAATACTTAGAAACCTATCTAGTATAGTCTCATAAGTTTATTTAATGACTCTTGGTCCAGAGTCTATCCATTTGATATTCCATATCTCCCTGCCTCCCTCTGTGTAATTCACCTGAAGGAAAGAATGGGACAAAGAATAGACAATAAATATTGGCAGCATTTTCTTCCTTAGTGCCAAGGAAAGATAAGAACAGTGAAGAAAAAGTGTGGTCTTGCATAAAAGGAAGTTATTTTCTACAGAGGTGTCAATGAATTATCATCATCAAAAAGATTATGTCTAAGTCCATAATTATTTTTCATCTTCAATTCTATTTATATCGATAGCATCATTTTCAATATTCAACTTATAAGATGAAATGTTTTGCTTTGAGTTAAGTAGCTGAAACAAAATGGAAAGATACTCTAGTCCTATAATTAAAGCAATGCCTGAAGAATCACCTGGGAGAAAGAAAAAAAAAGGTCCTGAGGTCTCTCACTAGAGAGTCAGGGTTTGGGCACTGGTAGCTTTAAAAGTTTTCCAAATGATTATAATGTGCAGCCATGCTTGAGAGGCACTGTTTTAAGAGCTATCCAGAGCTTCTCAAACGTCACTAAAAGATCTTACTTAAAATGCGGATTGATTCAAAAAGTCTGGGGGATGGCCTGGGATTCTGTTTTTCTGCTATGCTCCCAGGCAATGCTGATGACATTGGTCTATGGACCACACTTTTGAGCAGTAACTAGCAATATACCTTCATCAATGCACTATTATAATTATTATTAAAGATAAGGAGTGGAAAAGACATTATAACTTAAGGCAATGTAGATTGCAAGATACTTTAATTTATATAAAAAATACTTTTTTTATTTGAATTGTTTTTTTGGTTAATCCTCACCTGAGGATATTTTTCCATTGATTTTTAGGGAAATGGAAAAGAGAAAGAAAAAGAGAAACATCAGTGTGAGAGAAACACATCAATTGGTCACCTCCTGCATGAGCCCAACCAGGGCCTAGGCCAAGGAGGAGCCTGCAACAGAGGCACGTGCCCTTGACCAGAATTGAACCTGGGACCCTTTGGCCCACAGGCCAATGCTCAAGTCACTGAGTCAAATTGGCTAGGGTGAGATACTTATTTTTTAAAAAATCAAACTGAACCCACAAGGAAGTATTATAGAGTACAGGGTTATTGAAAACTGCATGAGCTAAGAGGCATGAAGCATGAGTTGCTATTCTTAGCCCAAAATAAGTACTCAAAATGTATTAGCTATCTCATTGCTATTATATTAATAAATGAAGAGTACACTGATTGCACATATAAACTCCTTTTCTAGAAAAATATGGCTTCTATTTGTTCACATAACATTTGTTATGACATTCTCTTCTAAGACGATTTGGTATAGAAATAAAACATTTGTCCCATAGTCAAAATTTGCACAGTTGAAAACAATGTCTGGGATTTACTTTAAAATACTTCAGCAAAAAAAGAAGAGGAAGAGGAAGAGGAAGAGGAAGAGGAAGAGGAAGAGGAAGA